>CM044955.1:53517989-53528945 GCA_024516035.1 Bactericera cockerelli
GAAATTTGGATAAAATGGAAAAAAAAATCGTAGTCCTTATGCGGGAAACCTCTATAAGCAGGAAAATATTGGCTTTGAATTCCTGTCCATCCAAATATCCTGGTTCGACTCTACTTCTATATATTCAAATGTGGAATTGGTTTTGCTCGGTTTGTTCCTGAATCACCTATATAAATAAATTAGTCGCGTTGCGGCCAGATGTAAAATTGTTTTTTTAGAAATACAGCGATCAGTCAGTCAATGAATGAGTTTCGCTGCAGGTATATTAAAAGAATAAGTAGGTATTCATGTATTGTGTAGCCGTCCAGCACAGCTCAGCTTTAGAGAAGTACGAGGTACGTGATTCATTGTATTTTATTGTATTTTGAACTTGTTGATAAGGCACGGTCGATATAAAAGAGGCACAATAGACAATTTTCGTAACGTTTTTCTGAACCTTTCTATTTTAGAAAATACCTCTCTTATTTATTTCTCTTATGAAATCTATCTTCTATATCTCTATATAAAAGAAAGCTGTCTGTATTGTGTATGAGAGGCACGCTTCATCTCGGTAGTGAGTTTGAAGAAATGTTTTACCTTTGAAATATACATATTTTACAATTCTCAGACCTGTGTGGGTAATATTCATTGGTATTTCAACACAGACATATGGTACCCTTTGTCATCTTGGCAACCTGCTAGAGGGCAGGAAGGCGGCTTTCACAGCATTTCTCTCTATGTATGTATGTTCTTTTTACAAATCCACACCGTTTGACCGAGAAAACTGAAATTTTGCACATAGGTCTGGTTGGATAAGGGAATTCTTCCAGACTAAGTTATATCTCCATAAGGCTGTGAGTCAGGATAAAAAATGGATGGGTGACGCAAAAAATGTTCACGTTTTTTTGACCAAAATGACATTTTTTCTCGAAATTTGTCGCGACAACCTATTAACTCAAAGCGAGAAAGTTTTAGGTAAGGGTTTGTGCTTTCATTTGACATACCGATCGCGAAATTTTGATGAGCCATTCTTGAGCTACGCCAGATATAAGGACAGAAAATAGATGGGCGACAAAAAATATTCACGTTTTTTTTAAAAAACCTAAATGTAAATGACATTTTGTGTGTGTGTGTGGGTGGGTGTGGTGGATGTGCGTGTGTGGGTGGGTGTGGTGGTGTGTGTGTGTATGGGTGGGTGTGTGAGTGTGTGTATGTTGTAATGTGTGTGTTTGATGAGCTGGCGAAGCGGCAGGTGTAACCCGCTAGTCTTCCTATAACTACGAGTATGCAAGTAATAGCGGCAAAGGTAAACAAAGAAAAGAAGATTCTGTTAACTCAGGTAGCTTGGTAGGATATCTGGCAAGGAACTAGCAAATGCGCTCATGTCTTCAACCAATTAGGACAGGATTTATTTTATGTATATTTGTCAATAGGGATTTTCACAAGTCTACACAATGATGCAGTAACTATCTCATTGAAGACATTAATCAGTTAAACTTCGCATCCGATACGATGGACTTAGGGCGAATTTTATAGACAAATTCTAATGATGTCCAACCCGTAAAAAAAAAATACTCGAAGTAAATCGAATGTGCATCCCCCTTGGTTCAATATCACTTATTTACCTATTCGATATCACAAGTAGTCAAACCACACAATCAAAGTTACGTGTACATGATTAAAGTTAGTTTGGTGCGTAATTTTTTTTAACCAAAATCTTGTTCCTTAGTAAATGTTTTTAAAAGCACTTTTTCCTTAAGTTGACCCTGAAAAAGTTAAGTTTATAATAAATTTAAGGAAAATAACAAAATTACTATAATACCTACCTACAAGCATTTGTAAATTAGTGCAAGTACCTATCAGACAGTTTTGGATAAAAAGAAGTATTGGATCCTCTAATTTGACGAATTGAAGAAAAAATAATATGTAAGTACCTGTGGAGTGTACAGCAGTCAATGACAGGCACATTGGGGTTATGCGCTAGACAAAAAGTCCTACGAAATTTAAGCTTTTTCACTCTCAAATCTGCTGTTGGTTGTCCCAATAAATCTAGGTAATGAAGTTCAACCTTTTATTATCACGCTGAGCTATTGTTCTAAAATTGGACCTACTTTTTTTTTAACAAGATGACCTTTCCATTTTCCAGGAAGGTAGGTTTCGCAGGATTGATTTGTCCCGCGTTCTACAGGACATGATTTTTTTTTCAATATGTAAAATATCTCTGTAAGCACTGTGCCCAAACACCAACAATTTTAAATGCATCGATTCCATTTATTTTCAATGGATTCCATCCCATCCAATGCCTGATTTTTTCATCGTGTATTTGAGAACTTTATCTCATTTACAGTATGTTTCTGAAAAGGTAGCCACCCCTCGTAGAAAATGCCTTCTAGCCCGTCCCGTGATCTTGATTATTTTGCGGCACTATCCGGTCTTCAGGAAATATTTTTCCATATTTCTCGCGAATTTTAAATAGAATGCCATATTTCAAATTGATAGACAAAATCAGAACTTAAGTCATAACTTAGCATCGGTTTTCCTCATCTAAGACAATACGCAAATGACTACTCCACAAGTATTAAAAAATACAAAAAACTCTATTAATGCAGGTTGGATGGTTTAAAAAGGACCATTTAACCTGCAAGATTTTTCACAACAGAGTCCGGTTCTCATTATGGTGAGCGTTATTCAGAGTTACCATTTTTCAAAAGACCATTATTTAATGAGTTTGTGAACTACAAAACATAAAGCTCATCCAGGGAATGTGTGAGAGGGAATGAGCTCGTAATGCTGTCTGTATTCCTCCTCTGAATGGCCAGGCTCAGACGTTGTGTCAGTATTAACATTTTTTTCTTTTGTTTCACTCCACGTCCGATGTCAAACTCAAAATTTCTCCTTTCTCCACACAGGCCTTGGATAGGTGACCATTCAATTCAAAACTTCGATGCGGCTATTTTCCGCCCACTAAGGCTGGGTGAGGTAATTTGAGTAACTGATGGTTTGTGAGTTCCCGCAAATGGAAGGCAAATGAATCCGTCGTGACATGACCTATTCAGTAAACGCTACGTAAAAAAAACAGGTACTCTAACGTCTAATCTGTTCCTTCTTTCATCCACACAGGAAAGTGGCCTAATCTCGTCCTAGAGCACCAAACTGCCTATCATGCATCAAATCTCGTGCGCAATCTGGACACCCCGGCGCCGTGCTGTCTAGCTCTTCACTCACTCCTCACCTCTATTCTGACGCGCCAGTGTGAGTTCGGCAATGTGCGTACCCGGGGACCGAACCAGCGACGTGCTGACAATCAGTGGCGTGGACATGATTGTGGTGGCGGGGCTCCAGCGGAAGTGTCCTGGCCAGCAGACTCTCCGAGGTGTCCGGGTGGAACGTCCTGCTCACGAGGCGGGTGAGTGAATGGTCGAGATCGAAATGTTTTTCTCGGCTCCAAATAATCCTCAATAGGTTGGTGATTCAAATTATAAGACTTTCTCTTTTTAGGAAACATTCCCATGTTTGATTTGAAATATGTCAATGCCGCGCTGTCTCTTTCTTTGTATAGTCTTTCAAAATAATCCAGAAGGGTTACCCACCCTTTTCACAATTTGCCAAAGTTCAAATTTTATTAGGTGTTAGAGAAAAAATCGTTTTGCAATTTATTGCAAATATAATTAATTATGCTTGTCACGATTCTGCCCATGTGCCCATATGTTGTAAACAAATCACATACCCTTGAAAAAAAAAAAAAAAAAAAAAAAAAAAAAAAAAAAAAAAAAAACTAAAGAACTACTGCTTTCCTATGTTCAGGTGAAGACCCCGGCGTATCGTCCTACATCCCAGGTTTGACCTTCGCTCTGCAGAAATCCTCCATGGACTGGGCATACCAAACAGAGAAGCAACCCGGTGTGTGTGAAGGACTGCTCAACGGCGTGTGCAATGTCCCCAGAGGCAAAGCTCTGGGAGGAACCAGCAACTTGAACGCCATGATGTACTTGGTGGGGAATCCCAACGACTACAACTCCTGGGGCAACAGCGACTGGAACTTCAAGAGCGTCGAGAAATATTTCCACAAATCGTTCAAGGACTACTACTACGCGGGATTCGCCAATCAGTCTTCGGGACATGACAACTATTTCTCTTCCAAACACATGACAGAAACGATTGAGCGGGCGACCAAGGAGCTCCACATGGAAAAGTTGAAGTATAAAAATAACAATGTGAACCCAAGCAAAGCTGGAACCCTCCATATCAAAACAAATATCAGAGGCGGTGAACGTCTGAATACAGCGAGAGCTTTCCTAGCACCCGTCAAAGACAGATCGAACTTGTTTGTGATGAAGAACACTTTGGTGACAAAGATCTTGTTCCAAGACAAGAAGGCGACAGGCGTTCAGATTTACAAAGACGGAGAATATCATGAGATAAAGTTCAACAAGGAGTTGATCATTTCTGCAGGCGCTGTGAACACGCCTCAACTTTTGTTTCAAAGTGGCATCGGAGATGAGGCATTGCTGAAGAAGGAAAATATTGATGTTAAAGTGAATCTGCAGAGTGTGGGCAACTATTTGTATGACCATCCCTTATTTGTTGTTCCTGTGGAACTTACCACTGTATCGTCCAAGAGAAAGAGAAAAGGTGGGAAAACAAGAGACGATGCTGATATGGGTAATAAGGAGAACAAAGGAGAACGCAGAGACCACAGAAATGAAGACGATGAAAATAATTTTGGACAGGATGAAATTACGGAAAAACCTAAGAACAATAAGAAAAAACATTCTGGAAGAGGCAAATCGAGAAAGAATCATAAAAACAAAGAAAGAGGGAGAAATGATCAAGACATCAAAGAAGACGGTCAACTATTTGAAGAAAAAGAGCCCGAACTTGAATATTTAACAACTCGTAAGCCTCTAGTCTTACTCGAAGATAGCGAAGAAATAAAATCAACAACAAACAACAACTAAAACTTTAATTGCAACAGAAGTAAGTAATCCAGAGCTTGAACATTCAACATCTCCTAAACCTATTGTTGTAACTTTGAAAAAAGATAGTGAAGAAATAAAGCCGTCGACAACCCCTTCAACTAAACTCAAAAGTACCACCAGTGCTCCTCGTGACAAAGATGATTATGAAGAAGAGGTGGACTACGAGGAAGCTTATGAAGCTGACGATGAATACGAGGAAAAACCGAAGAGATTGAAACGATCACCAAGGAAAAACAAGAAAAACAAAAACCACACAACTGAGCTGCCTCCAACGAAACCTATTCTAAGCGATCCACCAAAAGATCTTCCGCCTTCAGAAGAGATCTTCAAGTACATCATGGAGAAGGCAGGTACCCTGGCGGGGATTGGAACAGCGGACTATGTCACCTTCATAGACACAACTGGGAAAAACCCCAACAACCCGAACGTTATGCTCATGTATTGTTTCTACCCTCAGACAGATAAGTCCGGACTACGCACCCTACTGCACGCGTACAACTGGAACTCAACATGATTGAATCCATCGTTGAAAAACAAAGTGACATCCTACTTGTGATCCCTGTGCTACTCAAACCAATCAGTTACGGAAATATCACAGTCAGCGGAAAGTTCTGGAAAAAGCAAAAATATTTTTGAACTACTTCAGCGAGAGGGAAGACGTGAAACACGTTTGTGAAGAGCGTTCGCTTCATCGAGAAATTCGTTGACACCAAATCCTTTCAAAAGCACTACGCACGTCTAATAAAAGTCCCTGACAACGCCTGTGATCTACTTCCTCATGGTAGTGACGAGTACTGGAAATGCTCATTCCACCAGAGGGCGTCTTCCACGTACCATCTCTCCTCCACAGCCCGCATGGGGGACAACGTGCTGACGTCAGTCGTCAACTATAAACTTCAAGTCCATGGTCTGGAGAATGTCAGAGTGGCGGATGCCAGTGTTATGCCGTACACGGTGGCGGCTAATATCCACGCCACGTGTGTTATGATAGGGGAGAAGTGTGCGGACCTCATCAAACAAGACTGGAAAATCTCTGTGTAGGCATGTGGAAATATGACATAAACTTCTAATAATTTGGATGTGCAACACTTGGCTTCTTATTAGGTAAATTATTGCTGGTCATTTAGTCAAGTTGTAAGTGCTTGAGATAGGAGATCCAGGTAGCACAGGTATCGGTGAGTTCACATCCCACCCAATGTAAGAATTCCTCTTCTATTGTACATCATGACCATATAATAATGGTACCAACAGCTAGAATAGAGGTACTTTTAAGTTCTATAAGTAATAATTAAGGTCAATTAAATTTTATTTTCTATCGCAATTTCACCAGTTACAACACTGTTAAATAGTTATTGTTGTATAAAGGTAACGAGATGCAGCAAGGCGTATGAAAGCCCCCTCTAGCGTCGAGTTGGGATACAAATAAAGGGGGAATTGAGGCTGAACTAGGTTCAAGAGTCGATGGACTGGTTTTCTTAAACTTGAAAATACTAAGCACAACTTGAAAAATCTATTCAAATTGAAATCTCGATCGCATTTTGATGAAATCGTTCACTGCGCATCCAAAGTTCATACGTCATGCCACATCTCATGTACCTACTGTACTTCCAAATTGTTTTGATGTTTTTTTTTTATCAAGATGTCTTGTATAATATGTAGCTTATAAAGATTTCTTGTACAAATTTATCCTAATAGAACCTGAAAGAATTATATCAAAAAGATCATTTTCGAAACAGTTTGACATTTCCACGAGAGGTTTATGTTCATTCCAACAGATGTTCTAGTCAGGGGATAGACGTCATATGCATACATATATGTAGGTACTGTGTATTAAGAAAAATAAATAAAATATGAGGACTCAGGATATTTGTTTTTAATTGACATGGTATTTCTTTGCTGTTGTTTCTTTTCTTTTCTTTTTTTTGCTTCACGTCTTTTAAACATTGAAAGTCACTCTCAGGTCTACAGGACTTTCATTTCCGATTAGTTTAAGATTTTAATGCCCTTAATAGTGCGTTTAGATTTAACCAGAGTACATTCAGCAGGGCAGTTTGCATGACAAGAATATAAACACCTCATCCGGCTGCGTATTTTTTCACTTCTACTTCTTCACGGGAGAACTAGGGCAGTAAAACTAAGCAGGCAAATGAGGTGTCCACTTCCCTGCTTACTCTGAGTGAATGTAAATGTACCGTTAGATATGGAGGGCGGAATAAACAGACGTTCTGAGGCACTCATGAGTTGACTCGGAAGATTTAGGGCGGAATTAATAGACAACATCAATAACTTAAGTCGTTGGTAAGTGTCGGTTTTCCCTATCTTACACAGTACGCAATCCGTGACTTAGCGCCACAGAGGTATTACAAAAACGTCTATTAATTCCGCCCTTACAATCATTACGTTTGTACATATTTCATCGAAAATTTGAGTGAATGGTCAAACTTGGACTTTTAAAACTGTCCTTGAAGTAATATTAATTTAAGATAACATTGAATATACCTAGTTAGGATTGACTTACCCTTCTACATTATGAGGGTTATTTTTCATCAACTCTAACTAGGTATAGTCAACTCTAAATGAATCATCTCTAACTGTAGCATTACATAAAAAGAATATAAATTAAATACACCATTATTTAAAACTTAAAAAAAGAAATCATTATTATTTGGTCATTATTAACAAAGCATTGAGTGACTACATTGTAAACAACTAAATTTACCTACTATAAAACTAGTAATAAACTTCCACAATACGTCATTCTCTAGATTAAAATTAAAACTAAAAAAACTGCAATAAATTTAATAAATTTTATTGAGCGAGATGAATGCGGAAATAGACTGTCTCAAGACGTGTCCCCATTATCGAACAATGTTGATCAACATTGCACCGTCCCCACTGAAATTTTCTACACGCCCACACTGCAGTATTGTTGAACAATATGTTGATCAACACGTTCAACACCAATTAGCATGCGCCTTTATGGTACTGTTCCCCCTAAGCGTCTCAGCGACTGCCTTTGCTTTCTTGCGGCCAACCGCAGACCGCTGTGTGTATAATTCAGTGTATTTTCCATGGAGTGACTTTGCCAGATGCGTTTTCCAGGCTTACTGAATGATAAGGGTCCCCAGTCACAGCCTCAGACGCGTAGAGGGAAAAGTACTTTTAGCGCAGCTGCGCAGAGTCACTAACGTATGGTGAATTTTCAATCAGCCGAAGGCAACAGGAAAGTTGGCAAGGCGATGATATCAAAATCTCGCTTATCCTCTTCGCGCCCAATGTCCTCGTAAGAGGACATTTATTTTATAGTCCTAAGTGCCCAAGCTAAAAATTTATACTACCAAGTAGCATAAAATGTTTGTCCTCGCGCGAGGCCACCGGTCACTTTGTACTACAAAACAAAAATTGGTGTTGGGCGCAAAGAGGTTATGTCAAACTTCTACAGCTACTTCTCTTCCCCTGAACTTCCTTGGAAATGTATCCGTAGAAGTAAAGAAATAAGCAGGTGAGTGAAGTTTGTTTATTTGGATTAAAGTCCTTTTTAACAGATGGTGATATCACGACGCGGGTTTTACCCACCATTCGCCGCGCAAACAAACCAGCTACTCAAATTAAACACTCACAATAGGAGTGGGACCGGCAATAGCCAGCAGAACACGAATTGCCATGATGACCATAGATGGATTCAAAACAAGAACGGTTACCAATTCACGTTCTCACCACGCTGAACGTTGCTTAACTCCAGTGATCGGATGAAGACTGTGAGAGACGGGACTGACTCATCTTTAGCCTCATTCTTGAAGGATAAAATATATTTCAAAGGTAAAACATTTCCTCAAACTAACTACCGAGAGGAAGCGAGCCTCTAATATAAATAGAATATTGTTTTGTCATACCCAATTCCCTCCCCACTTCCGCTGGATGTGCACACGATCTAATACCATATATGTAGAGATGTAGACAATTAAATGACTAAATACCAATTCTTTTCATCATAAATTTCCCCAGTACCGACCACTATGTAACTGGTAGTTAAAGATTTTATAACTAAAAATACAGATGGGTTAGGGAAAAATTCAAGAAAAAGCTCACAGACAAGATTAAAACAAAATATTCTTATCAATTAAGATTAATATTAAGGGCGCAATTAATAGGCAAATTCGGGTTGACAAGTTCGATTAAATTTTTATATTTACGAGGTAATTCTGCATGTATAATGGCAATTTAACATTCTTAAAGCAAAATTTTCGCCTTAAATGTGACCATTGAAAAGCACGATTGAATGAAATCATTGAAATTAATGCGTGAAAATGATATCCTAAGTGCTCAAATATTTTGTTTATAAAGATGGCTGTGAGAGGATAGTAAAGATATTTTCAAATGAAAAAAAAAATCAAGAAAAAAAGTGCTGAAAATTTAAAGAGAAATAAATTGTAAATGAGCTACCTAGACCCACGTAAAGTATAATAATTAATACATAGACCTTGTAGTGGAAGGTAACCACTTGGCCTTGGCGAGATCAAACACCTCGGCCGAGGTGTGAAGAACGCCTATACAAGAAAGAGACATTAATGTTTACAGCATTTTCTACCATCTTGCCCTCAAGAAAGATTTTATGTTCGTGTTAACATTATTTATTTCATGGTAATGATTATAACCTTACACTCGGCCGGTTTGTCTCTTTATTTGTATAGGCGTTCTTCACACCTCGGCCGAGGTGTTTGATGTTATTATCAGGCCCTAGCAAGTGAAAGTACATAGTGTCTGAGCTTTCCTAACAATAAGTGATAAGAAATTTCACTCTATCATCCTATCATGAAAGTTACGTAGTAGCCAATCAGTATTCTATAAATGCATAATGTGGTTAGTTGAGATGAGATAAAATAAAATCACTTATTGATTGAGTGACTGACAGATTACTAATGGCAATACCTAGGATGTTGAAACTTTACACCCATTTTTTCTTGGCGTATCGAGCAAATACTATATACTATATTCCTTCCGGGAAATTTCTAATCTTAGAAATCGGAAGTATTGTGTTCGTTTACGTATAGCGTGTAGAATTAAGAAGTGTGGAAAACACCCCCCGCCGGCCTACATCGTGGCGTCCTCAAGTATCGCAAAGTAGTTTCTCTCCTGTCCTTCACAAAAAATTTTCCCCGTATCAATTGTAAACATAAATATACCGTGAGAAATATTCTACTCATTTGCGTTGGTGTTGCGCTATGTGGCGTTTCCATGCAACTGGGGTTCGTTTAATCACTTCTTAACTCTACACGCTATGGTTTACGTTTTTAAGAAGCATTTTTTTGCTCTTATTTTTTTTCTACCTTCGCAAAACGTTAAACGACATCTTAATTAAAGTCCTGATAGAGTTAAAGAAATGAAAAAATTGAGCTCATATTAAAGGTTCAGAAATTTTGAAATAGTACCTTGTTTACGAGAAAAAAATGCTGTCTGGATTTATAGACAAGTTAAATAAATCAGTTTAAGTTTACAAGTGAAAAGACGGTTTCACCTAGAGAATTAGAAGTGATTTAGTAAAAAGATTACTTTAAAATTTGATCAGGTTTTCTGCACGAAAGTGCATGGGTTAGTGCTTGTGTTTGTACTTCGCCTGACGCACTATTTTGTACTAAAATGTCCTAAATGATTAACTTTCCAAGATATATTAGAACTAATATTAGTAAGAACATATAGATCGTACATAATTTACATTGATTTTCAAAAGATATATAAAAAAGAAATCGTTTTCTATAATATTAAATAACACAATGGAAATAACTAACAAAAATTTAAACATTAAAAAAATTCTGTGATTTAACAGGGATTTCTTAAAATAATAGGGTATGAGTAAAGGGAAAAAATATAAAATATAATGGGAAAATGAACAGATTTTTTTTTGTATGGATAATTAGGTTATGAATAAAGAAAATGATTATAAAATATTATGAAGGGCCAAATTCAAATCAGATTTTACATTTCAATTTAGAATATTGAA
>CM044955.1:53529045-53546042 GCA_024516035.1 Bactericera cockerelli
CTGTGATAGAAGCCCTAAAGGGTCCCTTTACCCAACGGGGAATGGGGGGTTTTTTCCCTGAAAAAAAAAAAATGAAAAAAAAAAATTTTTTTGGGTCATGCGATTTGGGTTTTTCTCAAAATGTTATTTTTTTTCCTTGCAACGCAAAAATTCCCCGAAAATTGAACAAATTTTAAAAAAATTTTTTTTATTAAAAACAGATGTGTTGAAAAGAAAAAGAAGATGTTTTTTAAAAAAAAAAAAAAAAAAAAAAAAAAAAATTAAACCCCCCCAATTAAAAACCCCAACCCCATTTGGGAGACAAGCCCTTTGTCCCTAAAAAATCACTTTTTAAAATTTTTTTCAATATCACGTAGCCCCGGTTTCCCCCAAACCTTTTTGTTTGGGGGGCTCAATTTTTTTTTTAAAACCCAATTTTGGGGCCCACCCGTACTTTTTTTGCACTATTTTAAATTTTTTTTTGGGTTTTTCGGCCACACCCGGGGCCCTAGCGAGCTGTTGGGGCCCCCCCCGGGGGGGAAAAACCGCTGCGGGACCAATCCGTTTTTGATAAAATTTTTTGCATGTTAATTTTTTTTTAAAGTTTTTTAAAATAAAAAAGTAGGAAATTTTTTTTTTAAAATTTATTTTCCCTTGTTTGGGTCAGGGCTGTGTCAAAAAAAGGGAAAACTTTTTAAAAAAATTTTAAATTTTCCCATGAGGGAGGAGCTTGTCTGTCCTGGATGAGGAGGGAATGGTGGGGGGGGTATGCGAGGGAGAGGGGGGGGGGAAATAGCCCCTCCCCCAATGATGAACCCCCCCACTCCCCAAAACAATCAGGTAATTCAGTTTTTAAAACCAATACTTTTTTTTTCCCTGCAATAATGAAAAAAAGAGTTTTTTTTATGGCACACCTTCTATTTTCTTTCTTCCTATCCCTTTTTAAACCGGGTTACTCTTATTACCCCCGCCGTTCTAAACAAAGGGGTTTTTTTTTGGGGGGGAAAAATTTATAAGTTTCCCTTCAAAAAGGGGTTTACCGAAGGATAGGGGGGATTTGGGCCGGAGGTTAGGGTCCCGGGAAGTCTTTCTTTTTTTCTTCCTTCCTTTTACCGGGTTATCCTTTACCGCGGTCTTTTAAACAAGGGGGTTTTTTTTGGGGGGGAAAATTTTATAAGATTCCTTCAGAAAGGGCTCTTTAAAAAAAGGAAATGGGATTTCCCGGGCAAGGTTGGTCCCGGGAAGGGTTAAAGGGTGTGCCCCCCTTTAAAAAAAACCCAATTCGGGGCTAAAAAAATTCATTTTAAAAAAAAAGGGAAAAGTTGTATAGTTACATGAAATAAACTAGGGTTTTCTGTGAATTTAACCCCCAAAACTTAAAAATAAAAATATGAATTAAAAACAAATAATTCGAAATTTGACCATGTTTGGGCACGGTAAAAGGGGGGGTTTAAAACGCGCTAGTTGGTAACCCAGGTAGGTGGGGGTTTTTTGGGTTTTTCGAATCCCCCCCAGTGCAAAAATTTTTTTCCTCTTAATTTATTTTTAAAACCACAAAAAAAAATTTGGGGTTAGGGGGGAAAAAAAATGTTTGGGGTTTTTAAACGGGGCCTGGGGTTTTTCCATAATAGTTTTTTTATTATTTCCAGACCGCCCCCCCGGAGTATTACGAGGAGAGGCTGGGTGAAGAGCGGGGGGAAAGGGAAAAGGGGGGTTTTCCCAAAAGGGTGGGGTCAAAAGCGCCCCCCCCCCCCCCCGGCATTGGCTCAAAGAAGCAGCCCAACCCCCCCCCCCCCAATGCGTTTTTGGGGGTTCCCTACCCCCCCCCCCCCCTCCCCCTCATTTAAAAAGGTAAGCATTGACATTCCCACCCCCCCCCCCCCCCCCCATCTTTTAAGAGGGGGGTTAAGCATTGAAATTTGTTTAACCCCCCCCCCCCCCTCCCCCTAACTCTGCCCGGGTAAGCATTGAACTTCTAAAAAACCCCCCCCCCCCCCCCTCCCCCTAATTTTGGGACACGGAAGCATTAAAAATTCTGCAAACCCCCCCCCCACCCCCCCCACCTAATCTTAAAACGGTAAGCATTAAACATTTTTAAACCCCCCCCCCACCCCCCCTCCCCTATCTTAGCCCAAAAAAAGGGCTTAAAATTCTGCAACCCCCCCCCCACCCCCCCCCCCCCTTTTCCATTTTGGGGGCCCGGGAAAGCATTGAACTTCTGCTAACCCCTCCCCCCCCCCCCCCCCTCTCTCTAGACACGGTAAGTTAAATTTTTTTAAACCCCCTCCCCCACCCCCCTCCCCTATCTCTGACACGGTAAGCATTGAACATTTGAAACCCCCCCCCCCCCCCCCTCCACCTCATCTTAGACACGGAAAAGATTGAAATTCTGTAACCCCTCCCCCCCCCCCCTCCCCTCTCCTAGACAGGGAAGCATTAAATTTTAAAATCCCCCCCCTTTTTTTTCCCCCTTTAAATAACTTAAAATTTTTAATATATTTTTAAATAAGCTTTAAAATTTTCTCCCTAACCCCCCCCCCCCACCCCCCCCCCACATTTAGACACGGTAATTTTTTAAACCCTTCTCCAAACCCCCTCCCCCCCCCCCCCCCCCTATCTCTAGACCCAAAAGATTGAAAAATTCGTAACCCCCCCCCCCCCCCCTCCCCAAAAAAACCCCGGGGGAAAACCCGGTAAGAAATTGAACTTCTGCAAACCCCCTCCCCCCCCCCCCTACCCCCTTTAGAAGGGAAAAGCTTTGGGAACATTCTGCAAACCCCCCCCCCCCCCCCTCCCCCCCCCATTCTAGAAACGGTAAGCTTTAAACCCTTTTAAAAAAACCCCCCCCCACCCCCCCCCCCTTTTTTTCTCTAGACACGGTAACATTGAACATTCTGCAAACCCCCCCCCCCACCCCCCCCACCCATCTCTGAAGGGAAAAGCTTGGGAACTTTCTGTAACCCCCCCCACCCCCCCCCCCCCTTTATTCTAAAGGGGGGAAGCATTGAACATTCTGCTAACCCCTCCCCCCCCCCCCCCCACCTCATCTTGGAAAGGGTAAGATTTAGCATTCTGCTCCCCCCCCCCCCCCCCCTCCAATGCCAAGGCCCGTTTTAAAAAGGGGGTTTTAAAGGTTTTGGGGGGGTGATCCAAGTAGCGTAGGTATCCACAATTTTGAATCCCTCAATACAAAATTTTTAAAATGAAAAAAGGGAAAAAGAAAATCCCGTTGGCATTGCACCCCCCTTGATAAAATTTTTTTTTTATTAATTTAAATTTCTATGAAAAAATATTCTAGGGCATTTGTAAATAAAATTTGCCCCAAATTTTTTAATAATAAATCATTTTTTTGGAAAAATCCCTTTATAATGAACCCAAAACCAGTCCCGGGAAAATAATGTACTTTTGTTTTATCTTTTTAAAAAAAAAAGTTTTTGGTTAGTTATTAACTTTAAATTTTTTTTTTGTTTTTTTACTGTCGTCTTTTTAAAAAGGTTTTAAAAAATTTTTTCTTTATTAAATTTTTACTGAACTTGAACTGGAACCACCAACCTTGGTAGATTTCCGCCGATTATCACAGCTACAAAAGGAAGTAAAAAAAATTGTCTATTTTTATTATTCTGTGGGGTTTTACCCGGGGGGTTTTTAAAGGGGGCACTCTTGAACCAAAGTTTCCCCAGAGGTGGGGGGTTCGAAATCACCCGGGACAGGGACAAGTTACCCCCCTTTTGGGGTTTTTTTACCACATAATAATACGTCTTGGACTTATCCCGGAAAAATGGGATTTAAAATAGTTCTTTTGGGCAGTAAAATACTGCGATATTTTTTATTATTTTTATTTTATTTTTTTTCTTCAGGATTTTGGGGTCCCGGCCCTAAACGGTAGGGGAAGGCCGGGGGGGTTTGGGGTGCGGAACAGATAAAAAAACCAGCGAGGCAGAATTGCCCCCCCAAGGGGGGGGCCCCGACAATGGAAAGGCGCGTTCGAGAGATGGGCAAATTTTAAATGGGTGTGTTTTTTGAAAAAAAAAAAAAAAAAAAAAAAAAACCTATAGAAAGGAAAGTGATGTATTTACACAAAAGTGCCAAATTATTTTTTTTAAACCAAACGGAGGTTTTGTTTTTACTTGCTTTTGGGGCGATTTGGGTTTTTTTTTGTTGTCTGTGTGTTTTCTGTTCCCCGATAATTTTTCCCACCGTTTTTCAAAAATTTATGAAATTTTTTTAAAACATGTTAACTGGGGGTTTTCCCCCAATTTTACCATACTTTTGGGGCCCAATTTTGGGGAAATCGGGGCCCTTTGGAAAAGAAAAAGATTTTATTTTTAAATTTAATAAAGCAAGGTCTTTTTAAATTTTTTATGTCGTTTAGAAAAATTATTTGAGTTTATAGTAAAAAATTTTGGGGGTGAAAATTTAAGGGGGGCCCACTGTAGTAAAAAAAGAAAAAAAAGGGGGTAAAAAAAAAGGGGGGTTTATATTTTAATTAAAAAAAACCCCCCGAGTGAGGGGTTTAATGAAAGGTCTCGATGTCCCCCTGTTTTTTGAACATTTATAAACGATGTTGAAAACGGGTTTTTAGGGTTTTAATTTACAGAACCCCCCAGTTTAGGGTCCCCACAACCATTTTGGGGGGTTTTTTGTGGGTTTTTTTTTAAAATTTTTTCAAGTATATTTTTTTTTTTTTTCTATTTGGGCCCCAAAAAAAAACTGCCCCTTTTTTTCTGAAATTATTTTGTCCGGATCTTTTTACCCTGGAATTTAGAGGGTTTGTTTCCCCCCAAAAAAATAAAAATAAAAAAAGTTTAATTTTAAAAAACTTTTTTTTTTCGATAATGGGAACATTGTATTAAATTTTTGGGGTTTTTTGTTTTTTTTAAAATTTTTTAAAATTTTTTAATTAAAAAAAAAATAAAAAAATCATGGGTAAAAGGAATTTGTCGGGGAATGCCCTTATGGGAAAAAAGGGGGAAAATTTCAGTGCAGAACAAAATATTTTCGTGTTTTTTTGACAAAAAAAAATTTAGG
The DNA here is from genome assembly GCA_024516035.1 of Bactericera cockerelli. Lineage (NCBI taxonomy): Eukaryota > Metazoa > Arthropoda > Insecta > Hemiptera > Triozidae > Bactericera > Bactericera cockerelli. The sequence continues at coordinate 53,534,053 of CM044955.1, forward strand.
GTTTTTTAAAAAATGTTTTTAATTCGTAGGGCTTTAAAATAAAGTTAGGTTTTTAAAATAAAGTTTACATTTAACTTTATTTTCTAAAATTAAAAATAAAGTTCGGGTTTCCCCTAAATAATTACGTTTTATTTAGGTGGTGTGGGGGAACTTGAAGAAGTCCCGGGTGTTAAAGGGCCCCCCCCTTCCCCCTCAGGGATAGTGACCCCAAGGTTCATTACCTTGTTTTAATGAATCCGGATTATGCCCCCGGTTTAAATCCCCCCGGGGTTTCAAAAAATTGAGATTGTCGACTTGAAGTTAAGGGCCCCCGGGTTATGTTGGGTTATGGAAGGGGGTTTTAATGCTTGATTTTGGGTCGGGTTTAAATGTTGGGTTCAATACCCCGGGGACCCCCTGCCCCTTATTTTGTTACTCGGGGGGTGAGGAAGGGGGTTTTGGGGTTCGAAACCCTTTCCCCTTGATTCCAATTATTTTTCAGACCATTTCGAAAAATACTTTTCAACACATTTTGTTTTAAACTTAGTTTTTTTTTGTTTTAAATTTTAAGTTAGTATTAAGGGTTTAAGCACTTACCTTAGTTTTCCAAAAGCAAAAAAGTTCGAACTTAAACTCGAATTATTGTTAAACGCAATATTGGATGTGAATTTTTTTTTTATTTTACGTAATTAAAAAACCTTTGGACCTTTGGGGTTTTGAAAAATTTTTAAAAAATAAAAATTTTATTTTATGAATTTTTCTTTTGAACAAAAAATTCCCATTGATGGGGGTATCAACCCTTTAGTAAATTAAACAATGTTTTGTGGGTACCCCAAAAATTTTGGACCCCTTGATTTTTATTTTGACCCAACTTTTACTTTGTTTTTTAAATTAATTTTTGGTTTTTCTAAAGCTTTTTGGTTGGAAGTAGGGGGATGTGAAGTTACTTTTTTAAAATCAAACCTTATAAAAAAAAAATTTTAAAAAAACAATTTTTTAAAGTTTTAAAAATGGCCCTTTTTTTATTTTATTTTATCTTCATCATTTTTTTATTTATATTGTAAGTAAAGAAATATTGAAATTAGTTTTTTGTTGTTGAAACAATTGAGAGTGAGAAAATACCCATTTTGCTGTATCAGTATTCATTGTCTTCCCCATTGTGTTAAAAGGCAACACTGTCTTCCAATTCCATTTTAAATCACAGTATTATTTTTTATACATTTTGTTTTTATGTCGTAAACTTCTGTCATGCGTATCGTATATTGTTTACTTTAGAATAGTTTATTGTAGTTTTAATTATGAACTTCTTCTGCCTCCCTGTTCCCAAGATATAAGACGGAATAAATGGACGTATTGAGTCGCTCTTAAGTTTCTTTCTCAGAATAATGAGTTGTCAGAGCTGTTTTATATAGAACAAATCCGATTTAGGAGAAAAAATGTATTGTATAAATGTAAGTACATAATGTGCTATTTTACAATTCATCTACAATACAGAAATGACAAAGTAGAAAAACCAAACTATGTCTTTAGATTTTGTATTGTCTGTCCCGGTCGCTCAGTGGTAAAAAGCCGCACTCTGTGAATCTAGAGATTCCAGAGGTGTTGGGTTCGAAACCCAGCCGGGACATGACAAGTTATTTATCCCATTTGGGATTTTTACCACATAATAATATGGCTTACTGCTGGAATAATGGGACTTTAGTAGTCTTAATCGGGCAGTAAAAAATAAGGCGATATAATTATTATTGTTATTCAATCAAAACTTCAAAACCGTCAGTTATTACATGCCAAAAAGAGATTTTCAATTTTTCATGTGTGTAGTCTGACGTATTTTCAACTGTTCATGATAGTGTATACATTTAAGAATTTGACCACAGCAGAGCTATCTAAACAACGGCTAGATTTAATTCATTTTTGAAGTCCTACTTAGGCGGTATAATCTATTATGACTAAGAAGCTACTTATGAGTGGACTCAGTTTTACAATCATGTTTTGAACCAGGAGGCAGTGGGTTCGACATATATTCAGTATTAAGTTTTTGTTGTATTTTTATATTGTTTTTTATTTTACGTAGAAAAGTAGAGGAAAGAAATACGCAAAAATCACTTGTTATCTATGAAGTACAAAAAATAATATATTTCATAACATTATATTTTCATTTTACCTAAATTTAGTTTTACTCTCTATTACATAAATCATCCATCCGCAGAAAAAAATGAAACTTAGAAAAATTGCCTGAAAAAACTTTTTGCCATCTTAAGTTTAGTTGGATAGGTAGATGGCTCAGATTGCAACTTCTGAATTAGGTAATATCATCTCGATAAAAAAAGAAAGAAAGAGAGAAGAAGAAGAAAAAATAGGATAAAAGCAAGCCAAACAATTGAACATAAATTCAATAGAAATTTTTGCCCGTTCTGGAATCGAACCTGTTATCTAGATTTTATAAGTTCTGAGAGATCTTGTGCTGCACCGTCATATTTCACTTGGTGCTTGTAGTTTTCGCCTTTCAGTTTACAAATAGCCAGGTACATTTTCCTTCTTGGTCCCAATAGTCTGCAAAATAGCAACAACAAAAATCATTTCTTTGTAAAGGATTATTTCTTTGTAAATGATTATTTCTTTGTTTTGGTCAATACGTGTGTATCACACTGTATCACAGTGTGCATTATTAAATGACATGTATCATTTCATTTTTTGTCAAGTCTATGATACTACTTGTTACGGCGTAATGCTGCCACTCAGCCCCACTTACTAGTAAAAGAACCTAGTTTTACCTAGCGTCGTAGGAGGTTGAGTGCAAACTTCGAAAGCAAAAAAGGTACTACATATACATACATATTAGACAGTAGAAAAAATCTTCAAAAAGATATCCACCCGTTTCGAAGCGAACGACTTCGTGTATCATTATACAGTATTTATTTTTTATGTTAATTGTTATAATATATTTTCATTTAAAACATCTCTTTTCTTTAGTGTGCTCAACACGGATGCACCATTTCCTCTTTGTACCGCGAAACTCACTCTTTGTTGGAAGTACTCCCCTGCACGTCTCTCTTTCGTTTCAAGCCCCAGAGACTTGGAAATAGAATTGAATAGATCCAAGGCATCTGGTCCAAAAGATCCGAAAGTTTCAATTCTACAGTAAATTGATTTCCACGTCATTTTCTCATTCGTGTAACTTTACAATTTTTTATGGCAGTGTTATCGGCATCCATCCAACTTTGATGTTTGGAGATGACCTTCCTTTCACAAGTAGGCCCTCAACAAGGTGTTCCTTGTGGGCCTTTGTGCTCAGTCTGGCCATTCCATCCCATAATTGAATCTTTGAAGGCATGTCTCAATATTTGGTATCTTGATGACGGTTCCTTGTTTGACACTCCAAAATATTGTGCTTGAAGATTTTTGAAAGATTGTAAGACAGGCCGAAGTCATTGGTTTGAAAATAAATCCTGCCAAATGTGAACTGTTTTTCTATGATGATCTATATGACGATGACCAGTTCAAAGATTTCAACTTTTAGCTCCTGGTATCCAGTTGAAGCACAAATACTAACCTAGAACTTTTAGGTTCTCCCAATCTATGATGCAGCAGTGGAAGATTTTGCAAAAGAGAAATTTTGTAAAAATAACTACCATGATGGATAGACTCAAAGATGTTTCAGGCTCATTATGCATATTTTCTGTTAAAGAATTGCCTCTCTATACCGAAGTTGAATTACTTGCTTCGCACATCATGCATTTGGAAGTTTCCTCACTTGTTTACAACATATTGATGACGAAATAAAGAAAGCCCTGGAAGAAACACTGAATGTTGCCCTACACGATACCCAATGGACACAATCCAGTTTACCAATAAAAAAAGGTGGCCTTGGTATTAGAAAAACCTGTGATGTCGCCCTCCCAGCTTTTCTGTCTGCTGCTTATGGGGTGAGGAGCTCGTATCTACCATAATAACTATCCAGGATTACGAGTTAAACTTACCCTATTGAAAGATGCTCTGGAAACCTGGCAACCTCAAGAAGTACCTGCAATCACTTCACTCCAAAAGAACTGGGACGAGATTCATGTAGAGACCATCGTATCAAATCTGCTTTTCCATCTGATACAGATAGATATCGATTTCACTTTTACAAAATCCTTGGTCTGGAGCATGGCTGAACTACATTCCCTGTCCAAACTTAGGCACACTGTTGGATAACAACACAATGAAGATCTGTGTTGGCCTCCGTCTTGGCTGTACTCTATGTAGAGCTCACCAGTGTCAATGTGGAGAAGAGGCTGATTACTTAGGACATCATGGCTTGAGATGCAAGAAAAAACCCAGAAGTATTCCGCCATTCTGAGATAAATTTTATAATCAAACGAGCTCTTCAATCCATAAAACATAAGCTCTCAGTTGGAACCTCTGGAATGATGCGAGAAGATGGGAAAGGCCGGATGGCGTAACAAATGTTGCTTGGAGGAGGGGACTGCGCTGGTGTGGGATGCAACCTGTTCTGATTCGCTAGCGAGAACTAACAGAAACGATGCTGAAGGACCTGAATTTTCCTCTGAGAACGCTGCACGCAAAAAGCACTTGAAATACTCAAGGATAAAAGACAATTATAGCTTTCTTGCGTTCTCAGTTGAAACGTTGGGTCCTTGGGCAGCTGAGTCGATTTCTTTTCTAAAAAAGATTGGCTCTGCCCTTCGGCGCGTTTCTGGTGATTCTCGCTCGCATCAGTTCCTGATACAAAAAATATCACAGGCCATCCAAAGGGGCAATAGCTCGAGCATCAGAGCACGCTTCCTCTCGGTAGTGAGATGGAAGAAATATTTTACCTTTGAAATATAAGTAAAAAAAAAGTTCGTGTAACTTCGGGAACACTGATTATGTTATCGTAAAATATCCTGGGGTTCTAGGGTAGCTCATTGAATTCCACTTAAGTGAAATCTATGAAGTGCGTCCATTCAATCGAACCCACTCTTATAGCTGCCATCTCAAAGAAGACAGTTTCAAGTAAATTAATGTACAGTTTTCTTATGGAGATGCGCCATTTAAAGATGTCAGGTTTAGGTAATTAACCATGAAAATTAGGAAGTACGAATTCTAAAAGTTACTGTCCAAATCATGCGATTTTAAATTGGAAAATGACCAATATTACAATCGTAACAGATCGGATTACTCACTTGATTCCGACGTCTTTCAAGTCATCTTCATTCATTCGGGTGAATTCGGCAAGACCGATGTTTGCGTTCGTGAAGATCGGGTAGTATTTATCCAGATGAATTCACGAAACAGTTTTAGCCAGAGTGTCGGATTCGGGAGTTTTGTAGCTGAGTAGGGAGACAAGACTGGAGCGCCTGTAAAAGTTAAATTATTTATAAAAAAAGCGTTGCCTTCTAAAGGATTAGAAACCTTTTTTTGTTGTACTTGATGTCTCTTTAGCGTCTAGGAAACTCAAAAACCAGCCATATTAAAACCTCATCCAGCCTGGATTGGACCGGGAATAGCTAGCATCACGATTTCTAGGTGGTAAGTGTTTAAAAGGATGATCACAAAATATATAAAATTCAACCCTTTAGGTTATCGAACCCAATTACAAAAAAACTTCCATGACTGTGATACAAATCACTGACCTCGAGTACTTGATGATAACATCCTCGGCGGATTCCTGGTCGCTATTCAGGATGGATGGATCAGCCTGATAGCTGATCAGGACTTGAATGATGGTCTGAGCGCCGTTGCCACATGCCAGCATCAGAGCGGTGCTGCCCATTCGTATCCCTGGGAAAATGTCACAAAAGATACATCATTCCCGGTAGCTCAATGGTCAGTGTGTCTCGGTCTGTCGATTTTAGCTTTTGAACCCCAGAAGTTGCGGGTTCAAAAGCTAAAATCCCCGTCTATATATGAAAGCAGTTGAAATGGACGTTAAACCATAAATCAAACAGATAGATTTTTTGTTGGACAATTCTGCCCATCTTTAGGTTCGAACTTAAAGAGTTCGAACCTCTGGACCATGAAGAGTAGTCGTTACCTGTGGTTAATGTCCGCCTTGTGCTGCAGCAGGTAATGTATCCCGGGTTCGAACCCCACATTCACCGCATGAAATAACGCCGTCCATCCGTTCTCATCTGATTTGTTCACTATTCGCTCCTGAGAAGTCGTTGGGAAAAAGAAAACAAAAAAATATGTATAAATTGAATAATTAAAATGAATAAAACCAGCTATGTTGTACATATTTGACAATTTTTTGTTGAAAATGAATGGGTTCGAACTCCAAATTGACCGCATGGAAGATTGAGGCGTTTAACTTGATACCCCAAGACAGGTTTCATCATTCATAATATATCTTTGAGCCCTTAGGTTTTGTCAATCATAGGTTCTATTTGAGCACTGAAAAAATAAAAATAAAATAATAATATACCAGCTTTTCAAAGACAAGGTCATTATCGGAGTTTTAGTTAAAGATCCTTTTTTTTAAGCCTAATGGGGAAATCAACTGATTAGCCCACAATATTGTGTACAGTGCTGGTCGAGTTTTTTTTTTTATTTTAGCAGTTTCACACTGGAAAAAATGTTGTTTATATTACGGATTACGGTTCGATGGGTAGATTAAAAAATGGATAAGTGATTCAAGATACTGAAAAACATTTTAAATTATACTAATAAAAGTACCGAGACACTAATTAAAATTAAATCAACTATTTTCAACAGTGTAACGAAAATTAAAAAATTAACGGTCGAGCAAAAGCTTAATCGGTCAGTGTGAGAAATTAACAGCCGTATTTGTGAACAAAAAATGCCGTCTGAGCAATGTCTCAAGCAAGACGGTAATAATATTAAAGGAAATTATGCTTGAGACGTTTGCAACACTAAGGCGAAATTAATAGACAAACTCTACATAACAAGTCATTGCTAGGTGTTTTTTCCCCTATCGTACACAGTATGCAATCCTGACTTAGCGCCACGGAGGTAATACAAAAACGTCTTATAATTCCACCTACCAGCCCATTATTTATGACCAGAGTATTTTGTCTGAGCACTGTCTCAAGCAGGTTATTGGCCAATAATATTAAAGGAAATCATGCTTGAGACATAGCTGAGACGGCGTTTTCTGTTCATAAATACGGTTGTTGAACTCCAGTATTTATTTTTTGAAGATGAGGATTTATAAACAAAGTTGGCAACATTTGTAAACAAAATACTGGAGAACCAAAGGCTCGATCATATTTATTCCAAAAAATGTCACTAGTAATCCAGAGAGGAAATTGCTCAAGTATTCTGAGTACTTTGCCCTCTGGGTTACAAATGGCAGAAATATATTACCTGTAAATAAAAAAAAAAAAGGATAAGTGTGTAGCTCAGCAGAGGAACTCACATCATAGACAGCCGTCAGAATCGCCATGCTGTTGCTACTGGCGGCCAAGAGTAAAGCCGTCTGACCTTTGCTGTCGGAGACCGCTTTGTCGGCCCCCCTCTGGACTAAATGGGCCACCACTTCGGCCCGGCCGTGATAGACGCCGAACATGAGGCCGCTCCATCCTTGAAACCCGAGAGTTTATGATGTTGGGCTGGCTGTCGGATGAATCAAATTGAATAATATTACAAGTACAAATTATTTTACATGTTATAAAATGATTCGTTGCCAGCGTCGATGGCGCGTTGAATGCACCGGTTCTCGTTGGATCACCGAAGTTAAGCAACGTCCAGCGAGGTGAAGACTTCGTGATGCTGGCATTCCGGCCCAACCCAGGCTGGGTGAGGTTAATGTGGGTAGCAGGTTTGTGAGTTTCCTGCGAATGGAGGGTAACACCCCCGTCGTGATATGACCATGCAGTTGAAAGCGACGTTAAAAACCAAAAAAAAAGAAGAAGAAAAAAAAAAATGATTCGTTTGTCTGTGTGTGAAATATGTGTAATGTGTATTATTGTTATAACTCTAGAACCACAAAGTTGGATTGAGATTATGGGCGAAATTAATAGACAAATTCTACATTACAAAAGTCATTGCGCTAAGCGTAGGTTTTCCCTATCTTACACAGTACGCAATCCGTGACTTGGCGTCACAGAGGTATTACAAGAACATGTATTAATTCCGGCCTAAATTTTGATTAAAAGTCGGATTGAGATTAAATAAAAAAAAGTATCTTTAAAAAATAAATAAAATAAGATCGTTAAGGCGGCGGACTTATAAAACTCGGAGTTTTGGATGGTTGGAATGTAAAGTACGGAATTTTTTTAGTAATATTGAGACATCACGACGGCGATTACACAAATAATTGTGATTGGTAACTTAAATTAGCAATTATTCAATTTTCAAGTGCTTTACACATTAGCATATTACCTGTTTAGAGTGTCCACGACAGCCTTCAAGTCTCCCAGGGAACAGAGGGTATGCAAGTTATGGTGGCACTCATGACGGCGACTCAGGTTGTAGTCATTCAAAGTTCCGTAGATTGCCTTCTATTTGATGATGGACTCAAGGGTATGGTCAATAAAACTTTCGTAGATACCGAGATTCTTAATTTAATGAATAGATTTAAATAAACTTCTGTTTAATTCGGAGCACTAGAAGTTACTTTTATCTATGGAATCTATCTAATATTACCTACCTGTTTAGGGTGTCCAGGTCTCTTATCTGCCCAATGTTAATACGTAATAATTATGATCATAACAAATTGATAGGTATCTACTACATTGGTATCTACTACTATCTTGAAACCAATCAATTAAGCATGTGGTTACCGAGCGGAGCTAGACTTATAATGTAAACAATCCATTCCATGGTTCGGATCCCACACAACGCTTGGAATTTTTCTCATCTATTTGAGTGTACGACCACATAATAATAATACTCTGAGAATTAGGTGGTATAAATTGCTTTGAGCATTAGCCCCCGCCTAGAGATTTCCCTAAAGAGTAGGACTAATGAGTCCCCATTATTCCAGCAGTAAGCCCATGACGTATTTTTACAAGGTCATATTCCCAAGTGAGTGGAAAACTTGTAATGTCCCGGCTGGGTTTCGAACCCGCAACCTCTGGATTACCAGACCGATGATGCCTTGACTATTGTGAGTTACCAGAAAAAGAACTTTAGTCCTCCTCGGACATTAGAATTCGATAATAATGTCCGTCCATCAGATAGGCACACAGATCCCTATCTCACGGTGGTGGAAGGATTATTTGGAAGTTGAACGCCCAGATGAAATGTCTAAGCTTTTTTGGTTTTAACATTCCGATAAAAGTTCTTCAAGACGGGGTGATACCCTCTAATCTCTGGGAATCGTACATGAATATCAGCACACACCTGGACAGCTGTTTCGAGATTATTTGCTCTCATCAGCAGGTAATATTTCTGATTATCAATGTCATCAACTAACCTCTCTATTTTAATCAGTATATACAGAAAAGTGAGAAGTATTACTTCACAAGTTCACAGGCCTTAGTACAACAAATTTGGAGCTTTCATGGCTCTCATCTCATTAGTCCTCTACACAAGTAATGAATTATTCAGTTCGTTTACAAAGGTCACATCGCATGGTCTCCCATGCTTTTCACTCCCATACAATCATCTCCCACATGTTTCTTTCCCTTCCTCTCTTCCCTACCTTTCCCAACATAAGTTTTAAGTATGACTCCCAACTTGAGTTCTCGTCTCTCTCCCAACTGAAGTCCCCTACCTCTCCTAACTTGAGTTTTAATTCTGTCTCCCAACTTAAGTTTTAGGTCTGTCTTCCAACATAAGTCCCTTACCTCTCCTAGCTTAAGTTTTTTGTCTCTCTCCCAACTTAAGTTTTCGTCTCTTTCCCAACTTAAGATTTTGTCTCTCTCCCAACTTAAAATCCTACCTCTACTAACTTAAGTTTTCCTCTCTCCCCTAACTTAATTTTTCGTTTCTCCTCATCCTCTTTATTAAATCTTTCTGATTATACACTCACTTTCTTTAAACACATACCTCACGTTTCTTTCTCTTTTTACAAGTTTTTCGATCTCTTCTGTTTCAACATGACCTTCCTTACACCTCTGCCTAACTCCTCTTCACAACAAACCTTCCCTCTACTCTACCTTTACCTCCATAACTCTCTCTCTTCATTATCTATTAAAATATCACTCCACCCACATAATCTTTTTTACCCACTAGAAAATCACCTCCCTGACCTCCTCACTCCTTTACCTTTTCCCTACCTTTAAACTCCATTTTTCCCTCTTCTATTCCAATATAACTCCCTCACCTAACCTCTAGAACAGTTTCCCAAACCATGGTCTGCAAAACTCCCCTGAAAATGTACGGTAAAACATGAACATCAACAGTATGTATGGTAAAAGAAACTACGGTCCCTATGCAGTTGTAAAAAGCGGACAATGAAGAACAAACTTTGGGAGACACTGCTAGAACATCCTCTTCCCTTCAGCCTCTTTTACTTTCCCATTCCCTCCCCTCACTCTTAATCAATACGTTCAAAGTCCACCGTACATACCCCTCTTTACTCCGCATGCCAAGAGTTTTACCTCTCTCTACGCCATTTCATTGTACCCCTACAATCCCTACATTCTCTATCTCCCTCCTTCATTCTCAAAGCTTTCTCTCCTTCTCTCTCAGTCTGTCCTTTATTTCCCTCTCCTCCTTACTCTCTCAAAGCTCGTACTTCCCTTTCGAGTACGAGTCTCTCCCTCCAACACTCTCAACAGTATTTCTCCCCTTTCGTTCCCTCAGTCAGCCCTAACTCCCTTACCCTAACATACTTAAGGTTCTCACTCCCCTTTCGCTCAATCATTTTGCCCTATATTCCCCTCTCCCCCCCCAACACTCCCAAAGCTTTCCCAATCTTACACTCTACCCCCCACTCTCTCAAGGCTCTGTCTCTTCTTTCGTCCTCTCAGTCTACCTTGCATTCTCCTCTCCTCCTAAAACTCTCAGAGCCTCCCTTTTCTTCTTCCAGTCCAACCCCTGAAACCCTTCTACCCCATGATACTGGGAAACCTCTTTTTCCCCTGACGCCCTCTCTACCTCTATTTCCTTCTCCTCTAAAACTCTCTCCCCTTCTTCCACAAACTCCTCGAAAGCATTTTCACTCGGCTGTCAGCTGCTTCGTGAAGAGCACACACAAACTTCTTCAAACACCTTCTTTTCGGACCCGTTTTTCCGCGACCAACCATTTCAGGACGTTGTCCAAAGTGTTCCCTTCGCCCGGTGGGGCCCCGTCCCAAAATGTGTGGGGCCTGGAATCTGGGGCCGCCGGAGCCCATGGGCCCAACACGGGCCCCGGGTCCTGCAAGGACAGTTCCATCTTGTCCTGTTCGGAGAGTACCGAGTTCGAAGCGGCCCACTCTTTCAAGTCGATCTTCGACATCGTCCGAAATGGGTGAGTCTCTAGTTCGAAATGGGTGAGTCTCTAGTCCGAAATGGGCGAGTCTCTCGTTCATTTTAAATTTGAATATTTTATTTACTTGCACAAAAATGCTACACATACATATCCATTAAAATAATCTGGTTAGAACTGGTTTGCCAGAAAGTCTTTGGATGATCTGGTCAAAACTAAATAAATACAAGAATTTGTTGAAATGTCAGGTATTCTTTTGTCTTCTCAGGTATGTTATACATTCTCAACTCTCATATCCGAAATTTATTTATTTATTTATTGTGCATCAATTAAGAAATTGTTAACACAGGTACAAATAGTTATTAAATACAATAAATATCTACTCATTTCACTATTGGATTTTTTTCGTGATAGGTAAACAAAGCTGTAAATCATTTTGGGTGGAAGAGATTGCCTCGGCCCATCATAAATTAAGACATAATACATTCATAAAAAATAAATTAATCACTCGGTTTTTTTTAAAGCACGTCTTACTTGTCTTTGATTTCATTTAATTTTCCGTCGCCTTATCGATCAAGCTTATCGATCAGTTCAGAGTCATAAATGTCATATCATAATTATTAGGTATATTGTGTTGGTAAAAAATTGGTGAACATGCAATGATGTTAAACATTAAAGTGAAAAGTGTCCCACCAAACAGTTAGTA
>CM044955.1:53546142-53605246 GCA_024516035.1 Bactericera cockerelli
CGTTCAGCAGGTCGAGCAAGGTCAGGTGGGTAACCACTAAAACTCAAACCTTGGTGATCTGGTGATGTTGGACTTTCCCGGCCGAGGCTGGGTGACGTTAATGTGGATATTGGGTCTCGTTCCAGAAATCACGCTCAAAATCTCCAAAATTTCCCTTTCAACTGTCAAACTTTGTTCAATTAACCAATCAAAAAGCACTCTCTGAATGGATTATTTAAACGAAATTTGACGCTCGAAAAGGAGATGTATTATAATAATAAAATCGTCTTATTTAAAGTCCCATTATTCCAGCAGTCAGCCCAAGACATATTATTATGTTGTAAAAATCCCAAATGGAAGGATAACATGTCATGTCCCGGCTGGGTTTCGAACCCACGACCTCTGGAACCTCTGGATTCACAGAGTGCCGCCTTTACCACTGAGCTACCGGGATAGACTAGGGATATTGAGAGTGAGAGTGCTTTTGGGAACAAGGCCCGAGTTTGTGAGTTAAGACAGAATAAAATCGTTCAAATGACAGAGGTCGATGCGCGATGTTTGATTAGAGAACTGAAGAGGTTGGTCCTGTTCAGTGTTTTATTAATAGCAAGCCATTATTTTCGTTCAATATCGATTTCATGTCTCCCACTAAAATAAATAATAACTCCGTCGAACTTACCAGTAGGCAACTTAATTGGTAAGTTCTTGCGAAAGACAACCTATAACTCTGCTCAGACCACTGACACAGAGAAGTGTTGCTATATCTTTGCTCAGCCAGTACCTAACAGAGAGGTGTTAAATATTGACAGAGAGAAACCGACTCAGTAACTTGATCGATACGGCGCGGCGGTCTTGTAAACTACAGGTTGATGGTTTGAGTCCAAAAGTTCGTTAAAAATTCAGTCGTGTGAGATTGAGCAAACATTACGATAGTGATTTATTGACAGAGAAAGTCAGATAATGAAACATCAGATCAATACTAATCGACCAATAAAACTGACCTCAGTAGCTAGATCGACATGGTGCTGGCATTGGCGACGTACTTGTAACCTGGGGGTCGGTGGTTGAGTCCCAAAAATCGGAATATTAATACGTTCGGGTTAGGATATTAATTTGTGATATAATTACTTTTGATCACAAAATAAATTTACTATGATAACCTAGATTGATTTTTGGAAGTGAGATACATAGAACACATAAAACTCGAAAACTAACATAATAATTATTATGAAGCATTATTTCTTTAGCATAAAAATAACATAGTTATAAAAATTTAGACATAACTATGACATAGATAAATGCATGAGTCAATAATGCAATAATACTTACTTCTAGTCGTGATCAGTATGATCACTCAAACAAATTTCAGTGTGATCTCTGAAACAAATAATGCAACAATTCACACAGATTGCTCAGAATTTAGAGCAAGTACCTACTCCAAGGAGTCATAAGGAAAGAGTTGAGCATTTTATAATCAGATCAATGGTAAACATTATGCAGTCTGTGTCATAAGAATCAGTAAAGAATACTAAAATGAATAAATAATGTGATAATAGTAAAAATTACTTTTTATTGCTTCAATGAGAAGTGATATTACTGAAACATTATGATGACATAGTGAATTTTCTTAGTTTTTTTTATATAGTTCTACCAAAATGAGTAATAAATGTGATTATAATTGAATTATTTAGGTATATCTACAAAACATATAACGTTTGTTCAAAGATGGTGTTATTGCCCAGGCAATTCTCCACCGAACTTTTGTAGGTAGCAGAGCAATACGAGACTCCTAATCACATCATTTGCCCAAGTATAACTCATTGCTTGCTCGTAATGGCATTGATATCCATACAAATAGCTTCTCATTTATTCTCACGAGGTATGAGTGGAACCCGTAACATCCATGTTGAACTAAAACAATCCAACTGCGGCGGGAATCGAACCTGGATTACCTGTGTGCAAGGTAAGTTCGAGGGGTTTAACATCCCTTTCAACTACCAAGGTCATGAATCGAGGACGGGGATTTCACCCTTCATTCGCTTGAAACTTACCACCCACCTATCCACATTAACCTCACCCAGCTTGGGTTGGCCCGGGAATACCCAACATCACGATGAGACAGTAAGAATTTCAACAATCACCTAATCAAGTCGTAACCTTTTAGGATTTTGCTTAATGTCAGTGACAGATCGAGAACTAGTTTCAATGTGCCATCGACGTGACGCTGGCTCTATGTGAAATTATTTCCACAAGAAACAGGAAAAGAGCCCTGAAAATCAATATTGAGTGTGATAGATGCCTTCTGTTTTGAAATATGCATTTTTTGCACGGATTTCATGATCAACAAGTCCAATTGACTGCCGTTTCTCAGAACCAGTTTTTGCTGGTGGCTATTTGTCCGTGTCTGTCGGGTACGCCAAGGCAATCCTGCTGAGCAGTGGCTATATGGCGGTACCAGCTGTATTGCTAAAGACTTGTGGATGTTGGTACTTGGTATTGCTTTAGTTAGGTTATAACATTATGATGAATGTAATGTTGAAGAAACATATTGAATATGATCTACCACTTCATAATGCTGTTGTAGAGTTTACTTTGGTATAACATAAATTGGTTACAGGGTGTCTCATGCTACACTCGAAATTAAGAATTAGAAAAAGCCAAGAATCATAAAGGTAAAAACACCAGAATGTATTCTATATGGGCATACCATTATTTTTCTTTATGACACATTTTTGCCTAGAACAAATAAAATTCATAGCTCGATTCCGAAAAGTCGCTTTCAAAAATATGTCCGTACTTATAATAATCTTGGTAAGACTGATCAGTATTATTTTTAATTAGAATTAGATATAAGAATTAAGTAAGAAAAAACAACACTTTTTATTAAATTAACGGTCTTACGAGTAAAGTGGCGTTTTGCTTGATATATTTTGAGTGTTATATTTTTTGGTATAATAGCTTAAATAAAATAATTATAATATGGTTCCAATTTTTTTTTTTCATTCAACCTTAACCTGATAGAACTGGAGAAACACAAAACTGCTCAAAACTAGTATCTAATAGAAAATCTATCCTTCCGTCTTCCCGAATATACGAGTATGTGTGTGTGTATTTTTACACAACAAACTAGTAAAAAACGAAGGTTATCTTATGAATGACCGAAAGAATGTCACATTCCCCAGAAGATACTGAAAGTCAAGGAAGAATTTCAGTACTTGGAATTTGGAGTACACTTAGGTAGAAAAAAGAAACACCTCAAAGCAGGTATTTTACATTTCAGTTCAAGGTGCAAGACTCAACATACCTCCTTGTCGTAAGCTCTTAAGGATATTCATACCTACTTATTTCAAAGATGCATATGTATATAATTACCTATGTAGGATCTGAAGAAACCTCAAGATATATGAATTATGAACAACTAAAAGCGACCTTAAAAACAGAGATATCTGAATTATGCAGATCTTCTTGGAGATGGAAGATAATGTACGACCTAAGAACTCTAACTAAAGAGTCTTGACTATTAACTAAAGAGACTTGACTATAAACTAAAGAGTCTTGACTATTAACTAAAGAGTCTTGACTATTAACTAAAGAGACTTGACTATTAACTAAAGAGACTTGACTATAAACTAAAGAGTCTTGACTATTAACTAAAGAGTCTTGACTATTAACTAGAGTCTTGACTATTAACTAAAGAGACTTGACTATTAACTAA
Organism: Bactericera cockerelli; assembly: GCA_024516035.1. Taxonomy (NCBI): domain Eukaryota; kingdom Metazoa; phylum Arthropoda; class Insecta; order Hemiptera; family Triozidae; genus Bactericera; species Bactericera cockerelli. Next base: position 53,549,837 of record CM044955.1, read on the forward strand.
AGAGTCTTGACTATTAACTAGAGTCTTGACTATAAACTAAAGAGTCTTGACTATTAACTAAAGAGACTTGAATATTAACTAAAGAGTCTTGACTATTAACTAAAGAGACTTGACAATTAACTAAAGAGACTTGACTATTAACTAAAGAGTCTTGACTATTAACTAAAGAGACTTGACTATTAACTAAAGAGTCTTGACTATTAACTAAAGAGACTTGACTATTAACTAAAGAGGCTTGACTATTAACTAGAGTCTTGACTATTATCCAAAGACACTTGACTATTAACTAGAGTCTTGACTATTAACTAAAGAGACTTGACTATTAACTAGAGTCTTGACTATTAAGTATAGAGACTTGCCTATTAACTAAAGAGTCTTGACTATTAAGTAAAGAGACTTGACTATTAGCTAAAGAGACTTGACTATTAACTAAAGAGACTTGACTATTAACTAAAGAGTCTTGACTATTAACTAAAGAGACTTGAATATTAACTAAAGAGTCTTGACTATTAACTAAAGAGACTTGAATATTAACTAAAGAGTCTTGACTATTAGCTAAAGAGACTTGACTATTAACTAAAGAGACTTGACTATTAACTAAAGAGACTTGAATATTATCCAAAGACACTTGACTATTAACTAGAGTCTTGACTATTAACTAAAGAGACTTGACTATTAACTAGAGTCTTGACTATTAAGTATAGAGACTTGCCTATTAACTAAAGAGTCTTGACTATTAAGTAAAGAGTCTTGACTATTGAGTAAAGAGACTTGACTATTAGCTAAAGAGACTTGACTATTAGCTAAAGAGACTTGACTATTAACTAAAGAGACTTGACTATTAACTAAAGAGACTTGACTATTAACTAAAGAGACTTGACAATTAACTAAAGAGACTTGACTATTAACTAAAGAGTCTTGACTATAAACTAAAGAGTCTTGACTATTAACTAAAGAGACTTGACTATTAACTAAAGAGACTTGACTATTAACTAAAGAGACTTGACAATTAACTAAAGAGACTTGACTATTAACTAAAGAGTCTTGACTATAAACTAAAGAGTCTTGACTATTAACTAAAGAGACTTGACTATTAACTAAAGAGTATTGACTATTAACTAAAGAGACTTGACTATTAACTAAAGAGTCTTGACTATTAACTAAAGAGACTTGACAATTAACTAAAGAGACTTGACTATTAACTAAAGAGTCTTGACTATTAACTAAAGAGACTTGACAATTAACTAAAGAGACTTGACTATTAACTAAAGAGGCTTGACTATTAACTAGAGTCTTGACTATTATCCAAAGACACTTACTTGACTATTAACTAGAGTCTTGACTATTAACTAAAGAGACTTGACTTTTAACTAGAGTCTTGACTATTAAGTAGAGAGACTTGAATATTTAACTAAAGAGTCTTGACTATTAACTAAAGAGTCTTGACTATTAACTAGAGTCTTGACTATTAACTAAAGAGACTTGACTATTAACTAAAGAGTCTTGACTATTAACTAAAGAGTCTTGACTATTAACTAGAGTCTTGACTATTAACTAAAGAGACTTGACTATTAACTAAAGAGACTTGACTAATAACTAAAGAGTCTTGACTGTTAAATAAAGAGTCTTGACTATAAACTAAAGAGTCTTGACTATTAACTAAAGAGACTTGACTATTAACTAAAGAGTCTTGACTATTAACTAAAGAGACTTGACTATTAACTAAAGAGTCTTGACTATTAACTAAAGAAACTTGACAATTAACTAAAGAGACTTGACTATTAACTAAAGAGGCTTGACTATTAACTAGAGTCTTGACTATTATCCAAAGACACTTGACTATTAACTAGAGTCTTGACTATTAACTAAAGAGACTTGACTATTAACTAAAGAGTCTTGACTATTAACTAAAGAAACTTGACAATTAACTAAAGAGACTTGACTATTAACTAGAGTCTTGACTATTAAGTAGAGAGACTTGCCTATTAACTAAAGAGTCTTGACTATTAAGTAAAGAGTCTTGACTATTAAGTAAAGAGTCTTGACTATTGAGTAAAGAGACTTGACTATTAGCTAAAGAGTCTTGACTATTAACTAAAGAGTCTTGACTATTAAGTAAAGAGTCTTGACTATTGAGTAAAGAGTCTTGACTATTAGCAAAAGAGACTTGACTATTAGCTAAAGAGACTTGACTATTAACCATGCGCGGATATAGCCCTCTTGTACTGGGGGGGCACAATCGCACAGTATATCTAACTAGCGGGTGGCACCCGCCCTGTCGCAAGCCTATCACATACACACACACACACACCCACACCCACACACGCACAAACACACACACCACACATACACACACAATTGTCAATATTTTTCGTGTCACCCATTCATTTCTTGTCCTTACTGGAGCTCAAGAATGGCTCATCAGAATTTCGCGATCAATATGTCAAATGAAGACTCCAACCCTTGCAAAAACACTCTCGCTTTGAGTTGATAGTTCGTCACTACATATTTCAAGAAAATATGTCATTCAGGTCAAAAAACGTAAATTATACTTTTTGTTTTCCGATCCATTTTATGTCCTTACTCAACGTAGCTCAAGAACGGCTCATCTGATTTTCGTGATTGATATCTCAAATGAAAACTTAAACCCTTGCTTAAAACTTTCTCTTTTTGAGTTGATACGCCGCCACCGTGGCGCCGTCACGACAAATTTTGAAGAAAAAAAATGTCATTTTGGTCGAAAAATGTGTTTTTTTTTGTGCCACCCATTCATTTTTTGTCCTTACCCCGTGTAGCTGAACCCTAGAGATATATTTTCTGATCCAAATGGACCTATAGGTAAAATTTCAGGTTTCTCGGACAATCTGTGTGGATTTGACAATTTTATTTTTTAGTTATTTCTTATTGGTTTTAGAATTGGGAATTATTTTGGGTCCCGTGCCCCCCTAACTTATTGAGATCTTTTTTTTTTACGGGATTAGTTTTCGAATTGGGAATTATTTTGGGTCCCGTGCCCCCATAACTTTTGAGATCTTTTTTTTACGGAATTAGTCTTAGGGCGGAATTAATAGACGTTTTTGTAATACCTCTGTGGCGCTAAGTCACAGATTGCGTACTGTGTAAGATAGGAAAATCGACACTTACCAACGACTTAAGTTATTGATGTTGTCTATTAATTCCGCCCTTAGAATTGGTTATTATTATGGGTCGCGTGCCCCCCTAACTTATTGAGATTTTTTTTACGGAATTAGTCTTAGAATTGGGAATTATTTTGGGTCCCGTGCCCCCCTAATTTATTGAGATTTTTTTTTTTACGGGATTAGTCTTAGAATTGGGAATTATTTTGGGTCCCGTGCCCCCCTAACTTATTGAGATCTTTTTTTTTCAAACGGGATTAGTCTTAGAATTTTGGGAATTGTTTTGGGGCCCGTGCCCCCCTAATTTATTGAGATTTTTTTTTTTTACGGGATTAGTCTTAGATTAGGGAATTATTTTGGGGCCCGTGCCCCCCTAACTCATTGAGATCTTTTTTTTTTACGGGATTAGGTATAATGAAATTTGAGAAACACCGCTTGCCGAAAAAATCTGGGGGGGCACGTGCCCCCCCCTATATCCGCGCATGCTATTAACCCATTAGCGCCCACGCCTACCATATGGCAACAGAAAACATGTATTTTTCCGTTCGATACTGTCACTGACCAGTTCAACTTTTTGTTAATTTTGTCGTTTGGTTTTACTCATAATCGTATGCATCTATTTATTTGATGAGTGCCTAGCTCCAGAAAAGTTTCGTATCAATGCTATAATCAATTAATTATCGAAGTATTTTTTTTTTTGGAAAATGTTGATTCGATTTACGTAAGTACCTTTAAAAAAATTTAAGTTACTAATTTTACGTAAAGTTTACGTTTTATATTTTTAGAAATATTTTTTTATTATATTCAAATTTTAATTGTTGTTTATTTGTCATTTCTAAAGTTTCTGTGACTGTCCAAAGTTCATGTTGCCATATGGTAGGCGTGGGCGGATATGCTATCAAAACCCCTTATTTTTCAGGAGCCTTAGAAATTGACAAACTGATGATAAAACTTGTAATAAAAGCTAGGAAAAGCTGCCTAACCTCTACTTCACATGATTGATGATATCCCACAAGAAAAAGCACATTTGAAATATAACTTTTTCTTCGACAATTTATTCACTGGTTTGAAACTACTTGCCTACTTGCGTACATTGGGCTACTCTGGTACTGGTACCTTGAGAGAGAATAGAATTAAAAATATTCCTATATCTAGCAAAACCGATTTCTCTAAGAAACCAAGAGGTTATTACGAGAACTGTGTTGAAAGTTCCTATGGTGTGAACATAGTACGTTGGAATGACAACTCAGTAGTGACTGTAGCGTCTACCTTAGCTGGAGCTACCCCTGCAGGTCAAGTGAAACGATTTTCATTCAAGGAACGGAAGACTATCCAGGTTGAGCAACCTAATTCTATCGGACTCTACAATGTATCAATGGGTGGGACTGATCTCATGGATCAGTCTATTGCAAATTACAGGATTAGTATGCGCGGAAAAAAAATGGTGGTGGCCCTTGTTCACCTGGTTGATAGACGCTTGTGTTGTAAATGCATGGAGAATTTACAAGAAAAACAATCCGAACATTTCCCAATTACAGTTCCGACGTGAATTTGTCACTATTTATCTTACGAAATATGGCACGAAAAGCTCAACAGTAGGCCGAAGTCATCAAATATCACTGGAACGGGAAATGTGTCCGATGATATTCGTTACGATGGTACTGATCATTTGGTAACTGCAGCAGCTACACGAAGACGGTGTTTGGGAGCAATGTGTTCATCAATTATTCGCACCAAGTGTGAAAAATGTGACGTTGGTTTGTGTATTACATGTTTCTCAGGTTACCACAAGAAAAAATGATGATAATAACTAATAACTAATGACACTAATTACCATCAATGCTCAAAAGCAATAATTATGTATACCTACTTTTGATAATAATTTTGTAATACTATCAAAATACAAATTTTCTTTTCTATCATTTAAAAAAGTATTATTCGTTTTATTTATCTCACAAAAATTGATTTACAATCACATAAAACACAAGAAAATGAGTTTTAAAATATAAGAGGTTTTGACCCCGTTAGCGCCCACGCCTACCATATGGCAACGCTCCATATCTCGGAAACCGTAAGTCGGAAAATAGAAAATGAGGTATTTCTGTACTCCTGAGAACCTACTGACCAAGGATATTTGCTCAAATTATCGAATTTCCAAAAAAAATTAATCTGGGCGTTAATGGGTTAACTAAAGAGACTTGACTATTAAGTAAAGAGACATGACTATTAGGTAAAGAGACTTGACTATAAAGTAAAGAGTCTTGACTGTTAAGTAAAGAGACTTGACTATTAAGTAAACAGACAAGAATAATAGGTAAAGAGTCTTGACTATTAAGTGAAGAGACTTTTAATAGTCAAGTAATGGAGTCAAGAGAGTAATAATACTACTACATTACTATACTGTAGGTTTCCTCAACTCTAAAATATTTTTTTTCAATAGTTCTGGGGGATATTTCTCCTTCATGTTCAACGAGATGATAGAGAAGAGTATTGCATGTTATTCTCAAGAAAAAAAAATCGATTTGCGACATACCATGTTCTTCTACTCACCCATTCATTTATATTCTCAATAATCTATGCGTATGTCAATCTTCTTAACATTATCTTTGGTTAGTCCGTTAGCAGGTCTGAAATCCTCAAGATCATGTAATTATCAGCAATGTTATCGCACCTCAATGTATTATTTGCGATAATATATTCGCCACCTTAGTCACCTTAACATTATATTCGCAATGTATTCGAGCAAAGCTCCTCACAATGAGTCAAGGGTGTTACTGCCATTTGTGTCTTTGTTCAGGCAAGTGAGAAGGAAATTCGCAATGAGAATAATAAGTAACATCAACCCGAGTGCTTTGTAAGAATTTTGCAATTAGAATACTAATTCATACCTACCTTTAGTCACTGGTATGAATAACGAATCACCAGTGGCGGCATTTTCAGAGTAGAAAGATTTTTTTTATACAAAAACGAACCAGAGAGTCCCATAATGGGACTACCTGTCTCGAGCCGACAGTCTAAATGAAGCAAAAAAAAAAAAACAATACTTCCGATTTCTAATATCAGAAATTTCTCAGAAGTAATAAAGTTTAGAAAAGTGATAGAGGCTTGGTATTGCTATGCTACCCACAAATTTTATGAAGAAATTCTTGTTTCACCACAAATTAGATACTTTACCCCTGGCTATAATAGTTCGTAAATTTTGGACTACACTGATTGCTAAGTTCGCATTTTCTCTGTGTTGAACGTTTAGTCAGGATTGCTATACGTTTGCAACACTGCCAGGATTGCTATCCTTTTTCAATATTTGCAACATTGCCCCCCTTTCCAGCCTATATCTTGTTAAATTATCTGTATGTAGGTTCATTTATATTGACCCTTTTCCTATAACGGCTGTGAGAGAAATAGTCCTCAAGAGTACCGAACAAATTAAGTATAATTAGGGCCCTTCTACATATATTGTCAAGTGGAATAATAATAATAATAATAATAATAATTTTATTTTATTGTACATTACCAAACACAGAGCTTATGGTACAAAGTCATACATGATCAGTTTGCAAAAATACATAATACTTAAATATAGTTTAAATGGCATTATTTTAAAATTATGACTAAATTAAGACTAAATTAAATAATTAATTAAAGAAAAGGAAAACGTATATAATATATATGCGTACACATACATGCACGCACAAACGCACGCACACACACACACATACACACACATATATATACACACACACACGAATATATACACACACATTCTCTCTCTCTCTCTCTCTCACACACACACACTCACACACACACACAAACACACACACGCACTCACACGCACACACACACACACATGCATACATATACACACACATGCATATACGCACACGCATATACGCACACGCATACACACACACACACATACATACACACACACATACATATACATACATAAACACACACATATACATACACCCACACACACACACCCACACACACACATACACATGCACACATACACACGCACACACACACTCACACACGCATGTACATACAAAGATCTAAGAGCCTTCAACAGTTATGGTGTCCCACTGAATCTCATCATGTCCATATGGTGCGGATGTTTTAAGGTGTTTGTTGATTACATCTCTGAAGTCTGTTGGTCTGAGTTGTTTGGTTTTTAGGGGTATTTTGTTAAATGTTTTGATGCCACGTATTATGATTGATTCAGAGTATGTATGTGTTTGGCAAGATGAGGTTTGTTGAGTTTTCGGGTGTTGTTGTTGATGAATGTCACGAAATGTTGGAAGTGTGTCGGCGATTTTGTGTATTGTGCAGCACAGCTCAAGGTTGTATAATGCAAAGTATGTGAGAATATTGTGTGCAATAAAGTGTGGTTTGCATGGTTCATCTCTTGCGAGTCCTAAAGCTGTGCGCAATGCTTTCTTTTGAGCAATGAAGATTGCATTGTCAGTTGTAATTGTGGAACCACCCCAGAACTGAATACCATATCTGAGGATGCTTTGAAGATGAGAGTGGAAGACTGTGAGAGCCATCTTAACACCACAGTTTTTTTTTTGCTGTTTTTATCAGGTAAGTTGCAGATGATAGTCTGGATTGTATGTATGAAATTTGTAATGACCAGTTTAGGTTACAATGGATGAAAATGCCTAAGAATTTGGTACTATCAGTTTGTTTGATTTCATTGTTGTTGCCTAGTGATAGAGGGTGGAATGTTGAATTATTTCTAGGGGATTTGAAGTACATGAAAACAGTTTTATTGACGTTCATTGATAGGTTGTTTTTCTTGAACCAGTAAGAGAGATTTTGCATTATTGTTTCAGAATCAGATCTTAGTGTGTGTATGTTATCTCGTGATATGAGTATTGAGGCGTCATCGGCGTAGAGTGTGAGAAGGAGGTCAGGTGAGATGGGAAAAAGAGTCTTTGATGTCGTTTATGTATATTAGAAACAGTAGGGGCCCTAGGATAGATCCCTGTGGGACCCCATAACAAATTTCTTTGTTTGATGAAAATGAGCTTCTAAGAATGCCTTCTTTGTCAACTGTTGTTATTGCCACTTTTTGTGTGCGCCCTGTTAGATAGGACTCGAACCATTTTAGAGTCAAGTTTCGGACACCATATTTTTCTAGTTTCTGGATTAAAATATTATGGCAGACACAGTCAAATGCTTTTGATAGGTCGCAGAAAATGCCTAGAATGTTTTTCCCGCTGTATAGGTCAGAATATAGGCGGCTCAAGAAGGAGGTGATTGCGTCTGCTGTGGAAGTGTTTTTTAGAAACCCAAATTGTTCTTTTATTAATATATTATTAGTTTCTAGATGTTCTATTAGTCGCCTTTCCATTAGTTTCTCGAATATTTTTGAGAAAGACTTGAGTAGTGAGATGGGTCTATAGTTTTCGAGTGAGGTTTTGTGTCCTCGTTTGAATAAAGGTCGAATAATGGTGGTTTTGAAGTCTGCAGGAAAAAATCCTGTGTTGAGGGATGTATTGAATATTTTAGAGAGAGGTTCGGCTAGATATTGTGCGTTTTCTTCGATGACTGACAAGGGTACTTCGTCCTCGCCTTTTGCTTTTTTATTTTTGAGGAGTTTCATAATTCCTATTATTTCACCGGGGTTAGATTGGTCAGGGATGAAATTATTGATGAGTGGGATGTGTGTTGTCGATCCTGTATGGGTGTTGTTAGTGTTTGATTGTATTTGATTTGTATTTGTCTCGTTTTGTTTAGTGATATTACTGTATGATTGGTTGTTGTTGGTTGTGAAGTTGTTATTCTGGATGTATGAGTCATTTATACAGTTGGTGTTTGTTGTAGGTTGAGAGGAGCTGTTTGTTTCTATGCGAGATGCAATTGTTGTGTAGAAATCACAGAATTTTTCTGCGATTTCGTTTGCGTCATTGATTAAGTAATCATCTATTTTTAATTGTAGGGGTCTGTTTATTTTTTGTGATGGTTGAATGTATTTTTTTAGGACTATCCATGTCTTCTTTGATTTTTGTTCTGGTAAGGATTTGATTTCTTTTAGTTCGTGTCCTCTTCTGGTTTCTCTTATGATTTTGTTGAGTTCTTTTTTGTAATATTTGTAAAAAATCATTAAATTTGTGTTGTTGGAATTCATGCATTCTTTGTATAATTTATGTTTCATCGTGCATGCTTCACGTAGCTGTGGAGTAAACCATTTTTTCTTGTTGTGATTTATTTTAGATATTTTGGTGGGGAAAGCTTTATTGAAATGTTCTTGGAATGTGTTGCAAAAGTTGTGTGTCATGAGGTTAACTCCAGAGTCTTCATGGAGATTCGTCCAATTTTCTTTGGATAGGTCTTGTTGAAGGTTATTTAATCCTTTCTTTTCAAATTTCCTAGATTGTATCTTTTCTACTTTTTCAATTTTCCTTTGTAGTGAAGTCGAGATGATTTGGGAGTATTCATGGTCGGACAGACCACTAAATATATTTTTTGATTCATAGAAAGATGGTTCAATATTGGTTAATATGTTATCAATTAGGGTGGCGCTTGTCGAAGTTACGCGGGTGGGAGTGGTGATTGTGGTGGTTACGTTGTGACATAATAATAGGTTTTTTAGATTGGTTACATTGTTGTTATTTTGTAGGAGGTCAATATTTAAGTCACCTACAATGACAACCTGATACTTTAATGTTATTTCTTCAAGTATGGATTCCAGTGTTTCAAAAAATTGTGTTATACTACTTTGGGGATTGTTTGACCTATAGATGCATATAATTAATAGTTTTAGATTATTTTCAGAATAGTCCTACTTTCTAGCAATATAGATCCGTCCGACAAAGGCCTCTTGATGCAACATCCTGTCTACAATCAGTCTGAATAAAACTAAAATACTCGTATACTAAAGATATAAATAGGTAAGTCCTGTTAGGACTGTTGGAATTTGTTAAAAAAAAAGGTCTGTGTATGAGGTACCTATTGTTCGAAAATCGGGTTTATAATAAGTTTGAGTAATTTGACATCTCTCTTCATAATCCTTCTTATTAAAAAAAAACATGATATATTGCAGTGAAGTGTACGGTCCTTAACTCCTATGCTTCATAATTATATTATGAGGAGTTGATATCCCAAAGTCAATTAAAAGTAATTTAAGAGCATCTCTTAATTTTCTTATTTTTGGAGGTTCGAAGAATTGTGAATTTAATTTAAGTGAGATATTGAATTCATTGGAGCACCTAAGTGTCTTTTATTGAACAAAAATGTAGATCGAAAGATTCAAGGGTCCCACGAGAGTGAATGGATGATGACATTTTAGATTTAGAAGAATGATTGGCAAATAAATGAATGGTCTTGAAAAATAACTTATACCAACAATAAAATTATTGTATTGCAGAAATTAATAAATTGATAAGCTCTGAGTCATTTTATAAAAGGTCATTGATCTTACTTGTCACATGTGAATTGAATACAACTTCCTCTTACGCAATTATTTAAATTTACAGTAGCCAGCTTCGATGCGATAGCACGTTGAATACACCAGTTCTCGTTCCGTCACTGAAGTTAAGTAACGTCCAGTGAGGTTAGGACTTGGACGGGTGAGCATTTATATTCTAACACTCATGATACTCGCTAATCCCGGCCCCACTCAGGCTGGGTGAGGTTAATTTGAGTAGATGGTTTGTGAGTTTTCAGCGAATGGATTGTGGAACCCCCATCGGGATATCAGTATTCTTTTAAGCATCTTATAATATCTTCTATATCTATTTATTTTTCTCGTCTAATAATATAATTTTATTCAAGCTATATACTACGAGTATGTAAGTTTAAAGTAGAAAACATTACGAGTGTGTAACAACTTAATGTAGCTGGGTAAATGGCATTTAATAAGAACCCAACCCAAGAAGTTGGTAACTTATGGTTACTAACAATGTATCCTATTCTGGTCAGGCCCATTTTCAAGAAGTCCATTTTGTGCCAAACATAATTGTGGTCTTTTTAAAGTAGGATAGATTGACAGATAACAGGTAAGATTTTCTTTAAAAATAGTGACCCATGCATCTTATAAATAGTCCGTTATTATGCTTTTACGAGAATCGGGCTTGTACCGAATACTGATTATTTGGTAAGTACCGTTGATAACACAACACTGGTAAATTCCAAACCCAGTGACATAGGTCATCGTTTCTACTGCCAATTATTATTATTACATAGTATGCTTTATAAGAAAAAATAAATAGATTAAAAAAGGAACAAGAACAAAAAACAGAATGAAACTAATGTCCTACCTAAAGGGTGGGGTTATTGCCTGTGGCAATCTCTTCCACCCAGCCCTTATTATGATATTACTAGCTCCATCCTCTGTTGCAGAAACCGTTTTATACATTTTCAAACCAAAAGTAAGCAATGTGCTGAATGCGGGGATTTGTGAGTCAGTCGAACACTGGATTTCACTAATATGAGTTTAGAGTTTTAGCAACTTAATCCGCTAGCTTTCATTAGAAAGTGATTTATTTAAACCCATCCAAAAACAATAATAAAATGAAGAAACGTTACAGAAACAGAACGTTAATATCTTCCACTAATGAGGCACTGCACTGAACTCAAGTATTCTGGGTTAATCTGCCGGGGTATTTGGCCTGGAACCGTATGTGTGATCACTGGACTGGTCAAAGCATACTATTCAGCTGGGCAAGACATTAGGCTATGCCAGGCAGGCGGAACTTTCAGTGTATTTTGTCTGATTTGCCTGAGAGCACTTCGCTTTCCGTGAACACGGGTCCTTGAACTTTCTAGTGAAAGCCTTAAGCTGAACTTTTCACTTTGAAACATCAGGTACTAGATGTGTTTAAGTGAGATGTTTTCCTGTGAATTGAGTTGTGGAAAGTTTTCAGCTGTCAGGGCTGGGAGCCACTAGCTCAGGTCAAAACAAATATCCTGGTATGTCTGGAGCTCAGAGAATCAAAAGTTAAGTACCACGCTACCATGACGGCATAGCGCAGATTTTTAGGAAAAATTCATGCATTGGGATTCGAACCAAAGGATCCCTACGCTACCAGGATTACCAGACGAGCGCCTTAACCACTTGACTATACCAGTGCACGTTATAATGCGCTATTAAAATCTGATATACCTGTAGGTACCTATTTATATTTTTAGTCAAATTTTAACATAGAATTCTTAGACGGAACTGTAAAACAAAGAGAGTAAACTCCGTACTATAGATATGTTTATTTACTTTAGCAAAATAGAACAAGGATGACAAGAATTGATCAAATTCATGGAACATTTACAGTTCAATTTAGAACAAGCGTTAGATCACTGCCATCAATAAAGCAACATTTATAGTCGATAATGTGGTCGAATGATGTAACATGTACTGGGAATCTTACATTAACATTTTGTGACTAATTTTAAGAGTACTTTATCGTGTTTTGGGGAGAAATTTAAAATTTTGTTTCCACACTTGCCAGTACCTAAACTTTGATGTTTGAAACATCAAAACACAACTGTAGAGATCTACCTACTTAAAAAAAACCTATGGAATCGTGCAACATTGTGAAATATTTTGAACCCTACAGGAAAAATAGAGAAAAATCGCAGCAATCTGAAGGTTAACCGCAAAGAATGTTTCCTGAAATTGATGAAAAAAAATCCCGTGGATTTTCATGATGAATATATTATTACCTAACACTCATTTTCTATTTATAGGTGTTTTTAAACAGCAACCTCTCTTTTAGGTGTTTTATAAAGAGAGGTAGCTGTTTCAAAACACTTTGATGTGTTTCAGTGTTTCTCTCAATGAGAATCGTGTTTTTGTTTAATCATTGATGACTGCGAAAAACACATTACATTTGAAAAACACATATTTGAATAACCGCTCATGACCGGTTCTACGGATCTTGAAAAATCCCCTAAAAAAACACTTAACCGGGCATTGGGAACGTTTACCATGCAAAAGGACTCGTCAAATTAGTGCTAGTGCAGTAAATCGAGGGTTTTGCCACCTCGGTTCGGCGAGCAAAACCCTCGATTTACTGCACTAGCACTAATTTGACGAATCCTTTTAAAACTAACGTTCCCAATCCCCGGTTTGGTGTTTTTTAGGTGTTTTTCAAGATCCGTAGAACCGGTTATAAAATGCTTCCAAATTCGACTTCACGCTCAATCGTGATTGGATCAAATAATTTGTTGTTCTCAGTCTCATCGAAAACACAACACCTATCTGTTTGGGAGACAAAACCAAACACTTGTTTCCTATTTAGATTAGATGTTTAATTACCCACCTCTCTTGCAGGTGCTTTACAGCACTATTTTCAACAGAATCTTTTTTTTTTTTTTTTCTCGCCATAATTATGTTGGAATCAGGCTTATTATACTAAAAGGAGCTGATATTTGCTATTAAATTCAGTCTGATTCACTGATACAGGTTTACGATAGTGCAATAGTTTTTGTCAGTCCGCGAGTGAGTAAGTTAGTAGGCAGGTATTCCTAGAGTTTCTCTAAAAACTATTTAACTTAAAATCTTAGAATAGTGATAAAATTTATACCTACTTATCTAACATCAATATTTTCCATCATGGTACGTATGATCGGAATTACCACCAATGAAAAAGATCATTTTGTGTATGACTTGTAGAGTACGTAACGTATCTATTGCCAAATTTCTCTAACCATTAACCCAATAGCTTTTAATACCTAATCTATTAAATGTAGATTCTTGAAATTGTTACTGATTGTTTTACATATGCAAACCTACCTACCTCTACAGAAAACTACCTAACTTATTATAATTCGCCTTCTCAAATAGCACTTAAAATTGACTTATGTGTAACTTTCCATTTTATGGGTGCGTTTTTATTCATTTTCTACTGTCCACTCAGAAAAATCGGGTGTACCGTTCACGAGATATAATCGTATAAGTAAAAAGTTCGTGGCCAGGCGCATGGTCTCTTTCATCCAGAACCGCTAGTGCGAGGTTAATTAATTTAAAACCAGACCATCTTCAGAATGTCTCTTACATGTGTACAAAAATTTCTTTAAAATCTGTTCAGTAGTTTCTGAGAATTGCGCGTTACAAGGAATGTATTTAACAGACCAACGAGACAGACACAATACCAAAATTGCTCAGGAGGTTGTGAAACGTCCAAAAATATGAAAAACATTGAAATCGGAGCAAACAAATATTTGTTTTTTTTTACAAAAAAAAACACAAAATTTCCGATTTCTAATATTAGAAATTTGTCGGAAGTAATAATGCTCGGGTGGAAAGGGAGGGTTACCTATTTAATGTAACCACAGCATTTAATTATGTCAGTAATCTTCTAGGGTAGTACCTAAATACCTTCCTAGATCAGAATTTTTGTTGTTAATATTAAAATGGAACGTACTAATTTAACTTATTTAACCATTAGGCTGATATAATTTCACATTAAACTTAGTAAAGGTAAAGGTTAATCGACACCCTGTAACTTCCGGGTTGATTATTTTAGTCATGGACCAGATTGCAAGACGTAATCATGATCGGTAATTCGACCACCATAAGAGTTAGGTACCCGGCTAGCGATGGCAGGTTGAACACAGCAGTTCTCGTCAGATCACTGATGTTAAGCTATGACCAGCGAGATGAAGAAAGTGGGTGAACTGGGTGACCCTCGGGTTGCATTATCTCTTTCTGTTAATACATAAATATATCTAAACTTCCTGAGCTCCAGCATTTAAGAACACCCCTGATAACAAATCCAGTCAACTAATCTTAGTGCCCGTCGCGTCGTGATATAACCATGCAGTTGAAAGCGACGTTAATAAAAAATAAAATATTAATGTACTTATTTCCCCCACCTAAAGACACCCCTTGTAAAGTCAGACTATTTCTGTTAATCGATCCATATGTCCTGAGCTTGCAGTCTAAGTAAAGCACTCTATAATTAAACCGACCAGTGACCTTGCCCAAGCTATCTAACTATCTATGCACCTTGAGATCCAATCGATCTCAGACCGATTTTGTTGCTACTTACTTTAATGTAAAATGATTAACCTTTGGTAAGATGAGATTGTGCAATGTAGGTACTTTTAATATGCAGTATTAATAGATAGGAACTAAATTTCTCTTAAAGAGATTAATAAGAGTCCATACACAACTACGAGTATATTAACATGCCCGTAAGTAAAATAAATGAAAAGGTAAGATATATATTTATCATGTTAGAGGATAAATCTCCCCCTTCCCAAAAAATCTAAAATCTACATCCTACATTCTTAAGTCATTAATCTGATATTCTCTTCCGGTGAGCCCTTATTAAAATAATTATTGCTTTCAGGTAGGTATCTTTTTATTAATGTTTCAATGCCATTTCAACTCTCTCTAATTTAAATGTAGGTTAGTTATTATATTAATTGTGTTAATCACTTTCGTGTGATCACAACTATTGAACCACCGACCTCCAGGTTACAAGTCCGCCGCCTTTTCCATGAAGCTACTGACTAGTGAGGTCGGTAATGTATATTAGGTACCTATGTAATTTGTTTGTGTTTTTATATCACAACTTTAGTGGGTAGCCCAACATTAGACTCCTAATAACATCATTTACCTAGGCACGTCATTGCCTCGTAGTGCTAAATTAATTAGGCATCTATTTACTCATGAAAAAAATTAATTAATTAAGCAACCTAATGATAATTAGCCACTATAAGTGACGTGGGAATTTTCAACACCTTATCAGCATAGTTAGCATACATGATTATTATGATTTTATCATCAGAAATATTGTGCTACATTATGTGTACATGTACATATTTGACCATTTGTAGAGATTATGTTATTGCTTTCAATGATAAAGAATCATGTTTCATAAATGATTAAATTATGGTATTAGCATTACGTGCCTATGTAAGAGTATAATTATGTATGTACCTAATTACCTATTATCATTAGGAATATACTACATCCATATTATTATAGAATATAGGTATCATTTAACATGGTATAGTGTTATTTTAATGTGTTGTAAACGTAATGTTTAATGTGTTGAATAATAACACTATATTTTATGATTTTAGATATTGTTACTTGTCATTTAAATTATGCTTCTTTATAAACAATCAATAAAAATAACTATTTAAGTAGGTAACTATAAATAATTATTATTATTGCTATTTTTTAATTTTTTTTTCAAAGATGTTGCATTTATATTTTATTGGTTCAAGATAATGTAATTACTATTTATAATGCTGGGTCCACACAGGTGCAACATGCAACATGTTGCTGCAACATGAATTCACTCTGTGTGGACGGCTTCTGAACACGAACATGAATGTTCAAAAATTATCCATGAGGATGTCGGTTTTCTACCGAAATTTTTTGATCTTTGTTGCTACTATGTTGCACGTGTGTGGACGGCACCAACAAGTTGCTGCAACAGTGTTCCAATTACCACACACATGTTGCAGCAAAATGTTGCATGTTGCATGTTGCACCTATGTGGATCCAGCATAATATTGATTGATTACTTGGTTTTCTCTCATTGTTAAAAGTCATTATTTTCCTGCGATATAAGTATGCCATGTGCTCTGTGTAGTGGTGTAGGCAAGCTTGTGGTCAAACTGTACTTGACATTTCATGTAAATTACATTTGAGGTGTGTCAACTGCTACTCAGAGTAGATGATTTTCTGAATTAACTATGAGAATTACCTATCTGGAAATGCAAAGATTTCACATTAACTTGACAACTATTGAATGAGGTTCAGTTGAGAAAATAGACTTTGCTAGTTTGTACAGTAGATAGATCGAACTCTTACCCTACCCCTCTCATTAATGATACCTCATATCTCTTCTCGGTTAAAATCAAATTTAGAGATATTTATTAACAAATGAAATTTAATTATTTTACTTCTCGGGCACATACGAATTATCAGGTTTTTATTTATTTTAATCTTTTTCAAACACCGTGCATTAAAGCAAAACCCAATGCGATGGAGCCATAGGACTCGCCTGAATACTTATAGTGCAAATGTTTACAAAGGTAGGTACTGATACAAAGGTGGTATAGTTATAAATTCCTGATGAAATGCTCACGCGGTTCCAGGTTGATTTTCCTATACTGATGGTTCATACATCAGGGAGGTTTTAGTTGGTAGGTGCTGGTAAGGAAATTACCAGTAAGTCCAACATAACCTGGTGAGATCCGAAATGGTTGTACAAGGGTGGATAACCACACTTGCATGTCTATTTTGAGGTCTCGGCAGGTAAACATGAGCTTTTCTACCTTGTTGTATAGTTTCTTTGTAAAAAAAAAGTTATAAATTTAAATCCGTCATCAATTCAATGCTGTCAGCCAATTTGCTTCGTAAAGTCTGTTTGTAAAAAAAATCTGCTATGTGAAGATATTTACATACGTACATGTATACTCGGAAGTAAAAAATATTTTCTCTCTTCTGACCTCAACCCACAGCAACCCTCTTCAGTCTTATTCCAACAATAACAATAGCAATCTCTTCTAAGGGTTGGGTGGAAGAGATTGCCACAGGCAATAACCCCGCCCTTTAGGTAGGACATTACTGTTATTTTCTTTTTTTACTTATTTATTTTGTCAATTGTTTGTTTTTTTTTTTTTTCCTTTTCTTAATTTTATACTGTTACCATTATACTTTGTCCTCCTAATAAAGCTTAATAAAAAAGAAAAAAAAAAAAAAAACTCCAACCCACCTCTTCTGTCCCCACAGGTCGCCATGGGTGGCTGCGGTCTCAAATGGGTGGACGACACTCTCAAGCGGCTCTTCTTCCGGCTCGGGGTGCAGATCGCCCGCAGTCCCGGCTACTTCATCATCATCCCCATCCTGCTCACCATCATCTGCGTGACGGGCTTCCAGAGGATCTACTTCGAGATGGACCCGGAGTACCTCTTCAGTCCCGAGCACGGCCCGGGCAAGGCGGAGAGGGCCATTGTGGAGTCCTACTTCAAGATGAACTACTCCGCGCGGTTCAATCCGACCCGCATCACGAGGCCTGGTGAGTCCAGCAAATTCTAACTTTTCTATAGGTATATAGGGTATAGGATCACCTGGTATCCGACTCGCATCACGAGGCCTTGTGAGTCCAGCGAATTCTAACTTTTCTATAGGTATAGGTTATAGGATCACCAACCTGGTAAGTCCAGCAAATTCTAACTTTTCTATAGGTATAGGTTATAGGATCACCAACCTGGTAAGTCCAGCAAATTCTAACTTTTCTATAGGTATAGGTTATAGGATCACCAACCTGGTAAGTCCAGCAAATTCTAACTTTTCTATAGGTATAGGTTATAGGATCACCAACCTGGTAATTCCAGCAAATTCTAACTTTTCTATAGGTATAGGTTATAGGATCACCAACCTGGTAAGTCCAGCAAATTCTAACTTTTCTATAGGTATAGGTTATAGGATCACCAACCTGGTAAGTCCAGCAAATTCTAACTTTTCTATAGGTACCTATAGGTTATAGGATCACCAACCTGGTAAGTCCAGCAAATTCTAACTTTTCTATAGGTATAGGTTATAGGATCACCAACCTGGTAAGTCCAGCAAATACTAACTTTTCTATAGGTATAGGTTATAGGATCACCAACCTGGTAAGTCCAGCAAATTCTAACTTTTCTATAGGTATATAGGGTATAGGATCACCTGGTATCTACTTCGAAGTAGATCCTGGTTCCAGATCTACTCGAAGTAGATCCTGCTTCCAGAGGATCTACTTCGAGATGGACCCGGAGTACCTCTTCAGTCCCGAGCACGGCCCGGGCAAGGCGGAGAGGGCCATTGTGGAGTCCTACTTCAAGATGAACTACTCCGCGCGGTTCAATCCGACCCGCATCACGAGGCCTGGTAAGTCTAGCAAATTCTAACTTTTCTATAGGTATATAAGGTATAGGATCACCTGGTATCTACTTCGAAGTAGATCCTGCTTCCAGAGGATCTACTTCGAGATGGACCCGGAGTACCTCTTCAGTCCCGAGCACGGCCCGGGCAAGGCGGAGAGGGCCATTGTGGAGTCCTACTTCAAGATGAACTACTCCGCGCGGTTTAATCCGACTCGCATCACGAGGCCTGGTGAGTCCAGCAAAATCTAACTTTTCGTTAGGTATAGGGTATAGGGTCACCTGGTAAGTGAAGCAAATTTCAACTTTTCTATAGGTATAGGGTATAGGATCACCAGGCCTGGTAAGTCTAGCAAATTTTAACTTTTCTATAGGTATAGGGTACAGGATCACCAGGCCTGGTAAGTCTAGCAAATTCTAAATTTTCTATAGGTATAGGGTATAGGATCATCAGCCTGGTAAGTTCAGCAAATTCTAACTTTTCTATAGGTATAGGGTATAGGATCACCAGCCTGGTAAGTTCAACAGATTCTAACTTTTCTATAGGTATAGGGTATAGGATCTCCTGGTAAGTCCAGAAAATTCTAACTTTTCTAAAGATATAAGGTTATAGGGTAAAGGATCACTCACCCCATAGTTCTTAAATTATCGAATTTAAATCATTTTTTACCAGAAGAAGAAAGATAAAGCATGATTTCTATGTGGTGAAGTTCAAGGCCTCTGTACAAATTGTTGTGGGTAGCGCAGCATTACTAAGGGCCAAATTATGAAACAGGATTAAAGTTAAGATAAGCAAGACACGCCCTCAAGTCGCAGTTTTTAACCAATTACAGTGCTCTGCAGTGAGTTGAGGGACAGTCTGGCTTATCTAAACTTGAATCCACTTGAAATCAGTTAATGCGGTTCTAAGATATATAATACTAACTTATTAGTATTATATATCTTAGAACCGCATATACTATTTTTTATTCGCTGGTAATGCTGGTCCTTACTCATCATACAAATAGTAACTACTCATTTTCCTCACGAGGTATGAGCGGACCCCAGACATCCAAGTACAGAGCAGAAAAACTCCTGCCCTTCTGGGGATCGAACCCAGGTCACCGTGCGTGGAAGCTCAGTGCGCTACACCAGTCACAGTGACTTCCTACCAGAAGAACAATGAGTACATTAGTCACGTGACCAGAGTCGTGTGCTTTAAGACACAGAACTCCGGATATAGAATCAGGATCAAACCGCTATCATTGTTGTTATTATCAACAGTAGGATCCTGTCCGGATGTACCTGTACTTATTATATATTTATGAATCAGGGATGGCGACCTCTTGGATCATTGCGCCACAATCTCAAAAGGGTTGGGTGGAAGAGATTGCCACAGGCAAGAACCCCGCCCTTTAGGTAGGACATTAGTGTTATTTTCTATTTTACTTATTTATTTTGTCATTTGTTAGTTTTTTCTTAATTTTATACTGTTACCATTGTACTCTGTTCTGTTAATAAAGCATACTATAATAATAATAATCGCCAATATTACCGGAGTACCAGCATCTTTATTAATGTATCCAGACTATATTAAAATAATTTTAGACTTTAGAGGATATTGTTTAGATACCCGCTGGGGGACGTTTAGATAGATACGGTACCAACTCTGTTATGCCAAAAGATAATTACACAAATCGTTGGCGGCCTTAACTGTGGAAGTAGGAGTGCCAGAACCAACCAACCTCAACCATGAGAAAATATTTACCAATTGCCGACCCTAAGTAGGTTGGGAGAAGGCAAAGTGAAAGAAGAAGAGGACATGAAAGAAGTTATGTCGACTTATGAGGATTCAGTCATTTGAGTAGGGTTCATTTGCTCGAAATCGGACTAGCTACGCACATTAACCTCACCCAGTGTGGGCCGAAAATGCCAATCTTACGTGACTTTACTTGGGAGGTGACAGAACTTGCCATTGAGGTACAAACTATAAATTAATGTTAAGTCTACCTCAAGAGACAAGATATAGAACTCTAGCTCCGAATATAGAATCAAGCTATTATGGTACTACTTACATTTCTTATTCTCAAGTTATTATATTGCTTTTATTCCAGTTCAATTATTATTATCTATTCAGTATTATTATAAATTGGCATTGTGCTACCAACTTTCATCTGTGCACAGTTCAGGACTTTCCCTGACTGCTTTTGCTTTGTATACAATAAATTTTACTGAAAGGATGTAGCATGGATTCTTGCTTCAGGCAGGTTATGGAGAGAGCACAATGCATTTATAGACAAGAGCGTGTGCCTGTGCAGTTTATGTACTTCCTCTTGGATAATTTGCTGACGGCTGACGAGGAAGAAGGAAGCTTGGTGGAAAAGATTGCCATAAACTCTGCCCTCTTCTTGGCACATCTTGAATTCTTGTTTCTGCTATGCAAGGTTATGGAAAGAGAAAAATGCATTGATACAGTACAAAAGACGCCTCTGTTATTTACTATGTATATACCAGACCATGATGTTGTTTAATGCATAATAAACATTATTACCTCAAAAAAATCACCTATAAAAAATTAGCTGAACCTAATTAATCTACTTCATTGTAACTCATATTGTAGATAATATATTGTATTCAAGAAACCATACAGTATAAAAAACACTGCCAATTATGGACGCAATACTTCCTCGTGATTGCTTCACATTGTAAACACGTGCCAATTTTGAGATTTAGAAAATTACTTGTATCTCCAAAACGGCTCAACCGATTTTCTTCAAATTTGTTTTATATGGTAGAATATTTTTTTTCTACATTCTAAATTCCACAAAAAATTCTGTATCGGCAAGTCGTGGTCCTTATTTTTTCACTTTTTTGTCCAAAATTTCGGATTTTCTTAAATATCAGAGTCAAATTAAAATTAATTTCAAAATAAATACAAATAACCTATGTAAAACAATAATATGCATATTTTTACAAAACTTCATTGAAATCGGGTGTACCATTCACGAGATATAAGCGTTTAAGTAAAAAGTTAGTGGTCAGGCGCATGGTCTTTTTCACCCAGAACCGCTTGTATGAATTCGATGAATTTAAAATGGGACCATCTACAGAATGTCTCCTAGATGTGTGCAAAATTTCATCAAAATCCGTTGAGTAGTTTCCGAGATTTGCGCGTTACAAGGAATCGTTTTAACAGACAGACAGACCGACAGACCGACAGACGGACACAAAACCAAATTTACTCAGTAGGTTATGAAACGTCCAGAAATATGAAAAAAATTGAAATCGGAGCAAAAAAATATTTTTTTTTTACAAAAACGAACACAATACTTCCGATTTCTAATATTAGAAATTTATCGGAAGTAATAATTAATGTACTTCATTGTAATTCATATTGTAGGTAAGAAATGAGCCAATATGAAAAAAGGAGTTTTTTTTTCACCTAAAGACACTAATGAAACCATCTTAGAGACTAAGGCAACAATAATGGACACTGGACACAACAATAAAAAATGATTAATCACATCATTATAAACCCAGGAATGGCCTGTATTCCTCCCGTCTATAAAACGTCTCGTCTTTGAGTCAACACGATTTTAAAGAGACGGTAAAAAATCTCATCATCTAAGTAGGTACAAAGTACGCCAGGGTTTAGTTTTCAATGACTCTAGGTACCCTACATACCTCTAAACTCTAAGCTAACAATATAAATCTCATTAGTGACGGTTATTGTCTCTCAGAATTAAGCTGATGGAAAATCAGGCGAATGTTTTCAAACTGGCCGGAGGATAATGAACAGCATACGTGGATTAAGTTCCGTGTATCTTGCATACCTAATATTTAAACTGTCAGTCTTCTGTCTGGAGTTGTAATTAAAGAGTATTACTATCTGGTCATATTCATATAGGTAATAGGTACACAAATAAATAAGGAAAAATCCAAGCACTGGCTGAGATCCGATCCACAGACCACGGATCCATACGTTAGGTTGTTTACATTACAAGTCCAGTACTGTAAACACATCCACTACGAATGATTGTTCTTACTATCCCCCAAAAATACACTTCGTGTGCAAAAGACGCCAAGAAAATTAGAATCCTTCAAATATAATTAATTACCTTAAAATATTTCTAAAAAGGAACTGATATCAAATGAATGCCAAGTTCTCCTAAACTGGAAATCATTTGCCCAGAAAGAAGTCTCAAGCACAGAAATCAAACTGAGGATTGGACATGACATTTCCCATTAATCTACGATTTACCAACGCTAAAAGTTAACATTAAAAATCTTGGCAAGTTTCAAAAATTAAAAAAATGCTTTCAACTTGCCAAGATTTTTAATGTTAACTTTTAGCGTTGGTAAATCGTAGATTAATGGGAAATGTCATGTCCAATCCTCAGTTTGATTTCTGTGCTTGAGACTTCTTTCTGGGCAAATGATTTCCAGTTTAGGAGAACTTGGCATTCATTTGATATCAGTTCCTTTTTAGAAATATTTTAAGGTAATTAATTATATTTGAAGGATTCTAATTTTCTTGGCGTCTTTTGCACACGAAGTGTATTTTTGGGGGATATCAGATATTTTTGGTAGGTTACATTTTTTGCAATTTTCTATAACTTCACACGAGCACCAAGGTAGAACTAACTATATCCTTGGAAATATTGGTGTCTTAAACTTTTCCTTTCTCATCATCTCTATTCTTCGGTACAATATATCTAAAATATTGCACCTTTAATTTTTTCCTTTAAGCTTATTACACCGGGTTTCTTCTTTCTAGTTGTTCCTTAGGATTTTTGGTCCATGGTTGGCCTATCCTGCCAGTGGGTTAAGGAAATTGAGTGATAATTTTTCCTCATGTATTAATGGGGAATCCGATAGTATGGATATTCAGGACAATCGGTTCTTATTTATTTTTTTATTTTTAATTTCGGCAAAATATTACCAAAGTGGGTAAGTTGTTCGAAAACGCATTACAAAACAACTAATTAAAAAGAGAATAAACTGGTGTGACACTACCACACTTTTCTTATCAGTTGAAAAGAAGTCAGCTTCTGCCACTAAAAGATTCGTGTGGTATATTATAAAATCAACTTCCATACCAAATTTTAAGTCTCTAGGTTGTACCGTTCTCGAGATATCTCGTTCACAGACAGGCGGACGCACGGACCAATGGACGAAAACAATTTTTATGGTATCCTGAGGCTATGATTCGTCCAGAAATGTGAAATACAGGGTAGACCAAATTTTCGACAATAAGGAATGTATATTATAGGATAAGGAAAGTAAAAAATTGCATGAATTCGGAAATCAAATACTTTTAAAAATTATGTACAGTGTACAGCTGTACACGCATGAAGCAAATTCTTTAAAATAGAAAGACTAGGTACACTCTCTTATGATTTATCAATATTGTTTTGAATATCACACGTTCACCCTAAATAACTCAACTATAGTATATCCCTTTCATTATGATAGCTATGACTTATTAAAATCGTAGGCAGGGTTGCCAAAACTGCAAAGACTACAGAAGTAAAGAATCTTAAGTGCAGGAAGGTGCATTGCACAATACTTCCTTGTACATTTTCTTTCAACCTTAAGGTTGATACAATATATATGTATCTACATATTATGTAGATTCAAACATTCAAAATCATAAATTTCTGATCGATAACCAAGTACCTAGGTAATAATATTATGTGATGCAGTACATATAGGTATGATGATTTTTATTGTGATTTTTATTATTAAAATACTAAATAATACCAGCATGATTTTGCGTGTATTTCCCCAACCATTGATTTTCACCGAAGTGATTCATTTGTATTTTTCCTAATAGGTTTGACTACTATTTTTTCATTTACCTATAAATTAATAATAAAACCAAACTACATTTTTTTTTTTTTTTTTTAATAAAAATAATACGTACAAAAATGATTTACCTACTCCATAAGAGGGATAAAGCTATTAGCCCAATCCTCATATCAAATACAAGTGAGAACTGACTGATCTACTGATCATAACCAGATTAATTATTTAGGTAGTAGGTAGCTACATGTTTATAAAACAATCTAAATATAAACAATAGAAAAATGAAGAAGTAAATATTATATTTATTATGTAATCCATGCACTGTGAACCAAGTCAAACATTTGCGAAAACTTTTAAATATTACCTGCACCAAACGTACCCTTCCGACCTTTGTATAGTAGAGCTCCTTTTAATCGCAACGAGTGAGAGAGTGTACTGAAAATAGATATTTTTAGGACTGCAACATTGTAAGATATTCTGGAATCTGATTGGTTCTCGTATTTTGTTGTGATGATTCTCAACTATCATAATGAAATGGATATACTATAGTATCATCGGTCAATGAAACAACAAAAGAAAACCAGTTCTCTTTTGGTTTTTTCGCAAAAAAGTAGGTACTACACAGATACCGATTGGAATAATCTTTTATGATTTGTTTACCCTTCTCTTGTGTTTAGTTATGTAAAGTCAAGCATTTTTATGGATCGGTAATTCTCAGAAATCAAATGCGTAACAACGAAATTTCGTGAAATTGTTTTTACATTAACTATTCCCGTTATGTATGTGTGTTATGTATGCATGCTTAGATTGCTTAGGGAGGATCTCAATTCTCCGAGGATCTGAATTTTCCGTATGGTTGATGCGATATTGTCAAACAAAACTCAAATCGCCGAATCTCGGCTTGTAGGCCTACATATTTTCAAAATACTAAAACTTACGATGACCTTAACAAGTAAATACTCGTTGTGTGTGTGTGTGTTTTTTTTTTTATAGCCTCGTACATCGTACATTATTTTAATTTACTACTCTATACCTAATTGTTTTAGTTTTTTATACATTACAAATTATATTATGTACATTAAGTAGTCACCGTGGCAGAGTGAGTTAGCGCGCTAGGCATTGCACACATGGTGACCTGGGTTCGATTCCCAGCGGGGCAGGAATTTTTCTGCTCTGTACTTGGATGTTTGGGGTCCACTCATACCTCGTGAGGAAAAATGTGTAGTTACTTGTATGAGTAACGACCAGTGGCGGCATTACCAGAGTAAAAAGAAATTAATGTAATAGAATAATTCGAAATGTGAAGGAGGCTCTTAGTAATGCAGCGCTACCCACAAAAAATTGTGAAGAGGCCTTGGGCTTCACCACAAATAAAATCATACATAATTATTATGTGCATTAGATCAAGTAGGTATTTTCAATATGATATTGTTAAAGATATTAGATATTTTATTGAATAATCTCACTCATATCTTTAAAAAAAGCTAGACGAAGAAAAATACATTCATCTATAAGACCAAATAACCTAAAAAAGATCGAAGAAAGAAAGGCAGCAAACACAGCCATTACGTATATTTCATTTGAGGAATCCCTGAGCTCTGATACTCGGAGAACATAGGTACTCTAATCGAAATTATATTGTGCGCTACCAATGACTTAAGGAGCTTATAACTCAAAAACCGTACATTTTTTGAAGACGGCTATTCTGACGAGGAATCATCTGACAAGACTCAGGAATATGTTCTGAAAGTTTCAGCTCGATAGAATAAAGCCTTAATAGCGATACATGTGATTACGTGAAGAAAAGTCGGTGAACGTCAAAAATCAACAAAAAATGTTATAACTCATAAATGGTTATAGTTATAAAAAAATTACACAGAATAAAAAAAGCTGTAAATTGGTCAAATAGTAAACATACAAAGTTTCAGCTTTCTATTATCAGCCGCATTTGAAATACAGGCAATACCGCCAAAGCGCCGCCGAGTGACCGCGGAAGTTTTTTTTTTGTTAAAACCTCGAGCTGCAAGCATGAAGAACCCATAACCGAAATGTCATAATTTTAACTTGAACCATATGCCCGTGGTAAGTCGAATGCGGAAAAAAAAAAAAAAAAAATAAAGTATGAATCTTTTACTAATTTTGGGGGTGCTCGTAAAAGCGGTTAGGGGTGTCAGAAAAAGGTCAAATAAAAAGTAGTCATCTTCTATTCGACGAGGAAAACACGAATATGAAGAAAAAAGATTAAGAAGTTTTATTTAAGAAGGTCAAAATTACAAAAGAAAATACATACGAACTCGGTTTAGCGTAAGTATAGCACGCTCGTTTTGTTTATCTTGGCGTTGCAAAACTAGCGTTTTGCTTGATTCCATACATTTTACTTTCGATAGATAATCAATAAGAAACAATGAAAATGACCATCAGAATAATCAGAGTATTGTTCAATTCTAAAAAAAACATGCGTTTTCTACAAACTGATATGGTTTTTCTTATAAAAACACCAAAGACAGATCTGGTTTTTTCCTTGGAGAAATCGAAGGTGACCAATCGATGATCCTAGGCAATTTAATGTGTCGAATTACAGTATTGAACTACCTATGTGTAATACTGGACTGCCTACGTCATCTGTCTATGGAAAAGAGAAAATCGTCCATATTTGAACGATTCTACGAGTAAATAAAGAGAATTATGGATATAGATAAAGACACCTCATCATTACTTTTCTTCAACTTCAACAACTTCTCACTTTTCTGAGGAGGCGGATTTGACTGATTATAAATAGATTATATAAGATTATAAATAGATTAACCAAACCAGATGACCGTTTAATACACCAGTTCTCGTTCTCTCACTAAAGTTCAACAACGTCCACCGAGATTAGGACTTGGATGGGTGACAATTAAAATTCTAACCATCGAAATGGTAGCTAGTCCCGGCGCAACCCAGGCTAGGTGAGGTTAATGTGGGCAGCTGGTTGGTAAGTTTCCACTCATCTATTTGATTGTCCTCAAGGAAATGAGATGACTGTTAACACTATTGGACAAACAGGTTATGGGCCCCCAGGACGTTGAAATCTGCTAGCAGTATTCTAGAAGAGACACGAATCATGTCTAGTTGACCTTGAACTTGTTTTTCTGCGTGGATTGAAAAGTTGTCAATGTCCTGGCTCGATATAGCATTATTACCTTACAATAATGACAAAAAATAGTAATAATAATAATAATTATAATATACACTTCTCATTAGTGCCCGATTGAGACAGATGAATCCTATTATTCCAGCAGTTGTTTTCGTAGTTTCGTACCGCTGTTTGTCAAAGATTCAAATAATAGAAGAAAAATTCATATCTAGATTGGAAGACTAGCGCCAACCTTTCAATCCTCAATGCACTCAGGACGAGAAATTTCTCGTCTCGTCTAAAAATACACATCCTTGTTTCTTCCGAAAATTCCTGTCCCTTTAAAAACCTTGTTTCGCAAGACGAGACCGTTTCTGTTATTTCTCTTTTCAAAATTTTGGAGAAATCTCGTCTCATAATAACTATGAGACAAGTTCGTCTCATGTTTTCACGAGACGAGACGAGGAGACGAGTATCTACCACGTTCCATCTTGGCAGGTTTCGTCTCAAGTCCAGTCTTTCCAATACCAACCAACATCAGGCATCAGGTACCTAAAATGTTTCCAAGAATTACAGCTCACAATGGGTTCCAACACGACTCAATGTCCCTTTATTTATTCAGCATTATTATTATTATTATTACACATGCTTTTAATCTCAAGGTAATCCTTGCGCAAATTAACCATAGGTAAAATGCGAATCTGATGCATCCATTTGCAAGCTTTTTATGTTGAACAAATAATTCGCGTCCCACAACACACCCAGGCGAGATATACATATAGTCTTATTTCGAACTCTTCAAAGTCTAAGATAAAGATACCTACTTATTATTTATTTTTTTGCAGCCATACAGCTTTAAATGGGACGTCACCGAATTTTCTCTCGACCCAACTTTTGGTCAGGTAGAGTACTACGAGTTCTCTCCCGCTCATGGTTTTGCATTTTTACCTGAATTTATACCTACATAGTTTAGGCCCAGCATAAATTTTATAATAGAAACAACTAACAGGTATCATTGACCTGAGGCATTCCCTTCTATGTATTTTACCTAACCCTACTATAAACCCAAGGCATTGCCTTTCATTAGTTAGAGATTTTAAAGATTACCTTCTGAAAAGCTGATTTTTATATTAAAATGATAAATTTCTAGTTTTCATTTTTTTAAATACCTAATGTAAAAAAGCAAGGTCTTATTTTCGGGAGTGAATTCGTTGTGAACCCTTCAACAAGCGGGAGAGAACTCGTGGTGAACCCTGCAATAAGCCGGAGAGATCTCGAGTAAAAAAGGTCAACGGTAGAGAACGTTACCTCCCCTTTAAATGTATACAAGTTGAGCCACTTTTCATTATATCACTGAGGTTAAGCAACGTTTTAGTGAGATGAAGACTTGAATGGGTGCCCATTCAAAATTTTAAATGCCACATTCCTCATGCCTCGTGCTATAGAGAAAGCTTTCGACTCTAAAGTAACATAATATTTTATCATTTTCAATATCTCTCTCATTCTATTCCACAATAACCATTTGGATCTTCCATTTCTTTGTTCTCAGGAAGGTTTGGCCGTATCATCGCCATCCCCAAACATGGGGACACCATGCTTACCAGGGAGATCTGGAAAGAGTTGAGACTGATAGATGAGATAGTGCACAACACCAGTATTGTGTATGGAGAGGACGAGATAACCTACAAGTAAGCTATTGCTATTGATATGTAACCTCCGTGGATCAGTATGAGCAATCTACTTCTCACTTTTCTGTTTATACTGATTAAAATAGAGAGGTTAGTTGATGGCATGGATATTCAGAACTATTACCTGCTGATAAGAGCAAATAAGCTCGAAACAACTGTCCAAGTATGTTCTGATATTCATGTACATCTAATACAACTTCTCACTTTTCTGTTTATACTGATACTTGGATAACTTAGTGGTACTAGCGATATATTTTTTTTGTTCAAGTAAAGTCACACAAAGTTTTTGACTTTGGCAATCCAAGAGAACACTTGCTGCATTACCTCTCTGAATTGCTAGAGACAATTTAGCTATACCTATTAGAAAAAAATTGCCAATATTAGGCTCCTTTCACTATTTTTCTATCAAGCTCGCCGGGAGGCGAGCGCTCGTCAAGTAGCGCCAGCCAGCCGGCCTATATTAACACGAAACAGAGTTTATATGTATTTTGTTTTATTGTTTTCGCCCACTTCCCGCTTACTTTTATCAATTTTTAATTTAAATTCGTAATGAGACGCGAAAGTAGATTGTGTTTCACGAAAGCGCGAGGTTCCTACGTACAGTTAAAGTCGTTTTCTGGCCACGCCGAAAATCTTGAATTTCATAAAATTATTCATACGGGTTTTTTTTTTTTTTTCAGACCAATTTTCTGTCAAGGGTACAGCAACGTGTGCTTATCGTGGAAAGACGTGAGATACGTTTTTGGAAAGGGAATTTTTATTTCTGCATACCTTTTATAGTTTCAAG
Source organism: Bactericera cockerelli (assembly GCA_024516035.1). Classification (NCBI taxonomy): domain Eukaryota; kingdom Metazoa; phylum Arthropoda; class Insecta; order Hemiptera; family Triozidae; genus Bactericera; species Bactericera cockerelli. Next base: position 53,580,182 of record CM044955.1, read on the forward strand.
TATTTATTTTTTATAGGATAGGAGATATAGCCTTTTACAAGAAAACCGTATTTATTTTTTCTTTTTTTTTCTGGTTATTTTGGAGCTGCGATTGTGGTATTTTTAGAAAGTCCTAATCATATGGGATAGTATTTTGACATAAATTAAGTATTTCACCAGACCAAAATTGAGTTATAGCCTTTTACAAGAAAATCGGATTTCTTTTTTCTTATTTTTTCTGGATATCCTAGATATATATTTTTAGTGTTTTTAGAAAGGTCTATTCAATGAGAACGAGCACACTTAATTTCAGATGGTTGAAACAAGTAGATAAGTATTTAAAGCCCTCTAAAGGAATATCTATAATGAACCCCGGAGCCACGCCTATTTATCCCAAGTGGATGACTGAAAGTTCTTTCTAAAGGTCTAATTACGCAGAATTATACTACGATGTAAATAATTTTTTTTAAAAATCAGCGACAGTGTGAGACATAAAAAGAAAAAACTGAATTTTAATTTATGAGTAACAAAAAATCTTCACCTCACACAGAACTTAATCTATGCGGTTCACGTCCTCGCTTCATCCAAGCTGCCAACAGACCGACTTATCCGAACGGGAATAATAACGTCCTATAACTTTGTTCAAAGATTTCTACATCACGATAATATTATTTTATATTTCAAAGGTAAAACATTTCTTCAAACTCACTACTGAGAGGAAGCGTGCGTGCCTCTGATCTTATTAGAAAAGTATTAAATATTGGCCAGTAAGAGGCAGAATATTGATTAATGTAGATCAAATGATAAATTAATATACCTAACTAGCCGTTTGCCCGTGCTTTGCAACGGGACTAAATTTCAAATTTACTAAGGCATGGCCGTACTGCTGGACAGCAATGCCTTTTTGAACTTTTTATAATTTTTCTGGACAAAGCGATAATGGTTTTGGGGGGGTCAATTCTGGGACTTTTTGCGCTATCTCTTACCGTTATGGCTAAACAACTCCGGACAAACAAACAAACAAACATAGGTAGGTAGGTAGGTAGGTAGTCCTTTTTTCTGTTTTATATATAGAGATTAAATATTAGTCGACGATGAGAGAGTAGTCTCTGTGATGGTCGACTGGTGTAGGTAAAACACAAGGTTTGCAAGGTGACCTGGGTTCGAATCCCGGCTAGGTAGAATTTTTACTCTGTACTATGGATGGCCGGTTTTCTGTTATATCTCGTGAGAAAGAAAACAGTAGTTACTAGTTTGAGTCAACCTCCTTTGACCGTTTAATTTCGAATGAAGTGAGTATGGTTTAACTCGATCAACATTGATATGTCACAATCTAACTATCGGTCTACCTATACTGCCCGTAGACCAGAGTTCCCGAGTTCGACTCTCGGTTGGAGCAGACTTTTCGACGAAAATTCTGTTTCATCAAAACACGTGAGGCTGACATTTCCGGCCCTACCCAGGCTGGGTGAGGTTAATGTGGGTAGCTGGTACGATTCCCAGCGAATAGAGGGTAAAACCCCCGTCCTGACTATCTCAGTTAGGACGTTAATACCAAATAGAATCAACTGGTCACAATAGATCTACATAATTAGGTCGCAGTGTTAATTGTAAGGTCAGAGAATAATAATAAAAATGTATAATCTAGAACAATTTCTTACTTTTTCTGTTTATACTGATTATGCTGAAATGACACCATGTTTAGCAACTTACCAACCTCAGTAGCTTGATCGATAAGGCAGTGGACTTGTAACCTAGAAGTCGGTGGTTCAAGTCCCGGTTTCAGCGTAGATTTAGTAAAGCGAGTCTGAGTACTTCTGACTTAACTTTAATGTTTAGGAACTTGAAGTTAGGCAAATACATGGGTCATAATTTCTTAAAGCCATAGTAAGAAACAGTTTCAAACAATTGGACGGTTTAGGGAAGTGTAGATTATGTAACTCAGTTTATAAACTAGGAAGTGGAACTTCTAATTTATTGAAACACTAGCGGTTTACACCTGCCGCTTCGCCAGCTCATCACACACACACAACACACCACACCACACCACACCACAGCACACCACACCAACCCACACCACACCACCACACACAACACACCACCATACACAACACACCACACCACACCACCACACACAACACACACACACACCACACACAAACACACATCATACTCACATCACACAAAACACACACCACACATACCACACCACACACACCACACCACACACTCACACCACACACACACACCACACACACACACACCACACCACACCACACCGCACAGAAAAGTAAAAATGAGAAAAAAATTGTGTCACAATCCACTTTTTGTCCTTACCCGGCATAGCTCAAGAAGGGCTCATCAGAATTTTGCGATCGATATGTCAAAGGAAAGCTCAGACCCTTGCCTAAAACTTTCTCACTTTGAGTTGATATGTCGTCACTTCAAATTAAAAAAAAAATGTCATTTAGGTCACAATATTTTTTACGTTTTACCCATCCATTTTTTTACCTTACCTGGCGTAGCTCAAGAACGGCTCATCAGGAATTCGCAATCGATACGTCAATTGAAAGCTCAAACCCTTGCCTAAAGTTTTCTGGCTTTGAGTTGATAGGTCGTTGAGACAAATTTCGAGAAAAAATATCATTTAGGTCTAAAAACGTAAAAAAATTGTGTCGCCCTTCCAAGTTTTAAGACTCTCCCTTTTCACCGGGGCTGGCGCTCCAGTTAGAATTTAATAAAATCCTTTCTTATTGCACATCCATAATATAGAGTCAAGCTATATATTAATTTTGAGCCACCAGAAATTTACCGGTACGGAGAAACAGTGATGAAAAGGTGAAAAGATGAAAAAGCGCGTTTTTTCATGCAAATGCTTTTTCCTTTTTCCCCCGTGGCGGGCGCCCCACTGGGAATATTTCAAAATCCTTTCTTAGTGTGCATTCACGACATAAAAGTGACCTACATACCTAATTTCAGCTTCCTAGGACTTACCAGTGCTGAGAAATCGAGATGAATGAGTGAGTGACTGTCACGTGAGTGAGTGTTAACAAATTTTGTGAACCGAGATTTATCTCCTGTACACGTTCAGAATGCAAAATTGTGAGATTTAGTTAGTGTGAGATTTAGTTAGTGTACTGAATGATGAAAGAACCGGTGCTTTTGTACTTGGTTCTTGAGTAATTACTCGAATCCACTATTCCATTTACATCCGCTCTCAGAATCTCAAAAACCAAGTACAAAAGAACCTGGGTAAATACTCGGTACTTTTATATAATCGATTACTGAAGTACCGGTTCTATGAAATACTCGGTATTACCCATCTCTAATTATTGCCAACAATACTGAAACGGGGTACTTTTCTTTTAGTGAATCTAGCAGTGGGTTTCAAAATTTGAAAAGATCAACAAAATTGCTGAGCGCTATTTAGTGTCACTGAAAGAATCACACTTGTTATCTAAAGATTTCTCCTCTCTTCAGAAAGTATACTATAAAATTTTCTCTCAGCATCTTTCTAAAGTTTCTTTTTTGTTTGCGGGGCTTGATGGAAAAAGGGTGTAAGTCGATTTACGCCCTTTTTGCATCACTGATTGAGGAAAATCAATTAAATCAAAAAGTAGTGATATCCCCCAAAAAACACTTCGTGTAAAAATAGTCGTCAAGTGTTGGAATAATTAAAAAGAACTGATATCAAAAACGTCAATTTTCTATGTTTCAAGGAATTTTTTTTCACGTAATTAGTCACACAACAAAATAATACTCTTGAAAGAACCATATTGTATAGTTACAGAACCACGTCCTTGACTACTACTGCACACTGTTTTGTTAGCAGATTACTACACATAAATTTCAGAACAAAACAGTGTGCAGTAGTCAAGGACGTGGTTCTGTAACTATACAATATGGTTCTTTCAAGAGTATTATTTTGTTGTGTGACTAATTACGTGAAAAAAAATTCCTTGAAACATAGAAAATTGACGTTTTTGATATCAGTTCTTTTTAATTATTCCAACACTTGACGACTATTTTTACACGAAGTGTTTTTTGGGGGATATGAAACACAAATTATAAATGACCTCTTCTGTCCCACTGTTCCTAGGTTCGACGACATCTGCGCCAAATGGGTCGACTCCTGCTTCCCCAACGACATTCTCAACTTGGACTACGTGATGGAAGACGTGGAGACGAAAGCCCTCAACTTGACCTTCCCGATCATGTTCAACCCGGTCACGTGGGACGCCCACGCCTTCCCGGTGTACTTCGGAGCCACGGAGATATCCGATGAGGGGACCATCATTCGGGTGCCCGCCCTGCAGCTGGTCTACTTCGTCACCTCGGATACGAAGGCGCAGGACGCAAGGTCAGTGACCCCATTTGTGTTTTGACCAGTTGCATGGTAGCTAATGGACAGATTTAGAGGCACAGGACGCAAGGTCAGTGACCCCATTTGTGTTTTGACCAGTTGCATGGTAGCTAATGGACAGATTTAGAGGCGCAGGACGCAAGGTCAGTGACCTTCTTTGTGTTTTGACCAGTTGCATGGTAGCTAATGGACAGATTTAGAGGCGCAGGACGCAAGGTCAGTGACCTTCTTTGTGTTTTGACCAGTTGCATGGTAGCTAATGGACAGATTTAGAGGCGCAGGACGCAAGGTCAGTGACCTTTGTTCAGTTTTGACCAGTTGCATGGTAGCTAATGGACAGATTTAGAGGCACATTATCATGTTTTTTTTTAATTTTAAATTTGTTTGTTTTTTTTGTAACAAAAATGGGCTTAACCCCGTAAGTTTGTGTAAAAAAAAAAAAAAAAAATATGAAACAGGATTAAAGCTAAGCTAAGGCAGACACGCCCTCAAGTCGGAGTTTTTAATCAACCACAGAGGACTAGAGGCCAAGTCCAGGGATAGTGTCCACTTAGAGTCAATCTAATCCTGTTTTATGATTTGGCCCTTAATCATGAATCAAATGGCACAATCAAATGATTAAGTACCGTATTATGAAACATAAATAATCATAATTAATAAATACGACTACACGAGTAACTTCACTTCACCTTAATCATAGATGTATACTGCACCGAGTGACATGTTGTTTCCCATGTACCTAATTTCTTATGCATTCACAAGCAATGTTTGCTTTTCATGTAAGCATCTAATAATCAATGGGAACATGTGTGAGAAGTTAGTAGATGTATACCTATTGTGCACCTTTGCTTTGTTTAGGTACTTCATTCATATTTACTGCTGCTGGTTTTTTAGCAAAAATATTATATTAACTACGGTGATTTTTGTAATTTTTTAACAGATTTCTCAAACTTACACCTATCAATAAAAACATATTGCAAATAGGTATGATAACGATGATAATGTACATATTTATGTATAGGCTTGCAATATACTCAGGTGTGATTATGTGATGTCACCAAGAAATTGGCCAATCCGTTTAACACCTCTTCATAGCAAATATATTTTAGCCTTGATTATATCTTTACTTAGGTAGGTACTGTGTTTATTTTATGAGTAACATTTCTTTTAGCTTACCGTTTAGACTCTAGCGTCTATATAACATCTAAGGATTATAGGCCATTCGAGACGAGGTTATTACCCTCCATTGCAAACACGGTATTGTAGCTTTAAATGATGCAATTCACCCGGTTTTTCACAGCCCTACACGAGATTAGAAACATTTTCTATCATCCAATACGAGTAACCTTCAGAATGCTATTATTCTGTGGTCACATAAGTATATAATTGAGAAAAAAAAACTATGCATTTGGTGGTATTAAAACCAACAGATCCCCACACTAACTGGATTACCAGATTTGCTGTCACGATTCAACAGGTATACCCTATTAACTTGGTGATAATCACTCCTAGAAACCCTTCAAAGCTTAGAAGTACCTTTGTATAAATGTTTCTTTATAAACAAACAATGCCAGCGTTGATGGCGCGTTGAATGCACCGGTTCCCGTAGGATCACCGAAGTTAAGCAACGTCCAGCGAGGTGAAGACTTCGTGATTCTGGCATTCCGGCCCAACCCAGGCTGGGTGAGGTCAATGTGGGTAGCAGGTTTGTAAGTTCCCTGCGAACAAAGGGCAAATATCAAGATATAGGCTAGAATTGGCGTCTTAAGTTTAAAGAACGTGAAGAACTTGGTGCTCGATAAAAACAAATAAATACATAAAAAACAAATAAATATAAATTAATAATCTAAAAAAAAAAAAGATTAACCCGTTGAATCAAGACCAGGTTGGTTGAGACATTAACTTTCTCGGTTAGGTAACGTTTGTTAGGTTGTTCGTCTTCTTTAGGTGTTGTCTCTTGTCGGAGGCATTAGTTGCAGACCTTGGTGGTTATAGCGTGTAGAGGACATATTAACTTCATTAGCCCGCTCAAGCACAGGTAGTTTTAAATGTGTACATCTCTCAAGGTATGTGATCTTAGGATGATGTTCATTTATACACAAAATTAAGACAACAAAAAAAAGAAGAAAAAAAGAACAGCCCAAAAATTATATTTAACTTGCAAAGAGACAGACAAATATATACAGACAGATGTTTTTTTATCCATAATAATTGGCAGTGTTTTTACATATTTTAAACGTATTCAGAAAATTGCCTTATTTTTTTCTTGACCCTCTAATTCTCAAGTCTATGGATCTAACGATTGAGAACTGGTTCTTTATACAGACAGATAATATACATTATTTATGTAGATACATTCTCCCTTTCAAAATCTTGTTAACTCCCCAAAAAAACACCTCTTCGCGGTATAAGATTCCCCGCAAAGTGACCCAAAAAATTCTTATTATGTTTGAGCCCCGGTTGTTTACAATAGTAAGTTTAACTATGACATAAATAAAACACAAATAAATTTAATAATGTATTGGTATAACGTTCCCTTTTACTGTTCAGTGAATATTACAAGTACATAATATATTACATAATTATGTCGGTACTGTATTATTTACAAGTATACCAAACAGTAATTATACAGGCAGCAGTTTTTAAAACCTCCACCAGTACCCTGGAAATAATAATTGACACTCTTATTAATGCTACCTAAGTAGTATAAATTCTAAAAAGAAAAGTACCCTTATTCCCAGCTATTTTCAGCAGTAAAAGTCTCAATTTCTCAAATCTATGAAGTAAATTCATGCATTGGCAATTCATGTCTGTCCCGGTAGCTCAGTGATAAAGGCGGCACTCTGTGAATCCAGAGATTCCAGAGGTCGCGGGTTCGAAACCCAGCCGGGACAAGACAAGTTATCCTCCCATTTGGGATTTTTACCACATAATAATACGGCTTACTGCTGGAATAATGGGACTTAATAGTCCTAATCGGGCAGTATAAATAAGGCGATATTATTATTATTATTATTGGGTGGGACTCGAAACAGCCTATACGCTACCTGCATCACCTGATTAGCGCCTTAACATTTAAGTTCACAATTTTACTATTACTACCCACACACAATGAAGAGGCCTTGTGCTTCACCACAAAGAAAAACTTTTCTTTTTCCTCAACAATTTCTAGCCACAAAATAGGAATCGACCATTTCTAGCCACAAAATAGGAATCGACCATTGTGGTGAAGATGTGAGAATCTCGGTCTCTTGGTCGTTGGTCCGAAGGTTGCGGGTTCCATCCACCTTCGGGGCGGAATTTTCGGGCAGAAAATTTGCGCTATCCTCCGCTATCCTTTGGACCGGGTGTACACAATTTTACTGTGCACATTTTTTTGTAGTGCCTTGGACCTGATTTTTTTTGTCACTATTTATTCTGGAAGATATTAGTTCAAAACTCCCGACAGATTGCTACGGTAGCTAATAACTCTGTGCGATTAGCAGTGGGCCGCAGTGTGGTAAAAAATCAAAAAAGGGCAATAAAAGGCCGGTTGATATTTTTTAATCGGGGTATTGAATGAAAGGTCTCGATGTCCTCATGCTTGATTGAACATTTACAATGCGATAGTTGAATCTGTGTGAGGTTTACAGTACAGTTCACAGAACTACTAGTAATACATTATTAACACGTATTCATCCCACATAAACAAGCCCATGTATACATTTCTGACCCCTATGTCTAAATTTTGACGAATTAACGATCGAAAATAAATTGACAACTTTCTGACAGCACACAATCGACAACACCTATCTCCAGGCTATTGCATCGTATAGGTAGGTACCTATGTCTTTTTATAAATCTGTAGTAAAATATACGTTAGTTATTAAATAAATAAATAAACTTCTGACCCCGCTCGAACGGGAAAAACCAGAGGAGACGATGACATGTGCAAAAGCTTTACTAAACTGTAAATGAATATAATTACATCACCTCATATATGGAAATATGGCTTATTCAATGTAAACAACTTTGAATTTGTTGGCAGTAAAACTTGTACCTTACATCTTCTGCCACCATGACAATTAAACATACATTATTATGTAGCCCCAGCTGTAGGCATACTGGTTAGAACAACAACATAATATATATTATGGGTGCCCTTAAAGTTAACGACCATGTATGGATGTACTTGAGCTGTCTAACATATGTGGATGTCATTAAAGTTAAAGTTCATGCATTGAAAAGTTATTCGACGGTAGAATATTGGAAAATGCAAAACATTATGTGGAACGAAGTAAACTTGTAATTGGTATTGCTCAAACATGCAACAGGTGTAATTATTGGTGAATAATTATTGATTATTAATAATTTAATCATGCACCTGCTTTAGACACGAGAACATGACTGGGTCACTATGAACGGGGCGGCAGACTTAGCAGTGGCTAAGGGACTTAGCACAGTTCCGAGATAGGAGATAGATTGGGGATTTTTATTTAGGGACATTCTAATAATGCGATTCTAATGCTAATAATGGAACTTCTAAACAGGTTTCATATTCGAAAATTTCGATGCTCTACTGTAAGAAACAGTGAAAAGACCAGCAAATCTAAGGGTTAGGTGGAAGAAATTGCCATACCCCGCCCTTTAGTTAGGATATATGTTTTTATATATTTTACTATTCTTTTTCATTTTTATTGTATATATTGTTTCCAGTCAGGCTAGTTGCATACATTTGGTAAGGGAAAAACCAAATAATAGTATAATGTAGTCAGGCTAGTTGCATATATTAAACACCAAGCTGAAATCTTGGTGTTTATTAACCAAGATTTCATCTTATCTTATTGGTGAATTCAGGAGATCGATGGATAAAGCAAAGGATACGCCACTGGCCAAAGTCCTTGGTTGACCAGACTCTATTACTCAGGAGATCCAGATAGGTACCTGTTATCAATGATTGATATCTGTTATCAATTATCAATGCGGTAATCCGATTACCCATCAATACGTTAAGAATAATCTTCTGGTATCTGATATGTAACGTCTAGCATTTGTAGCTTACTGCTACTAGAGCTCAATGTCTACTGTTATAGACAAGTAACGTACAACTAGTCAGTCAGAGTATCAATACAGGGTGGTCCAGAAAGTTTGCACCAAAATGATAGGGGTAATAAAAGAGACCATTTCCAACAAAAATATTCCCGGACATTTTCCTTTATTTTTTGTCGTTTTCAAAATGGCGGCCAAAACGTGTATTTTTCAAATATGTGCGTTCAGAACCTTGACAGCCTAAATGAGCATGATCATTAAAACATTGAACGGGTTAATTTAACTTATTTCAATTAAAATTTTATTCTCAATTCAAAAATGCAATCCGTTTTTTTCTAGGTTTTACAGAAAAAATTAAAAAAATCAAAAGCCAAACCAAAGTCGGAATATTGAAAAACACACTTTTGGCCGCCATTTTGAAAACGACAAAAAAATAAAGGAAAATGTCCGGGAATATTTTTGTTGGAAATGGTCTCTTTTATCACCCTTATCATTTTGGTGCAAACTTTCTGGACCACCCTGTATAAGCAGAAAAGTGAGAAGTTGTACTACTATTTTTTTTTTTTTTTTTTTTTTTTTTTTTTTTTAAGAGGAATGTTTTATTTATTTTTATTAAATATAAAAAACTTGTCCCAGGGACCGTCCTTATGGAAGGGAACCGAGGATGCAAGAAGCATTTCCTCTTTGAATGGCCAGACCAATTTTTTGGTAAAGAAAATGATTGGAACGGGGATCACCCGTAATTCCAATCAATTTCTTACTAATTATACAATATATACATAGTGAAGATGCATCTCATTGCATTGACATTGGTATCCTGAGCCTATGATTCGTTCAGAAATTGAAAAACTGGGTACGTCAAATTTTCGACGAATACAATACTTTTCTTATTCTAGAATAAGGAAAGTAAAAATTTCCTGTAGGTACTGTAGCGTAAAGTTCATCGAAAAATGAAATAATATCAGACCCTTTCAATGAAACTTTCAAAAATGAAGCTTTCAAACCAACCAACCCTCCTCTCTCTCTGTTCCAGGGGGTCCAAATGGGAAGAAGCTTTCCTGGATGCGATCGGCAAGGCAGAGGACTCGGGCGTGTTCAAGCACATTTCCACCGCCCGCTTCGCGTCTCGAACCCTCGACATCGAGCTTGAGAAGAACACCCGCACCGTGGTGCCCTACTTCACCACCACCTTCCTTATCATGGCTGGGTTCTCTGTGTTCACTCTCCTCATGACGGATTGGGTGCGGTCCAAACCCTACCTGGGACTCATGGGCAACGTTTCGACGGCGATGGCTATTGTGGCCGCTTTCGGAACCGCTGTCTACCTGGGCATTCCCTTCATTGGCATCAACTTTGTGTCGCCGCTGCTAATGTGCAGTAAGTATATTTAAGCATAAGTATACTAAGCATAAGGGTGGAAGACATTGCCATAGGCAATAACCCCGCCCTTTGGTTAGGACATATGACGTATATATTTTGTTTATTTTTTCTTGTTTATATTATTAATGTTGTCAATTTTTATATTTAATTTTTACAATTTTTTGTCTGTATATATCGCCGCTAGAAAGTCAAAGAGGCGTAAGTGACAAAAAACGAAAATCGATATTATCACACGGGCATACTGCTCTTGAAAGATACTCTTGGTAGCACGAACAGGCGTATGTGATTTCTAAACCCTTGTGAAGATAATGATTTTTTATGTTTGGACGTATGTGATATTTGCGGGAAAAATTGCAGCAAACACATAGGCTTAAGTGCGCTCCGGAAAACTTTGATAAAATCACTTACGCCTCTTTGACTTTCTAGCGGCGATATGTTCTACTAATAAAGAGTTTCTAAATAAATAAATAAATAAGTATAACTTAGTGCGTATAATTATAGTATATTCCTACTTGTCTATCTAGACAGGTAGTCCCATTATCCCAACAGTTTAGTACTTGAAGTATGAATAATAATTGTTCAACTTCTCGCATGAAGGACTGAAATATTATATTGGACAATGTCCTCAAACATGCAACTGTATAGTAAGTTCTTTATCAATACCACTGACATGTGGCAATGTTCCAAGCATATATGCTGCAATTTTTATGGAAATTATCTGGAACAAAAAGTCATATGAGGTCCTGGCAAGTTTACATCTCTCAACTATTTACAGAAACCTGTGATTTTTGGAACGCAAATTTCAATAATAATGTTTTTTTTTTTTACTTTCCTTATCCTATAATAAGGAGAGTATTGTATTTTTTTTAAATTAAAATATTAAGAGTAGGTTAGAAAGAACCAGGGATCTCTCTTGGATTTTCGTAGGACACCTAATAATACTGTTCCTCTAGTGTTAACGTTTCTCCCTCTCTGATTTCTTGAGTAACAAAACATAATATTATTACATTTATTACTATTAACAACTCTTAATTTACCAAATGATTTTAATGCTACTTAAACGCTTAAACACCAGCAGTCAGCAGACTGAGGTCTGAATTATTAGTCTAACTAAATCAAATCAGTTTAATATTTCAAAAACATTATTACAATGTTTGCAGACAGTCGTCTCATTACTAAGCCATACAGGTTTCTATGTCCAATTAAACTTAATCTTTAGCTCTCTTAAGTAAGGAATCCATACTCCGTCAATCCATAGCGTATGTCAAGAGCACCAAGCTATGCTTCAAATGGAATGCTTATGTCCTAATGGTTCTTGCAACTTGCGAGTGCAGTAGGAATTCTTGCAACTTGATGAACTTATGTGGTGGTAAGTTCATTCATTGAAGATTGCTGGATAGAATCTATCCTACCTGTTATGTACAATTGTACATAAATTAATGATAGTACCTATATCTTACATACTCATATTACATACATAGTGATAACAGATAACAGTACATAGCACATGTGCAGGTATGTAAGTAATCAGCCCGATCCTGCTTTACGTAGTTTACGTACTTGCATTTTGTATAGGGCACATAGGTACACCATAGGTTAGTAATGTTAGTGGTACTACTAAAAAATATGTACATCATTATACATTTTAATGGCGATGGCGGTTTTTCACTCTATACCTACTTCTAAGGCATTTATTAATTGGACTACTCGGAATAAAAATATAAAATTTGTTTGAGAGATATCAAACATGGTAACGTAGGAGATATATCAAACATTCAGTGAGGAGATTATAGTGATGAACTTCATAAAGTAGGGAAAGTAAAGTAATGTCTTACCTGGGTACTGCAGAACTCACATGCTGAGAATTTTAAACTGAAAAAATCGGTTACGACAAAAGTTCATTAGATTCAAAATTTATAAGAATTACATCTCTTTTATAAAATAAAAAAGACAAACACCTTATAAAATAAAAAAGAAAATATTTCAAAAGCCGAGGAGCGCACAGACGAGATTGACAGTTGACACAAGAAAGTCCGAACCAAACTGACTCCGGAGAGCTTTTCAGGGACCGACCTAACCTAGAGAGGTCTAAATTTTCCTCGATTCTGATTGGTCAAACAGGTCAAACTATTATCATACGATCGGGTGGCAGGTAAACTCAGATAAGAAAAAAGGTCCCTGAGAACTTTTTGGTTGCAACTCTCCCACGCCAAATTTATAAGCTTTCCTAACAGACTAGTGGTGTCGACTGAATTTCTAACAGTGGCGTTGATTAATTTTATTTTCTTGGTTGCATTATTATATCTTCTGATTGGAATGTTTTCTTTATTAAGTCGATACCATACCATAGCAAATAGTTGATTGTAGTTGAGGTCTTTTATTCTGCCACTGGTTACTAAATTTAAAAAAAAAAAAAAAAAAAAATCAATATTTTATTTTGGTAATAGACGGGGTTTTAGGAAATAAATGGTTCAGGAAGATGAAATATTATAAAAAAAATTCAAGAGCAAAGTGGTCAAAGTGGTTTAATATTTGTCAGTGAATAATTAATATCATAACATTATTTGTTTTCAGCACCAAGAACAAATAAACATGTTTTAAAACAAATAAACAACATGGCCCTCGCAAAGTGGGCCGGTGACCAGAAAGTTATTAGTTAGATATTTAAAAAAATAATAGTGTACCCTCATAACTTTTTGTTTATAAGAGTAACAATTTTTGTACAGTTCTTACAAAAATTGTACAATTCTTGAGATATTTTGTTTGCAGGCACACAGACAGATCGACGGACTAACAGAAAGACATTAGATAACCAGAGCAATACCTAACTTAAACTTTGTATTTAAGTTCTAAGAGCAGTAAAACGTGTTTTGGCAATTATGAACTATAAATGATTATCTTACTTTTCTTTTCATAGGTTAAGGAAAGTAAAAAAGTCGATCTAAATTCTATGGTTTATTTATCCTATGTATTTGTATATGTATGTATTTTTGCGTCCATACCCCAAGGGATTTGCTAACTTACCGTTTCCCAGATATGTGATTTTATTAGATCTTTATCAAAGTTGGGAGAAAGAAAAGAAAATGAACCTTACGAGTATGTTGGAAAAAATAATAAAATTTAATTATTTTTTTTCTTCCCTAGTTAGCCTACGGCCACTAAAGGGCAGAGAAAATCCCTGCTGGGGGGAACTGCTTGTTGTAGAATGATTTAAGTGAGATCTATTGCATTTACAACTGGTTTATTCATAACTCTCTTTCTTTTATACACACTCTCACTCTCTTTGTCTCTCTTTGATGAGTAGTGGTTCACCTAGTGTGAGCTTAATGCCATAAAGGACACAGCCAACATTTCTCTCTCGCTCTGAAATTTACATTTCATGCAATATACTCGTACACAAAAGCACAATACATAATACCCACAAAACTATCTCTCAGCGTTAATTATCCGTTGAATACACTAAGATCGCTCAAGTTAAGCAACGTCCAGTGAGGTGAAAACTTGTTGGGTGAGCCTCACCTTGTTTGTTTTGAATCTTCTTGATATGTTGGGTACATATTTTCGACTTAAAGCAGGTTGATTCAGTTATGAATAATAGCAACTTCGTAAGTTTCATATACGACAAAAGAAAACTCGTGTCGCAATCAATCTCGAATGACCTCGGTACTAAAGAAACCCCGAGCAAAAAATGAGAAGATAAAATCAATCTCTTGTTAGATTCGTCAAGATAGGTATGTTTAAGTATTTTTATTTCATTTTCATGGTGTGGAATAATTATGTGTTTAACAATAACAAAAAGTTTAGAAGGTAATGAGACGCAATTTTCAGACAACATTAAACTGAGGTTTGAGATAACTATTCTTGAAGATAAGTTCAAAGTTTTGTCAGCTTCAGTCTCCTATTTGCTACACTAGCAAATACAATGATTGCACTCTGTTGTGTTAGTACTTTTATGAGTTAGGGTATGTACCTACAATAATAACTATAATAAGTTTTGTTTATAAAAATGTCATATTAGGTAGATAAAATATAGATTTTGGTAAAACATTATATATTATATTATTTTGCTAGACGTCTTTTAACAACACGTCTCTCGTATGTTTACTGAAGTTTAGTTTGTTTTTTAATCTTTTATGTAGGTAATGTTTGACACCTCAAGTTTGTTTGTATTGTAACTTGTGCTGTTTGTTCGTTTAATGACTCTCTATAAAATAGGCAAATTCTTCAAGATAAGTAAGAGGTTATTACGCATCTAAAATAGGAACCCAGCAGATGTGAAGATTAAGTAATAAAGTAAAATTATAATCCTTCATATTTATGACGTCATTGAAACTAGACAGTCTCCTTCTGTGCTGGGTGTTATGTAAAAGTTAAGGACACAATATTATCATGATAAATTGGACTGTTGGGTGTGATGTCATACATCCTAGTAGATGGTATATTGTGCAATCATTAAGAAGCAATAGGTTGTCTGGCTAGGGAACGATAAACAAGAAGAAGACCAGTGTCTTTCTAGAGGACTATCAAGCTCGCCGGGAGGCGAGCGCTCGTCAAGTAGCGCCAGCCAACCGGCTTATAATAACACGAAACAGAGTTGATATGAATTTTCTTTTTACTCGTAAACAGAGAACATAACTACTAGCCAACCCCAAGAAGCCAGAGAGAAATGGAGATGACAGTAAGTACTCTCATTTTAGTGGAGATGATAAAACTCCCATTTTCTATCTATGTATCTTTTATTAGATTATATAGTGGTGCATGTCAACATCAATGTTCATACACACCACAAACTCCCATTTTAGTGGAGATGACAGAACTGTCATTTTATTGAAGATGACAGAACTTCCAATTTTAGTAGAGATTACGAGTCCACTGTCTTATGGATCGATCTACTGGGATCTGATTCACTATAATAAAATATTGCATGCACACTTTTATGTTCTTTGAAATAAAATATGAAACAGAGCAATTCTATTTGTACCTTATTCTTAACGTATCTGCAAAGATTACGTTGTGAGTGGCAACCATAATCTTATGCTATTACACTGGAGAAACTATAATCTAATCTAATATCCCGGAAACAGCATGTTGGACGCGGCTAGTAAGGTAACACACGGCGCGATATCATGTATCGGAAAGGACGCAGAACCAATGACACATAAACAATTATAATTATTACTTTAGGTACTACCTATTATACCTACTACCTATTGTAATGATAATAATGAACCTACTTGCGTGTTGAGTGTGTTATTACTTTAGGTGCACAAAATGCAGAATTACTTATTAGCCTCCGTGGCGTAATGGTTGTGACTGCTGCCCGTAGTCCAGAGATCCCCGGTTGGAGCAGACTTTTCGAAGAAAATTCTGTTCCCTCCAAACACGTGAGGCTGGCATTTCCGACCTTACCCAGGCTGGGTGATGTTAATGTGGCTATAGATGGCACGAGTACCAGCAAATGGAGGGTAAAACCCCCGCCCTGACTATCAAATGGTCACAATAGATTTAATTAGGTTGCAGTCGTAATTGTTAGGGTTTCACTGAAACCCCTCCAACCAAATCAGATAATAAATAAATACCTATACGTATATTTTCCTGATGCTTTTAACACAATGTAATAAATGTTCGTAATATGGACCTTCACATTTGTACAATATGTTCGGAACTAGGTACCCCAAACTACGCCAACGTCTAACTAAAAATAACTAACCGTCTAACTAACATACACATTACACAATACACATACCTGAAGCCAGTTAAACTTCATCAATACCTATACACTTAAATAATACGATTGATATCTTAATTTCCGCCAGCGCGCAGCGCCGCGCGTCGATAGCATGTTGAATACACCAGTTCTCGTTCTGTCACTGAAGTTAAGCAAGGTCCAGCGAGGTTAGAACTTGGATGTCGGTGACCATTCATATTTGTACCCTCGTAATGCTAGCTATTCCTAGTCCAAACCGGGCTGGGTGAGGATATTGTGGGTATCTAGTAGGTAAAATTCCAGCGAATGAAAGCTGAAATCCCTGTCTTGATATGACCTCTTCAGTTGAAACGGACGTTCAACCCCAAAGTATAAGTTTATGTTCAAGGCCAGACGAAGGGTTGAACTGAAAGATAATATCCTGAGTGCATCAATCATCCTATTTATTTTATCAATCAATTTATAGAGGTACTTAAAATTAGATACCTTTGTTTGAATTCACTGTACATGTACATGTTTGGCCACTTCATTTCCTCACTTTATTATTATTATTATTATTATTATTATTATTATAGAATAGATTATGATTATTAATGTCAATCATAAATATCTTCTACAAATAAGAGAGTCAATCTGTGCTAGGTACCCGTATGTTCTAGATAAGATATAAAAGGGTAAGACCAATTTTACTATTGAACTGAACCTACTTATAACTTATAGGTATAATTTTCCTGTATTAGTAGATAAGATTTTTTAAGAGGACCTTGTCCAATTTAATGGGTGTTGTTAGGGCTTTAATCTTTAAGGCCTACCCTAATGTTCTAGAAAGGTAAGACCAATAATATCTATAAATATCCTATATAGGAGGGCCAGTCCAATAAATACTTACAAATAGAAGGCTCAGGACAATTATTTATTAATGTCTAATGTCTATACATAAAGAAATTTTTGGTTGCAACTCTCCCACGCCAAATTTATAAGCTTTCTATATTATATAAGGGTCAGACCCAATAACACCTATAAAGAGGAGGGTCAGTACCAGTTCAGTTCTCTGGTCTGCCTTTATGGTACCATGTCCTGTCCTTGGTCATAAGTTGACACAGACCAAAAGTGATAGTGACTAAAGTTAATGAACTCTGGTCTACGAGTACTCTATTGTCTTTTCAATAGTCCGTGACTTGTGAGTCTTGTGACCTACTCTGATCATAGATTTGGTGCTCAAGTTTCAAGTACTATTGTAGATTGTTATGAATTTCACTTCATTTCTATAAAGTCTACGTTTAGGTTGTGCTAGAGTTTCAAGTACTATTGTAGATTGGTATGCATTATACTTGAATTTTAAAAAGTCTACAGTGCGGCAGCTTTGAGTTGTTCTGAAGTGTCAAGTCCCATTGTATCATTAATAGTCGAGGTGATGAAAAGTGCTTGAATAGTAACCCTTTAGCGTATGGATCCTTTATTTTGAATCCGACCCTCTGCATGAATTTTTCATATTGATTTTAGTGTTTGACCAGAAAGTAATGACAATAATTCAACTGCTGGAAGAAAGGGACTCAAATTCTGATTATCTATTATTACCTCGAGAGTGTTACAGCAAGAGCGGCTCTATGGTCAAGTCTCCTACTGTTGTGCTTTGTTCTCAATGTGGGGAGAATATTAGTTGCTGAACTCAATTGTCCACCGTATCCTCTTTCGTGGCCATTCCCTTTGGTGGTCCCATCATTAATCTTATGGGAAAACACTTTTGGGATTTCGGAATGTTTCCAAACGGCTACATTGTGAACTGTGCTCACAGGAATCGTCTCCATGAAACTTTCGACCTCTGAGGGCTGATTGCCGATGTTTCCATCTGGGCGATGGGCGATTTTCTTTATCCTATAGAATAGGAAAGTAATATTGTAATGGCCTGAAATTTTCGATGTACAGTTATCGCAGCACCAAAACGTTTTCTTCTTCTGGTAGCATATTTTTTAACGAAAGTTGCCATTATAAATATTGTATTAATGGTCTTTATGTTCCATACTTTTTCAACCAATGTTTCTTGAGATACATATACCTGTACGTACCATTGGGTAAGGTTTTGAATCCAATGAGTTCTGTGACGTCCTCTTGTTATACCTACTTCCGCTAACTTTACCTTCTAAGATTGACACACTGAGAATGTAACTTTTTATCCTTAAACCTCTTAAACCAGAACCAACCAACCTCAACTAAACGTTGAACAATTCCTTGTAGGTTTGGGAAAATCTAAAGTGAAAGAAGAAGAATTGAAATAGAATATAATACCTATAGCTTGTTTATACTGCTCATGTAAGACTGCAAATTCCCTTCACTCCAACACCCAAAATTAAGGGTTGGGTTTAAGAGATTACCATAGGCAAATAACCCCGCCCTTTAGTTAGGACATATAATATATATTATCTATTTCTTTCTATTTTTTTGTTTCCATTTTTCTATTTTTTTATATATGATAATAGCAGAAAAATCAGGTTCTTAAAAAAAATCATTTTATTTTTCCAGGTGTGGGTATCGACGACACGTTCGTCATGCTAGCGGCCTGGCGGCGGACCCCCATCACCATGAGTGTGCCGGAGAGGATGGGCCACATGATGGCGGAGGCGGCTGTCTCCATCACCATCACCTCCCTCACGGACATAGTCTCCTTCTCCATCGGAACCGCCAACCCTTTCCCCTCCATCCAGATCTTCTGCATGTACTCCGGTGAGTGAGGGACGAGGTTCTGTTCATTTAAAATATCCCGGTAGCTCAGTGGTAAAGGCGGCACTCTGTGAATCCAGAGATTCCTGAGGTCGTGGGTTCGAAACCCATTCGGGACATGACAAGTTATCCTCCCATTTGGGATTTTTACCACATAATAATATGTCTTGGGCTTACTGCTGGAAGAATGGGACTTATTTAATAGTCTTAATAGGGCAGTATAAATAAGACGATATTATTATTATTAATTTTATTATTATGATTACTGACCTGGAGGACTAGTCTGGCTGGAGGACGATAAACAGGGAGTAGACCAGCAGTCTGGCTGGAGGACTATAAACAGGGAGTAGACCAGGAGTCTGGCTGGAGGACTATAAACAGGGAGTAGACCAGGAGTCTGGCTGGAGGACTATAAACAGGGAGTAGACCAGCAGTCTGGCTGGAGGACTATAAACAGGGAGTAGACCAGGAGTCTGGCTGGAGGACTATAAACAGGGAGTAGACCAGGAGTCTGGCTGGAGGACTATAAACAGGGAGTAGACCAGCAGTCTGGCTGGAGGACTATAAACAGGGAGTAGACTAGCAGTCTGGCTGGGGGATTATAAACAGGGAGTAGACCAGCAGTCTGGCTGGGGGACTATAAACAGAGAGTAGACCAGCATTGGCTTGGTTCTGGAGGCCCTTGTCCTCCTTGTAAAGACAGTGCTGAGTCATTCCTCCACCGTCTGGCTACCATCGTTCACGATGACGCCACCCTAATATGATGATATGATGATAATTACCGACCTCAGTAGCTTGATCGATCAGGCGGCGGACTTTCGGTGGTTCAAGTCCCGGTTTCAGCATAGATTTAGTAAAGCGAGTTTGAGTAGTTGTTATATCAAGAACGTGTTAACACAAATTTTATTAACATGTTAACTTTTTTTTCAATTATTATTATGTGTTGGTCGTCCCTTTCAACTCCTAAGGTTGCATCAACACAGAGATTTCACCCCTGACTTGGTTTTTTACTAAGAAAATCACCCTTAAAGTTTCGATAATTTTTTTTCTGGTAAACAGGGTTTTTCGTTATTTTCACTGTAGTAGTAAAGAGAATATGAATCATTTTAAATTTTATAGGTATACATGCGATTATTTCGGCTGTTTCTTATGCCCTTGAATGATATATAGAATAAGGAAGTTCCTATTGCAAAATGAATACTCATCTAAAAATTATGATGAGTGGAAGTAGATTCCAATTTAGGTTTTTTTGAAACATTTTCTAATTTCCTCAAGAAGAAAAAACTTCCGTAATTGAAAAAAATCTAGTATAATGATGAGTAATATTTGAAGGAAGTTGATACTGTTTGAAATTTTGATTTGAAAAGAATTGGCTATTCCTGGCCCCCACCAGGCTGGGTGCAATTAATGTGGGCACCTACCTGGTTGGTGAGTTTTCTAGCGAATGGAGGCTTAAAGCCATGCCAGATGAAAAGTAACTCAAGTAACGACTAGTTGATAAAAAAAATAGATCAAAACCTGATTATTGGATCGGTTGCAGATAGATATTGGTTTCAGATCTTCACATTATGATGTTAAAGTTTCGTAACACCTCAGAAGATTCTGCAATATAACATGCAAGGATGTTGGATACTTATCCCATCATCATTATTATCAACAGTACTACCTTATGTAGTATAAATATAAGTATTGTAAGTCTAAGCAGTACCTACCTAACTCTTATTAGTATGCTTGGTTTCAATTGATTGATTTTGGTTTTGGTCAGGATGATGAATACCAAGAAGCAGTGCTGTGGTTTGATAGGATAAAATGTAGCTTACTGCTATTTGACCTAATTGACTCTCATCAGAACATATAGGTCTGAATATTATTGGCGTCAACCAACTTCTCAGTTCCCTTTTTTGGGTTTAACGTGGTTTTCAACTGCAGAGTCATATCACGACAGGGCTTTTATCATCGCTAGAAACTCACAAACCAGCTACTCAAGTTAAACTCACCCACCCTGAGTGTGGACGGGATAGCCAGCATTACGAGGGTTCTGTTTGAATGGTCACCCATTTAACTCTTAACCTCGCTGGTAATTTCTTATCTTCAGTGATTGCATGAGTACTGGTGTATTCTACGTGCAAGTGACGTTGACTTTAATCGGTCAAAATAGAACAGTGAGAGATTGTATTGGATTTAATTATAAATGTTATCATCTTGTTGATTTAAAGTAAAAGTATAATATATGAAAAGAGATAGCGATTTGTCGGTTACACCACTATTGAAGGGTACGGAGTTTAATTCACCTCTGGTCAGACCTTGATGGGTGATGTACACTTTATATTTGTAGCTTCGTAATGCTGAATACTATTACCGGCCCAATCCAGGATGGGTTAGGTTGATGTGGTGGGTAGCTGATTTGTGAATTTCTAATCAATGTAGGGTCAAACCCACATCTCAAATGATCAACATAGATGTTAAAGATACGTTAGGCTGAAAAGATACATATTATACTGAATGATGGAACCATCAAAGTTCAGATTTCTCAATCTCCCAGCGTTGGAAACTTTTACTTCCCCAAAGCAGAATCCACCCACACCACTGACATTTACGTGATATTTTTTTATATAAAGAAGATGTATTTGTATGCCAACAATTTATTCGCTAATTCAAAATAAAGAACTGGGCACATATTTATTCTGCTGGCGAAATCAATGAATGCATGCCATAGTTTTTGAGGTCATTGTGTTGGTTTCCAGTGGAAGCGATTAGTGATTAAGGATGATAGAAGCGTATCCTTCTTATGCTCACATAGGTAGCTAACCTATCCTGCTTCTAGTGTAGGTGGTACCTACCTGTTATTATCTGTAAATACTTGTTATACTAACTTATAAATACATATTGTTACGATAGGTACATTTTAGGCATACATAGAAGAGATATGTGCTGTCCGAGTTCTTTGGGCGAGCTGGTAAACTGGTCTTAGTACCTGAGAACATAATGATACATATAAAAAGGCTTGACCAACCCACATTATTTCTAAAGTAGTTCGACGTTTTTCAAGATAACAGGAAAAGTAGCACATCTCTGTAACAAAAGGCCGAACCCAAAATCACATGAGGAAAAATTGTTTCTTTTATAATGTCCTATAAGCCATTATCTCTTACCATAGACCTGTAACACCCTGTACTATTAATATTATCATTCCATTCTCTCCGATAGGCATGGCCGTATGTTTCATCTTCGCATGGCATTGCACATTCTTCGCGGCTTGTGTCGCTATCGCGGGTTATGCTGAGGAGAAAAACTTGCACGCTTTCACGTGCCGCAAAGTCAAGCCAGTCTCCATGTCTGGTAAGTTTATTCAATTTCATTGAACATTTTTTTTACTATGAGATTAAGGGCGGAGTTTTATTCATAATTATCTAGACGTTTTTGTAATACTTCTGTGGAATCTGTGGAGCTGAGCTAAGTCTTGGATTTTGTATACGTCACATTGTCTTAGATCTGGAAAACTAATACTAAGTCAGATCTCGATTTTCCACTAAATTTATTGTTTTTAAACTGTTTTTTTTTTTTTTTTTTTTACGGTGGGATTTTCAGTTTTTAACTTCTTTCACCTAAAACTGAATAAATTTCTCAAGAATCATATTTCAGAAAAAAATTGGTAATCTTTTTTTAAAAAAAATTGGTAATTTATTGAAAGGTCAATTATTACTCTTTTTGTTTTCTTCATTTTAATTTTTATTTTTTCTTAAATTGTAATTTGCGCAAGTTATTATTGTCCTGGTCCTTGGGAGTAGTTAGTAATGAGTGACCTGCATTTACTTGTTTTCTTCAAAGCGGTTCAAAGACTTCAACCAGGGACCATTTGCATGGTAAGCAATTAACTTACCACCAGACCAACCGTGATTTATAAAAGTTTACTATTGCAATATCTCACAATCAGGACTTACTTTGATAAGAACATGCGATGAAATAACAGTACATGGGAACTGTAAATTAATTGAACAAGTTGCCTTATTCTGTGGTCTTACGGCATAGTGAGACTTGATCGGTTTAGTGTAGTGGTTGTGACCACAGCTCATCGTCTAGAGGTCGTGAGTTCGAATCTAAGGTTAGAAAGAATTTTTAATGGAAATTTCTCTTACCCCGCAAAAGTAGACAACACGTGAGTTGACATTTTCGGCCCAACCGAAGTGAGATTTCCAGCGTTTGGATTGTATTGAATCCACGGTCCTGAGTTAATCAATCAGGACTTCAAGACGTTAAATCAAAATTGAAATGTAAATTACAAAGTTAATACTAAGACTGAATACAGTGATTACTATGAAGAGATCCCCCAAAAAAGAAATAAACTTCTTCATAATTATTCAAACATTCCAAGGATTCATGAAAGCTTTTAAAATACTAAACTTTCAAGGCTTCAAGAAAGTAGCTTTCAGCTCCAGCCAAGGAAGGTCAGTAATATAGGTCAACGCCTGCTGGGGTCAGGAATATAGGTCAGTTGTCCTGACCATGTACCGACATGGTTTCATAACCCGGTATGTAGGAAGAGGAAGAGGTCCCGATGACGTAATAACCAGTTCAAGTCCGGTCTATGTGGTCCCCCAGACACACATTCTGACCACGATAGAACCACATAAACTCAGCCTGGTTACGTCACTGATCTCGTTGTTTTAGTGTTGAATCTTTTTAAAGACCAGTCAGATATTAAGTAAAAAATTCTTGTAAACATTCAGTGACATGAAGCTCCAAATTCAACCAATTTGGGCAAGGGTGTTTCTTTACAGTTTTACTGTAAATACACGCCCTTTAAATTTATGTTTAAATTTACTATTCAGTGGGCTAAAATTAAATAGTGTTTCACAGCTTTTCAATGTAACCGTGAAGTAATAGCTAGGTACCCACCTAACTGACTTAACCTAATTTATATAATAATAATAATATCGCCTTATTTATACTGATCGATTAGGACTATTAAAGTCCCATTATTCCAGCAGTAAGCCCAAGACCAGGCGCGGCCGGTGGGAATTTGGTTTGGGGGTGCTGTCAAAATTTTACGAAAAGAAAAACTATGCAACATTTAATACATGTCTGCAAGGCCTAGTGGTGAAGTGGTTATGTCAGGGAGAGGAAATTCTAACTAGGAGGTCAATAGTTCAAGTCTCACGTGTGGTGATTTTCGAGAATTCTGTTAGAGTGGTTAGGTATCATAATAAATAATTTGTTTTAATTTATAAAAAATGATTAGCTGACGCAAATATATTATGATGATAATTTTGGAATAACGTTTATTTTTCACAACCATTGTAGATTTTTTTTCAACATGCATGAGAAAAAAAATGTTCAAAAGAAAGAAAATAAGAATTTATAAAGGACTTACTCTTTACTCTACTGATTATTTGGAGAAGAATCCATTCGCTGGATTTCGAACAAAACTTGTGAATGGCTTTTTCATTGAAGTCAGAATCAAATATGTATGTTTGAAATCATTTTTTTGACAAGTGGAAACAAAGAAATCTTAGTCTTAATAAGATGTCAACAGAATAGATTTTGTTTTTCCATACCTGCTTTGAAATGTTATTACCTAATTCCTATGTGATAAAAAAAACAATACATTCTATACTTTTTTCATTAAAAGTAAAAATATACATTTTTAACTTTAAAGAGAATGAATTGATAATGTTAATTTAATTTTATTATCCTTTATAAGAAGTTTCAAACCCAACTTAAATTGATTGCACAAATTTAATCTCAAAATGAATTCAAAAAGGATAAAATAAATGTTATAATTATAGACCGATATGTTTACAAAACTTTGGGTAAAATAAACTGTTAGGTAAATTCAATGATTAATTGTTATTTGTTACACTGTACTTTAAATCATTAAATAAATTGTAAC
>CM044955.1:53605346-53959602 GCA_024516035.1 Bactericera cockerelli
TTACATGAGTAATGTGTTTTAATAAAAAAATATAGATTACCTAGGCTTAATTCATACAAATTACTCTTAAATAATTAAGTTTTAAAAGTAAATTTAATTCATCTAGTATCTGCAACGAGAGTCCCTCGCGATTTCTATACAAACTTTTACAAAATAAAAAGGACAAATAGATACCTGAAGCAAGAGAGAATAAATAAATTACGAAAGGATGTGCTATAGTAAAATATTTTTTTTTTTTTTAAGCACAAAAAAATACACGTGTCTAAGTAAAGCAAGTAAGGAGACAACACCAGAATCCAAATTTTAACGTTTTGAACTTGTTATGTTATGAAGTTTTTTCTCACTCTATACTTGAAAAAAGCATGCAGCTTTTCATGCCAGAATAAATAGCAGGACATTTTAAAAGAAAAAGTCAATTCATATAACAACCAGTAAGGAGAAATTATAATAAAATAAAAAATATAACTACAGTAAAAGTAAGGTGTCTAAGTGAGATTACTACACTAAATTCATATTAAAATACAATCGAACACAAGAAAAACTATTGAATGTGCTAGAACTATCATGAAACAAAATTATATTTAATCTAATGTATCGACGATAGATATTAGCGAACAGAATAATCCTTAAGTACTTTAGAGAGACAATATTTTAGTTCTTTGTGAAGAAAATAGGCAAGAAACAAAATGAAAAAAAACAACTTCTCACTTTAAAGAAAACCTAATAAGAATCTTATCCGCAAACTTCGCGAATTTCAATTGAGTTATACTATGAATAGGTACAGAAATTATAATGTTGTTCTTACCTGTCACCCCCCCAACAAATCAAGACTCAGTTTACCCTAGCTAATGCATTGCATATTGCATAACTTTTAGATTAACTGGAGTACATGGAAAAAATCAGGAGAAATTCATAAGAAAAATTATGATAATTTTATAGCTTAAATCATGCTATGAATAGCTACCTTAGATTAGTTTTTTGAAACCCACCTAAATCAATATTGATATAGATTTGTTGACTCAGAAATCCTAGTCATTTAAAACGTTTGCTTTGCAAAAAAAGATGGCGTTAATATAAAATGAAATCTAGTTCAAAATGAAAATTTTGTGGAAGAGAGAAGAAAGCACTGTGTAAAAGAAAATATAATGTCACACAGTAAAAAAAACCTTTTTTTTTCAGAAAAGAAATTAAATACTAGGAACATTTTTTTATATTTATAACTTACATAAAAAACCTAATATAAAGCTTGGCACAAGCACCTGTTAGAACAACAAATATTGCGAATACAAAGCCATTTTATATTGAACAGAGAAATTTATTGAAAAGTATGTGAATCAAATCGCAAAAGAGAATAACCCTTTTATTTTTAAATACCCTCAATCCACACAGGAACTCACTCATTGATTGGAGTATGTTCTTGTATTGAAACTGATTGATAAAAATTTAATATTTTACTAGATATGTAGGTATGTAATGTAATTAGGTTTTTCAAACATTGAGTTGGAGGTAGAGTTTAAAATATTTAAACTTCATCTCAAGTTTCATTTATGCATAATTTTCTGAAGATTTTTTGCGTGGACTGATTCGATTGTAATGAACACGGAAGTTACTCACTCATATTGCCAGTCTAGGAGGCTGAGAGAAAGCACTTCCCCTGAACCAATCGGTTGGGAGTTCGATCATTGCCGGGGTCAAAAATTTCCAACAAAATATTACCATCCAGATTGGCTATTAAGTATGTCTCATGTTGCAGGAATCAAGCATTGTAGTACATAATGCAATTTCTAAAATTTTCGTTGCCATGAATAAGCTCTGTGCCAAGTATTGCTAGTTCTGTATAATAGAAATAAAAGAATAACAGGGGAATTCAGCCTAGATACCTATTAATCTAACCATGTTTAAGAAGGTCAATAAATAAGAATGATACATCATTTTCTTAAAAAGCTCTGGTAGTCTATAATTAAATCGTATTATGTTCGAGCACAATTTAGTAATTGGGTCACTAAATTTCACTCGAGTAAAAGAAACTCTCAAGGCTGGCCTTGGTTAAAAACAATAGTTTTACTATTAAAAAAAGGAATATTAGAAGTTGTCATGGTGATAACAATATTAATTAACCCTCAAAAAGTCTATTTTTGGAAATATAAAATTAATCTTTTATGGATAATATCTTACTTAGTAAAATTCAGAAACCTATTATTTAATACCATGTCATACGACGAAAATTAAAATATTTGTGTGAATCACAAGAGTTATCTAACATTACTCAAACCAGACTTACTAAAATGTGCCATGCTATGTATTCGAACCACTGACTAATGGATTACGAGTCTTCTGTCATATAGATCAAGTTATATCAGATTAGAGTAAATTTATTGTTTTACAATGCGGTATGCAGAAAAGAAGAGGTTAAACTTAATTATGTAAGAACAAAACTGGACACGTCAGCTGTCTAACTTGGACGGACTTAAAATCAACGCTTTTCATAAAACGGAATTCAAAACACAAATTCCAACGCAATGGGGTTCTCAGGATAAAATCAATGCAGATGCAGATGACTCACGAGATTCTTAGGGTATGTTTTTTTTAGTATCAAAAATTGCTTGAAAAGTGCAAACGAATTTAATGAATGTCATATATTTTATACATGCAATCAGAAATTTCTTTACCAGACTGTTAAAAAAAAAAAACATGAATAAAACCCCATTAAAAACAATTAAAACTAGTGCAGATAATGGACACTTTCATTCTATTTCTTTCTGAAATGAATCAGTAAATACAATACACATTCATTGAACTGAAATTCGGAAGTTGCCATAGTTTAGCAATTAGAAAATTTCGAATTAGAAATTTCGTCTAATTGATTTCGTTTAAATTGGGGGTTCAATCAAGCTTTCAATTTTGTTTTGAGCTCTACCAGTAGGGGGGGATTGAATTTAAGTCGAATCCATATCACCTGGTGATAGAATCACCAATTTATCATCGTATATTAGTAATCAAGTGAAGTACTCTCCTATACAAAGATTTCGACTGATGCAGCAGAAACTTGCCCCGTCTTTCTTCATGCTCCCAACATCTTCAGGTTCTTTTGTTATAATCTGAAAAAAAAAAAGATTGGTATTAGATTTAAATTGAATTCCAGGGAAGTTCTTTTGATATAATCTGAGAAAAAAAAGTTATAGCGATGATTCAATTTCAACGAAAAAGAAAGTTACATAATTTTGGGTTTCACATTGCATGGTTAAAAATAAATCATAACAATTACAAAAAATAAAATATCTACTGAATGCAACTGAATAGTACGCCAGTCTGGTAATCTAGGTTTCATGGGGAACAGTGTTGGTTCGAGTATCACCTAATTCATGAAATTTTTCATATACTACCTATTAAGCAAATGACTACACAGTAATAACACTCTGGGGTGAGGTCGTAAAATTTAAAACATAAGAAATGGCGAAATTAATAGACAAAATCAAATCTCAAGTCATGACTTAGCATTAGTTCCCATTTAAACAATTCGCAAAATCTAGATTTAGCGCCACAGAGGTATTACAAAAACTAGTAATTCCGCCCTATAATAATAATAATAATACTCTTTAGTGGAAGGTAACCATCAGGCGAGGTTAATGCTCAAAGCATTTTCTACCACCTAACCCTCAGAGTCTTATTAAGAAGAATTTTGAAAGGAAAGAGAAAAAATTTTTAAAAAGAAAAAAAATTTGTTTTTTTGAAAAAGGAAAAGAAAAAAAAAAAAGGAAAGAAAAAAGAATTAGGGGAGGAAAACAAAAAGAAAAAAAAAGAAAAAAACGAGGGGGAATTTTTAAAAAAAAAGAAGGGGAAAAAATTTTGGGAAGAAGAAAAAAAATTTTATAAAAAAAAAAAAAAAAATTAGATGAATTGAAAGAAGGGGGAAAGGGGGGGAAAAGGGTTTTGGGAGAAAATTTAAAAAAAATTTTTTAACAAAAGAAAGATTAAAAAGAAAAACAAAAAAGGGGGAAAAAAGGGCGAAAAAAGGTGTAAAAAAAAAAGGGCGGAAAAAGGGAAAGAAAGGGGAAAAAAAGAAAAGGACGGGGAAGGGGAAAAAAAAGGGGAAAGAAAAAGAAGGAAAAAGGGGAAAAAAAAAAGAAGAAATTTTAAAAAAAAGGGAAGGAAAAAAGGCGGGGAAAAAAAGGGAAAAAAAAGAAAAAAAATAGAAGAAAAGGGAAAAAAAAAGAGGAAAAAAAACGGGAAAAAACGGGGGGAAAAGAAAAAGGAAAATTTTTAAAGAAGAAAAGGCTTTAACCCGAAAAGGAAAGAAGAATTAAAAAAAAAAAAAAAAAAAGCCCCAAAAAAAGGGAATTGGGGGAAATTTTTAAAAAGAAGAAAAAACCGGGGGAAAAAAGAAGAAGCGAATGCCAAGGGTGGAGGGGGAAAAGGGGGGGGAAAGGGTTTGTTGGGGCGAAGTTAAAGGGGAAAAAAAGAGGGGGGAAAAAGGGGTTTTTAAAAAAAAGGGGGGAAAAAGCCGGGGAAAAAAAAAGGAAAAGGGGAAATTGGAAAAAGATGTAAAAAGAAGAAGCCTAGAATGGGGGGGAAAAAAAAAAAAAAAGGGGAATTGGGTAAAAAGGGAAAAAGGGGAAGAGAGAAAAGGGAATGGAAGGTGGAAGAAGGAATTTTTGAAGGGGGGAAAGGGGGGAGGGGGAAAAGGGGAAATTTGGTTAGAAAAAAAAGGGGGACAAAAAAAGGGGAGAGGGAGGAAAAAAAGAAGGAGCAGAAAGAAAAAGGGGGGAAAAAAGGGGAATTTTTTTGGGGAGAAAAAGGGAAAAAATGGGAAAAAAATTTGTTACCCCTGTAGTTTTAACCTTTCCCGGGGGAAAAATTTTTTCCTGTGGAGAGGAGGGAGAAAAGTTAGCATGTAAATTGTACTTTTTGGCCAGCGGGGGTGTATCATTTTTCCCTTCAAAACCCCCCCGGTGGAATTTTTTTTCTGTGGAGAGAGGAGGGGGGGAATTTTTTGCTTTTTGGGGTTTTTTAAACCCGGGGCCGGGGGGGATTGTTTCTGTGGAAAAGGACGGGGAATAGTTGCATGTAAATATTTTCTTTTAGGGGCCCCCGGGTTTTGGGGGGTATCACCCCTTTTCCGTTCAAAAACCCTCGGTGGACATTGTTTCCTTTTTGGAAAAAGGGGGAGGGGGGGGTTTTTTTGCATGTAAAATTTTTAAAAGTCGGGGGGCACTTTTTTCCTGTGGGAGGGGGGAGGAAATTTTAGCATGTAAATATAGTCATGGCCGGGGTGGAGGGGTTTCCCCTTCTGTTAAAACGTCCGGGGGGACACTTTTTTCCCTTGAAAGGAGGATGGGAAATTGTTAGATTAGTTTAAAAACCCTTTTCGGGGCACTTTTTTCCTGTGGAGGAGGTGGGGGTTTGTTGCTTTAAAATAGGCTTAAGGCCGGTGGGAATTTCCCCAACCTTCTCCTTTTTCTAACCGTCCGGTGGACCCTTTTTTCCGTGGGAGGGAAAAGGGAGAATTTGTTAGCATGTAGTTTTAACCCCCGGGTGGACATTTTTTTCTGTGGAGGAGGTGGGGAATTGTTAGCGAATTTTTTAAAACCCCCCCGGGGGAAAATTTTTCCCCTGTGGGGAGAGGGATGGAAAAATTTTGATTAAAATTTCAACCCGGGGCCCGGGGGGACATTGTTTTTTTGGGAGAGGTAGGAAAATTTTTTAGCATGTGTTTTCAACCGTCCGGGGAACTTTTTCCGTGGAGGGAAAGGGAAAAATTGTTGCATGAAATTTTTTAACCGGGTGGTGGATTGTTTTGTGGGGGGAGGATGGGGGAATTGTTAGTTTTAAAAACCGTCGCTGGCCAGGTGGGGTGTACCTCCTTCTCCTTTTTTAATCGTCCGGTGGAAATTGATATTGTGTCTTGGGGGGGGAAAAGGATGGTACTTATTAACTGTAGAAAAGGGGACTTGCCCTTTGGGCAGATAATTATAAAAAATATGCCTTTTTTAACCCCCCAAAGGGAATTTTCCCCCCCTTTTTTTCCCCGTGAAACCCCCAAAAAGGATGGTATTATTGGGTAAAACCCCCAAATGGGGGGGAAACCCCTTTTTCTCCCCCGGGCTGGGTTTCGAACCGCGCCTCTCAAATCTCTGGTTCAGGGTGCCGCCTTTATATGAGCTCGGGACAGAAGGCTGAAAAACCCAATAAAAAACCATCTTGTAATGGGAAGCCCCCCCACTGGGATTTAAGTTTTCCCTATATCATTAAATTTTTTAAAAAATGTTTTCATGTTCTTTATAACTCATTAAAAATTTTTGTTTTTCCTATATGCTTAATATTCCCCAAAAATTTTTTCGCGTATTCCTTATCGTAATAATATTGTTTGTATTTTATCATTCGTTTTGTTTTTTACTTTTAATTCCTTTTAAAATTTTTCATATTTTAAATCACTTCAATTTTTAATGTTTCTTTATTTCATTACTCTAATAATGTTTATTTCCCCTCATCATTCCAAAAAATTTTTTCTTTTTAAAATTAAAAAATGTTATATATTTTATCATTCCAAATTAAGTTCTCATATTTTTTTCATTACCTAATAATGTTCAAATTTTTATCATTCCCCTTAATAATTTTCTTTTTTTCCCTCCCATTATTTAAAAAAATTTTTTTCTTAAAATTTTAAAACACTTAAAAAATTTTTTCAAATTTTTTCTCATTCCCCAAAATTTAAAATTTTCCCCTCACTTACCTAAAAATATTCTCGTTTCCCCTTTCACTTCCAAATTTAATTTTCTTGTATTTTCATCATTCCCCAAAAAATTTTTTAAAAATTTTTTTTAAACTTTCAATTTTAAAGTTCATATTTTTAACCCCTACCTAAAATGTTCTATATTTCTTCCTATTTTTTTAATTTTTAAAAATTAAAATTTTTAAAAATTAAAAGGGCTGGGGACCCCCTGTTTATTTTTTGGGGGGTTCCAAAAAAATGTACATATTAACATTGGAAAAGATTAAAAAAATTACTTCCTTTTAATAATTTTCGTTTTTCCTTTTCATGCCTTTAGTGTTTCCCCGCGTTGTAAAGACGCTCGTAATTTGGGGGGATTTTTAGGTGTTGGGTCGTTCAGGAGTGAGATCAGGGGAAAAGGGGAATTTTTGGAGGGGAAAAGGTTTTTTTTTTTTTTTTTTTAAAAATTTAAAAATTTTTTATTAGTTTTTTAATTTTTTTATTTTTTTGATTTAGGGTAAAATTTTTTTAGATTTTTATGGGGGCGCCCCTTTTTGATGGAAATAAATAAAGGACAAAGAGTGAAATGGGTTTTTGAAATTTTTTTAAATTTTTAAAAAGAAAAAAAAAAGAATTTTTTTATTTCAAATTTTAATAAAAAAATAAAAAAAACCGAAGAAGACTTTTGGTGTCAAGGGTTAACGCGTATTGGTTTTAAAACCCGGGTTTGGGGTAGGGATCCTTGTTTTAAATCCCCAAATGTTTTTTTTTTTTCCCCATTAATTTGGTTTGGGAAAAACATAATAAAAGGGGCTCTGAGGTTAGGTGGAGAAAATGTTTTGGGCTTAAAACCCCCCCTTGGTTAACCTTCCCCCGAGGAGTTTTTTGTTTTTTGTCCTTCTTTTCGGGAAAAATAACAAAGAGGGATTGAATTTAAATTTAATTAATGATTTAAATGGGTTCGGGGGAAAAGAAACAAAGATTGCCTCCCCTTTGTTTCTATTTTTTCTTTTGTTTTTATTTCAGGCTGTGGGTTTAAATTTGATGCGTTTCCAAAAGTTTTCCCTAAAAATAAAATGTAAAAAAGTATGTAAAAAATTAAAGGTAGATATGTGAGGGTCCAATTTTATTACCGTTAAAAGGG
This sequence comes from Bactericera cockerelli, assembly GCA_024516035.1. Lineage (NCBI taxonomy): Eukaryota > Metazoa > Arthropoda > Insecta > Hemiptera > Triozidae > Bactericera > Bactericera cockerelli. The sequence continues at coordinate 53,613,200 of CM044955.1, forward strand.
AAAGTGCAAAACAGATATTGCATTCGCCTGTTCCGAAGGGGTAAAAAATAGAAAGGGGTGCTTAAAATTTTAAAATAAAGTTTTAAAAAAGTAGAAAAATTTAGTAAAATTTTTATTTTCAAGAATAAAAAGTTTCCTAATTCAATTTGAAATTTTTTTAAATAAGAACTGCGGGTTTCCCCTCAAAATAAAAATTTAGTTGAAAAAAAATTGCATCTGGGGATCAAAATGTAGATTCGAGATTAGAGGAACCCCATCGCGCTTTTTTGGGGGCGTCTATTTCTGTCTTTTGTCTAAAAACCCTCGCCCCCGTAGAATCTCGGACCCCCAAAAAAAAATTTTTTTTTTGGCGGGGTTCAAAACCCCCCCTATTTTCTGATGGGAAATTTGACCCCGCCAGTGTATTTGCCCCTTCCCTGGTTATAATTTTTTTTTTTTTTTTTTTTTTCATTCTTTTATTTTTATGTATAAAACTGGATTTTTTTTTTTTTTCAACTATAGGTAAAAACCTTTTTAAGCTTTAGTTTTACGATTTAGTGGGTTTTTGGGAAACTTGTAAAATGGGTATCGCCCGTCAATTATAAATAATAAAAAAATACAGGGTGGGCCATTTATTTTCACCCCGTTTATTTTTGTGATAGAACTAGAATGAGTTACAATCGATTGCAACATTTGAGCTGTCAATGGTGGAAGATATATTGTCGCGCCGTGCGGCCTCTACACGAGCGGGGATGGTTTCGTAAAGAAAAACAATAATAGAACATGGGACTGGAAGGAGTCTAGAGGTCTGGGCGTCCATATTATAATCTTTTCACCACTTTTTTTTAAGTTTCCATGTCTGGACTGGGGGGGACTATAAACAGGGAGTAGACCAGCAGTTCTGGCTGGGGGATATAAACAGGGAGTAGACCAGCCGTCTAGCTGGGGGACTATAAACCGGGAGTAGACCAGCATTGGCTTGGTTTCTGGGGGCCCTTGTCATTATTATCCTCCTTGTAAAGACAGTGGTGAAGTGCTCAGTCATTCCTCCACTGTTTGGCTACCATCGTTCACGATGACGCACCCTATGTAAAGATGATTTATTTTATATTTTACAATAACATCTTCAACAAACACTGAGGGTATACCCCCTTCAAAAGATAAAAAAAATCTTGTGCTGAGGTGGGGAATACTTTGGTATCTGTGGCCTTTTTACGGACACGGAGTACGGAATTACTCGTATTATGTATGTACTTGTATGTTACTACAATAGTACATAAATGAATAAGGTTACCTGACGTTCTGAGTGGGGTTCCATCGCTCACAGGGCATCTCGCCGGACTGTGGATCGTCTATGGGCGGGTGGAGGATGGAAATACAGAGGTCGCCGTTCTGAAAGCCAAGACACGGAAGGAAAACTTATTAATATTTAATTATTTGCACATGATGTTTTTTATATTTAATTATTTAAACTGTTGGCATAATGGGACTACCTGTCTTGCGCTGACAGTTCTAAATAGAGCAATACCTTTAAACTTATTTATTTCAAGATAAATGGGAGGGTACAGGGGAAAGAAAAAACACCTTCATAATATGTAATTTTTAATTTGCGATTTTTTAAAAATCAGGTTTTTTTTTATTCATGGGTTTTTTCCTGTACCCTGCAAATGGTTTGAGCAGACTTTAAGAAAACAAGGCGCATACGTGTATTTTTGATGTAATATGAATGGTTTTTTTAGGCTTTTTTTATTCGAATGAAAATTTTCTACTCATTGTAGGAGACTCGAACTACCGACCACTAAGTTATGAGTGTACTCCAACCTCTGAAAAGCCACTGGAATTACTCCATTCTAGGGATTCAAACTACCGACCACTAAGTTATGAGTGTACTCCAACCTCTGAAAAGCCACTGGAATTACTCCATTCTAGGGATTCAAACTACCGACCACTAAGTTATGAGTGTACTCAACCCTCGAAGAGCCACTGGAATTACTCCATTTGGGATTCGAACCAGGTGACCATTAAGTTTTGAGTGTACTCCAACCTCTGAAGAGCCCACGGAATTTACTCCATTCTAGGGATTCGAACCAGTGGACCATTAAGTTATGAGTGTACTCCAACCTCTGAAGAGCCAACTGGAATTACCTTACTTAGGGATTCGAACCAGTGACCATTAAGCTATGAGTGTTACTCCCAACCTCTGAAGAGCCACTGAAATTACTCCATTCTGGGACTCGAACAAGTGAGCACTAAGCTATGAGTGTACTCCAACCTCTGAAGAGCCCCAGGAATTACTCCTTTCGAATTCGAAACCAGTGACACTAAGTATGAGTGTACTCCAACCTCTGAAGAGCCACTGGAATTACTCCTTTCGAATTCGAACCAGTGACCACTAAGCTATGAGTGTACTCCAACCTATGAAGAGCCACTTGGAATTACTCCATTTGGGATTCGAACAAGTGAGCACTAAGCTATGAGTGTACTCCAACCTGTGAAGAGCCACTGGAATTACTCCATTCTAGGGATTCGAACCAGTGACCATTAAGTTATGAGTGTACTCCAACCTCTGAAGAGCCACTGAAATTACTCCATTCTAGGGATTCGAACAAGTGAGCACTAAGCTATGAGTGTACTCCAACCTGTGAAGAGCCACTGGAATTACTCCATTCTAGGGATTCGAACCAGTGACCATTAAGTTTATGAGTGTACTCCAACCTGTGAAGAGCCACTGGAAATTACTCCATTCTAGGGATTCGAACCAGTGACCATTAAGTTATGAGTGTACTCCAACCTCTGAAGAGCCACTGAAATTACTCCATTCTAGGGATTCGAACAAGTGAGCACTAAGCTATGAGTGTACTCCAACCTGTGAAGAGCCACTGGAATTACTCCATTCTAGGGATTCGAACCAGTGACCATTAAGTTATGAGTGTACTCCAACTGTGAAGAGCCACTGGAATTACTCCATTCTAGGGATTCGAACCAGTGACCATTAAGTTATGAGTGTACTCCAAACTCTGAAGAGCCACTGGAATTACTCCATTCTAGGGATTCGAACCAGTGACCATTAAGTTATGAGTGTACTCCAAACTCTGAAGAGCCACTGGAATTACTCCATTCTAGGGATTCGAACAAGTGAGCACTAAGCTATGAGTGTACTCCAACCTCTGAAGAGCCACTGGAATTACTCCATTCTAGGGACTCGAACCAGTGACCATTAAGCTATGAGTGTACTCCAACCTCTGAAGAGCCACTGGAATTACTCCATTCTAGGGATTCGAACCAGTGACCATTAAGTTATGAGTGTACTCCAACCTGTGAAGAGCCACTGGAATTACTCCATTCTAGGGATTCGAACCAGTGACCATTAAGTTATGAGTGTACTCCAACCTCTGAAGAGCCACTGGAATTACTCCACTATAGGGATTCGAACCAGTGACCACTAAGCTATGAGTGTACTCCAACCTCTGAAGTGCCACTGGAATTACTCCATTCTAGGGACTCGAACCAGTGACCACTACATTTCTCCAACGTCAGAAATGCCTACTGGAATTACTCCACTATGGGGACTCGAAGTACCGACCTTTACGTGACGAGTTCAATCCTACCTCAGAATTGCAAAGAAGGCGTTTCAAGGACAAGCTCAATAAGGAGATGAGTGGAGGAAAACTGATTTTTTTTTTTTTTTTTTTTTTTTTTTTTTTTTTTAATAAAAGGCACAAATGTTTGCGAAATAATATCATAATAAAGAATTGCATACTGGAATTACTTTATCCATCGTGGGGACTCAAACCCGGTACCTCCGAGTTTCGAGTCCACTCCGACCTCACAGCAGATCTGCCTACTGGAATTACTCAGGCTCCGCGGTTGAGCAAACAGGACGAAGAGAAAGTCTGAGCTGCGTTCCCAGAGATCGAGACTCGAGAGTGTGACAAAATACATTACTCCGGTAATTACCTCTTCAATGGCTCTGCGAGGGGTCGCGAGGTCGACTCCCGGTGCGGCTGATTTATTACGAGAATTACAACTTCTCATTTCTGCTAATACTATAAAAGCGAAAGCCACTCACTATAATAACAGAGATTATAATGATAGATTGATGCTAATTTACTTTCTTCTTTCGCAAACAATTTGCCACTTTTTATTGAAAAAATAAACTCTTAATAGACGTTCTTGTAATACCTCTGTGCCGCTAAGTCACGGATTGCGTACTGTGTAGGATAGGGAAAACCGACGCTTAGCAGTGACTTGTGATATAGAATTTGTCTATTAATTTCGCCCTTAATTATTACTTTCTATTATAGAAAGTATTGTTTTTTTTTTTTTTTTAAGTCGATTTCAACTGCATGGTTAGTTGGTCATATCACAACTGGGGTTTTGCCTCCTATTTGCTGGAAACTCCCAAACGCGCTACTTAAATTAACCTCCCCCAGGCTTAGTGGGACCAGGAATGGCCAGCATCACGAGGGTTCAAAGTTGAATGGTTCCCCGTCCAAGTCCTAGCATCGCTGGACGTTGCTTAACTTGAGTGACAGAACGAGAACTGGTGAATTCAACGTGCCATCGACGCTGGCTTTTCAATCTTTTGCTACTCTATTAAACTTCGCTCTTTTCTTCTTTTTCTTTGTTTTCTTCTAGATCTAGACAATCAAAAAATAATGAAGTCCTTTTCTTCCTGAATAATTGCTTGAGTTTTTTATTTTTTGTAAAAACTAAATAAAGCAATTTATCCTTTCACAGCCAATCACGTTACTGGAAAAAAAATTGCTTGAGTCCTTTTCTTCCTGGTCAGAAAAAAATAAATCAAATAGGATTGAAGAGCTGTGCCAGCATTGTCGTTATTATTTTATTTCTTAAGTACGAACCATTGTAATAGATTTTGTAATCTCTGAACTCTCAAACTGTTATTGTTACGCCACCCAGCAACATTTCTTCACGTCTCTGGTCCCCTTGTTTCCGCTCTGACAGAATTGTTCAGCAAATAATGTACATTTGAAGAAAAAATGATAGCTCTTGTTCTGTCAGTGAAGTGAAGCAACGTGCAGCGAGGTCAGGACTGGGAAGGGTGACCATTCAAAATTCGAATCCTCGTGATGCTGGTTCCCTGCCCAAATGTCGCAACAGAAAAATATTTTTTTCAAAAAAAAAAAATATACTATTCTATTCTCGGCCAAACCGAGGCTGGGTGAGGTTAATGTGGGAAGCTGATTGAAAAGTTTCAAGCGAATGAAAGTTAAGATCAACTTCCATGAGATCATCCTCGATTAGTCAGACAGTGGACTGGTAAACTAGGGATCGGTGGTTCGAGGCCCAAGCATGGATTTTTTTTTTTGAACCATGGGTTTGTGTAATTGTGACATAACTTTTGTTATAGTTGTGACTGCTGTGACTGACACGAATGATTTCATCATCATTTTCATGTTTCAATAATGTAATTATTACAACTCTGGCGCCACCCAATCAATCTGTACAGTACAAACTGGAACTGTTACAGTTACAAACTGTCACTTTTGTAGATATGACTCGCACGAAAAATTATAAATCGTATAAATGACCTAGAGCTCCTACGATCTGGTTGTAAGGAAAAGAGAGACGTATTCGAATTTCCTTAACATTGTAACAAAGAACATATTAAATTTATTGAAGAAAAAAAAACGTATGTAGGACCTTGTATGTTTGGCATTATGTATTAGCCTTTAAGATAAGTTTCTAAATGTACAGGTCATATTCCTATTTCCTCTATAACATTAAAACAATAAAAAAAATTCATTGAAATATACTGTTATGCAGACCTTGTATATTTATGTATCTGTTTGGCTCAAGCATAACCAATATCCATTGGTCTTAAGGAAAAGATTATGATTTTTCCAGGCAGACAGATAATTGCGCTAGGAAAACTATTGCGCCACATTGGAATACAGGAAGAATACCTCGGACACTTGAAACTCACTGTAGAGTAAAGAGGCCAACTTATAAAATCTTTGGATTGCAACAAGGGTAAAGAAATTCCGACACTTATAGGGCCGAATTATAAGAAAGACTCCGTGGTGTAACGGTTGTGACTACTGCCCGTAGTCCAGAGATTTTGAGTTCGATTCCCGGTAGGAGCAGACTTTTCGCACAGAAAATTCTGTTCCCTCCGAACATGTGAGGCTGGCAATTCCGGCCCTACCCAGACTGGGTGAGGTTAATGTGGGTAGCTGGTAAGATTCCCAGCGAATGGAGGGTAAACCCCCGTCCTGTCTACCTCAAGTCAGAACGTTAAAACCAAATACAATCAATAGACATGAAAGGAGGATAAACATTGGATCTGAGCGTCCATAAAATCCTCTCACCACCGTGATTTAGGTATCACAATACCTATCTCACGGACACGGAATTATTTTTATAAGACAGGATTTAATTTAGAGTAGCCAGACCCTCCCTCAAGTAGGAGATTCAACCAATCACAGAGCACTATAGCCCGGCTTGAGGGACAGTCTCGCTTATGTTAAAATAAATGCAATTTTAAAATCCGGCCTTTTAGGCCAAATTATCCCTAAACAAAACACTCGATGTCATCCAAGTAAACATCATCTTCAAGTTCACACAGCAAGTTGAAGATGAAGTTTTTTGTTGTTGTTGATTTTTTTTTTTTTTTTTTTGACCCTACTAAAACAGAAAGAAATAACCGAATCCATTAAAAAAAAAATAATAAAAAAAAAAGATGAATAGAATATTTTACTTCCGATTATATTGTACTTGTTTTTTTTTTTTTAAATGTAAAATAATCATAAAAAAACAAAAAAATATTATTTTTCTTTGATAACATTTATTAGAGTGAAAATATTCTTTAAATTCTCAATGAACCAGAAAAAAATAAATATATTTTATATAATTATATAAAAAAACTCAATACATGAATATTTATATCATATGTTGAGTCGAATTTTACAAACAAAAAACTCAATATGCCAGAACAAACATAGATCTCATCACGGACGCTTTATCTCCACGTTTTACGATGCTAACCCTGACAAGGTTAAAATTGAGGCAAGGTTGCAATTTTTTTACTCGTCCGTTGGTCGGACTGACGTGACGGTCAGTGCCATTAGCTCAATTTCCTTGAGTAGCACAATTTTTTATTGGGATGAGCTATTGTGTTGAGAGCTAGTCAGAGCCATAAATATTTTAGCCGAATTATTCTCGAGCAGAAGAATTTCTTTTGAGATGTGCTATTGTGAAAACATCAGAATATGACCGCATCATTGGTATTTATTTCGACATAAATTTCTCTCAATTTTTCTGAAATAAACCTAACAGAATTTACTGTTATCAGACGGTAAATTCTCTCACTTTTTCTGAAATTAACCCAACAGAATACACTGTTTTCAGATGAGGGTGACCCGAAACGGCACGTTGAATACACCAGTTCTGTCACTTGAGTTAAGCAACGCCTAGCGACGTTAGGACTTGGATAGGTGACCATTCAAATAAAAACCCTAGTGATGATGCTGACTATTCCCGGCCACACTCAGGCTGAGAAAGGTTGATTTGAGTAGCTGGTTTGTGAGTTTGCAGTGAAAGCGACGTTATTCCCAATAATAATGGTAATAAAATTGGATCAGTTAAATTCTGGTTTGAAAATCTCGAGACTCAACACCAAATTTCTGTTGTTCAGAAAGAAAAGAAAACCACATCTATAATACCAGAGACGTTATTTCACAGGTTTTACAGCAATGTCCACTTTACTGTGTGGCCTAGAAAACGCTATTAAATTAATTACCAACTGAGGTGATTAAAACTGGTTCAATTTTACGAAATTCGGGTTCAAAATTCTTAAATATTATAACAGCTATAAAATTAATTATTATTAATAAAAAAAAATCTCTATAGCTATCTAGTTTTGCCAGTAAACCATAATTAAGAATTCATCTCAAGTCATTGAGCTCTAATGGTAACAGTCTCGTGAGCAAAATTTTTTTCTGCTATTTCCTCCTTCTATCAATTTATATTTTTTGCACATGAAAAATTCGTCTGTTGCCAAAAATATGAATTTTTTAAAATTCACTTGAACTAGTGGCGAATGAGTGTGTGTCGGTACTGTCGGTCAATGAGGACCTTGACCCCGAAGAACCGAGTTCGAAACCACTGTTGAAAGAAAAGATGGACGCTGTGTTTTTTTTTTTTTTTTTTTTTGCTTTCTGGTTCGTTTTTAGTGAGAGTCAAAACTTTAGATCAAACAATGACTTATCGCGTGTTGACCCAGCACATAAATGAGAAGTACTGGGTCACTTCTCGCCCATCAGAGGTGAGGCATACAATACAGGCATACTACGGGATGGACGGGCTATAACGCAGACCACAAGCGTCTTCCAGTAGCTCCTGTTTCATGGCTACGAAATAAAAAAGGCTGTGAAACACTCACCTTTATATACAAAAAAAACAGGACTGGGGTAGCTCATTTCATATAACTGTATATTTTATATTGGTTGAGTAGTATGTGGCCCACCCTACCTGGGAGTCCATAAATTCAGGTTATAGTCTGATACATCTTTCTTATAGCAAATAGGTATTTTCGTTTATCAATTTTTGGATAATTTTACGAACATAATGGTAACTAAAATGACAGCAAGGTTTAAAGTACTTGTATTGCTAACCGACCTCAGTAGCTTGATCGGTAAGGCGGCGGACTTGTGACCTGGAGGTCGGTGGTTCAAGTCCTGGTTTCAGCGTAGATTTACTAAAGCGAGTTTGAGTAGTTGTGATATCACGAAAGTGATTAACACAAATATGATAACTTTTACTTGTATTCCCATTCTGAAAGTATTAATGACTAATGAATAATTAGTTTACAATTCGACAACCAACAGTGAACACTCTTTCAGTTGTAGCTAGAATCAGCTAGATATAAGATGTACATATTGTACATACATGTCCTACAGGTACATTGTACACTTGTACAGTACATCTTATCTAGACTTATTTGAGAGCGGTTCCTGTTTCTGACTCATCCACGATAGGGTAAGCAACACTACACTGACCCTCACAGAGATAATGTGGTCATGTAGAATTCACATTCGTTCTTTGAGGGAGGTACAAGTCTGTCACTGATAAAAACTTCAAACTTTGTCAAGGTTGAATTCAAAAACAGGTGTTCTTGACTTTGAAACAGGTGTTCATCAATTTGGTATCTTGAAACTGACCAACCAAAACCTCAAAGTCTGTCCCGGTAGCTGAGTGGTCTTGTAATCCCGAGGTCGTGGATTCGAAACCCAGGGGAGACATGATAAGTTTTCATTCCATTTAGGATTTTGAAAACACAGTAATACGTCTTGGACTTACTACTGACATAATGGGACTTATATGTCCTAGGTGCAAGTCTTTATTTGGTTCAAAATTATAAAACAAATTACAACAACAACGAAAAAATAGGGAAGAACTCCCCTCAAGTCGGATTTTCCACCAATTAGGATAGCACCATATCTTGGATTAAACAAGACCCTTTAATCTTTGTTCCAATGTTATTTTATAATTTGGTCCTTAATGTTTTCGGTGTTCATGATGGTTGCCAGAAGTTTCGGTGATCATTATGGTACCTAACTAAGCCTAGAAGTTGAATAACCTTGGCGATGATTGTACCTTGATTTCACACAGACCGCGAGGTTCAGTTATACATAATTATCCTACCTGATACATAGACAAATAGACATTAATGGGTATAATAGAAAATAATTTCGAGTTCTTCATACATACAGACACAAATGATTATTTTAGAATAATACAAGATAATTATGTAGTTACCATACGTGGTAGAATAATTGTATTCTGACACATGTGCATGTTTCATTATCAGTGGTTATCATTCATTGTAAGGCTTTCTACAGTTTGACCAGCCGGTGAACCTATGACCTCTCCTGTGTGGGAAACCACTCTAGCCTGTCCAGTTATCTGAGCGCACGGCAGTGCGCCAGGCCAAGTTCCAGCAAGCACGGCAGTGTATCTTTACACGAACCGATTCACCCGGTTTTTCACACCCTCATATCTTCGGTTCAATTGATCATAGAGATATGAAATTTGGAACAGAGATTGTCCTAATATCATAAAAATGACATTGAAAATTTAGGTAAAGACTCTATGCAAAAAACTTTCAGCGGAACGTAATTTTGAAATTTGCGATTTTGATACTGACTGACTGATTGACTGACTGACTGACTGACAGATCATCAAAATTATGAGGCACTTCCCGACTACCTAGAAGGCTGAAATTTTGCATAATGGTAGGGTTTATTGTAAAAGTACAGGGAAAAATCTGAAAACTGGAACTTTCGCACTTATCATCCTGTTAAACGGTGTCGTTTTAGGGAGGAAATATGTAATCGATTATGGATCTAAATTATAAGGCACTTCCCTACTACCTAGAAAGCTGAAATTTTGCATGATGGTAGGGTTTATTGTAAAAATACAGGGAAAAATCTGAAAAAGTTCTGAAAACTGTTAAACGGTGTCGTTTTAGGGAGGAAGTATACTATATTATGTATATAAATTATGAGGCACTTTCCTACTACCTAAAAAAGCTGAAATTTTGTATGGTGCTAGGGTTCATTGTAAAAATACTGGGAAAAATCTCACTTATTATGGTGTAAAACGGTGTCGTTTTAGGGAGGAAATATATAATCGATTATGGATCTAAATTATGAGGCACTTCCCTACTACCTAGAAAGCTAAAATTTTGCATGATGGTAGGATTTATTAAAAAAGTACAGGGAAAAATCTGAAAACCGGAACTTTCGCACTTATCATGCTGTGAAACGGTGTTATTTTAGGGAGAAAATATACTCGATTATGTATATAAATTATGAGGTACTTCCCTACTACCTACAAAGCTGAAATTTTGCATGGTGCTAGGGTTTACTGTAAAAATACAGGGAAAAATCTAAAACCGGCACTTTCGCACTATTTCTGCTGTTAAACGGTGTCGTTTTAGGGAGCATATTAAAGTGAAGAATCCTGAAATTTTTAATAAAAAATAATGAAACGTGCTGTGAAACGAACCATTTACAAAAAGTAATGATATCCCACAAAAAACTACCGTTAAAATAAGGGCCAAGTTCCAGAACTCCTATCCAAAAAGGTTTCGCCAATGAATGCAGTGATATCTTGTTTGCGGCCAAGTTATCTTGGTACTAAACTATTTCTTTTATTAAAACCCGTTTTCTGAGTTCCTCATTTTGTATGTTTTTAACTGCAAAATATAATCTAACTTGGCCAGTTTCGCTCATTGTGATGGTTATATTGTTATTCTGTACCTATACATATAGTCGTAATATTCCATACAACCGATGGCATAAAACTGGCCAAGTTTGAGGATAGTTTGCAGTTAAAAACATACAAAATGAGGAACTCAGAAAACGGGTTTTTAATAAAAGAAATAGTTTAGTACCAAGATAACTTGGCCGCAAACAAGATATCACTGCATTCATTGGCGAAACCTTTTTGGATAGGAGTTCTGGAACTTGGCCCTTATTTTAACGGTAGTTTTTTGTGGGATAAAATTTAAAGAAACACATAGGTACTCATTAAAGATTTGAGTAGAATAAACTTTTATGAAAATCACACAACTTGTCGTATCTCAAAAGCTATCAAATTGCGACGCACTGGTAACTACATTTTTTTTTTTTTTTTGAAAAAGGTAGTTGGGCACCGGAACCACTATCGCTTTACTTTCAGGGCACTTTACCTTTACGCCTATCCCATTCCGAAAACAGTAACTCGGTCAGAATTTTCCGCTCAATCCGGGATTCGAACCCGCATTCTCTGGGTCAGCAACCGATGCTCTTAACCACTAAGCCGGGGAGGTCCGCAGGTCGGATAACTATACTTAAAACTTTCTTAAATGTTATTTCGAAAACGATTAGGTCATTTCACCTATTTCTCATTAATCCTTCGATATCTGTAACCGCATCTAGCCAGAACCGCCAAATTCTCCTAAAAGTGGTCGATTAAATGGTTTGTGGGAAATTAATGGCATAATCATTCAGCACAAGTAAAACAAGACGAAGTCACAACCCCATATAGGATTTATATATAAATATGGTATCATCTTTATTCAGATATCAATGGTATCATCTGTATTCAAATATCAATTGTATCATCTCTACTCAGATAGCAATGGTATCATCTGTATTCAAATATCAATAATTGTATCATCTCTACTCAAATATCAATAGTACGAGTATAATATCTTTCTTCAGATATGGTATCGTCATTACATCATGGAACAGAAAACGTCTTTCATGTCTTGTATGAATGTATTATATGGGAGCTAAAATTGTACAACCTTGATAGCATGGATCGTAAATTAATGATTGAAAACAACTACTTCAAGATCACAAGATATACCAAGCCTTGGATTTGAATCAGAATGATTTTGTTCGTTTTTGTATTAAAAAAAAAGTTCAGCGACTTAAGTGGTATACTGATGTGTATTAAGCCACCAGAAAAAATGCTGAAATCAACTAAAAAAATTGTTTCACTCTACACGATTTTAATTTTTCTTTGGTTCCAAATCCATCCTACTAAATATGGCAATCCCGCATGTTTTCTGGTATTCTAGCCCTAAGTAGGCTGGTGAGGTTTTGGAATTATTTTCACGAACCAATTGTTTTCACAATTTTATATGAAAAATTTAAAACGCCAAAAAACATCTATCATTCGATAGTTCGTAAACTTTTTGATTTGAAAAGAATGCGGCGAGGTGATGGACTTCCAAATTACAAGTCAGCCAACGACTAAAATCTGTGCAGTGTACGCCATCCATTGCCCAATATGTTTAAAAACTCGAAGTTTGTAGTGTGCGCGCTTGCCCTTACGAGTATTTGGCAAAAAATAAAAAAAATCATAGTTTTTCTTTCCTAGTAAAAACATAAAAGTAGACCAACATGTGTAGAAATTGGCACAAGCGGCGTAATAAAGAGGAATCGCGGGACAGCGAATAAATGTCACGGTCGATATCAATGTGATATCTTCTGCGATATCAACATGAGGGTTAGGAGAGAAAAATTACCATAGGCATCAACACTGTCCGTCAGTTTGGGCATATAGGTACATAACTTTTCTTTCGATATTTCTCTATGCTGAAACTCGAACCACCGACCTACAGGTCTGCTTTCTTGGCATAGCTACTGAGTTCGCATAATATACCTATATTAGAATTTTTATAATTCTAATCTTTATTAGGAGGACACAGTAATGCACAATATTTAAAGTATAAAAAACAACAAAAAATAAATAAAGTAAATAATACTAATGTCCTAACTAAAGGGCGGGGTTATTGCCTGTGGCAATCCCTTCCACCCAACCCTTATCTCTTCCACCCAACAGTTCATTCCAATATTTCCAATAGTATCTTTGCCAACCAGGTAATGTTGAGGTAGTTGACACCAGTGACTGTTCTTGAGGCAGAACCCGATAGCAATGATGACATGCCATCTCGATCAGAGACCTCAGGTTAAGAAGAAAAGAGAGAGAGAGAGAGAAAACTGGGTCCGTTTCAAAAACTTTTCAAGAACGTTGATGAAAATGAAACAGTCGTTATAATTATTCTCTGTCAAAGTTATTATGAGTTCATTTTATTAGACAAATGAGAAGCTAATTCCGGGACTCGAAGTCACAATTTATTTCCGAGGTCAAAGCCTTAGCTGATATGAAAACAATGCATTGATGATGATGTGAGTGTTTTTTTTTTAAATAATAAAGATAAACAATTCATAATATTCATAAACTACATTAATATGGAATCAAAAGACTGGCTAGAACTTACTTTTTGCTTAGACAAAAAAAAAATCCCAATGAATTTGACAACAATGAAATTGCACGAGTTATGTCAACATGATTCATATTTTCATAGTGAATTACCTACCTCAGACAATGAGGTTGCTGTTCTATTTCTATAGCCGGACAGTTCATTGTGTGTAAATTGTTAGTAAATGAATCGACATGCATTATAGGACATAATAAATAGATAATAGGTGCTCGTCTTGCAACCAGGTCGTGTGCAAATCTGTGAGTTAGTGATGCTCGATTAATCGGTAGTAATCGATTAATCGATAAATTACAAGTCGATTACAACTATCGGAATCGTTTCTAATCGATTATTCGATAACCTCGATTTTCAACTGATCGGAGCATCACTACTGTGAGTTCGAGTTCGTATCCCTACCAATGCGTGAAACTAAATTCAGAAGTGGTAGTGGTTAAGAAACGAGCAAGTGAGGGAGGTGTTGGTGTTCACTTTCTTGACAGCCCCGGGTCAGCTTGTGTAGTCTAAAAGCAAATTTCGGGTCCGCAAATAACCTACAAACTGTCATCAGAATTGAAGCATACGTTAAAAAGTTATCCCGTCACAAACAAACAGACAAACTATCTGCGAAATCATCTAACTAAAACTGAGGGTGAATTAATAGAGAAAATCGAGATCACAAGTTCGGACTGAAGCATAATAATAATAATAATAATAATAATAATAATAACACTCTTTAGTGGAAGGTAACCACTAGGCGAGGTTAATGCTCAAAGCATTTTCTACCACCTAACCCTAATAATACTAACACTCTTTAGTGGAAGGTAACCACCAGGCGAGGTTAATGCTCAAAGCATTTTCTGCCACCTAACCCTCAGTGTCTTATTATTATGTGGTTACAAAGTTAAACTAATGAGGTAAAGTTCATGCACCGGGTTGGGTACGAAACCAACGGATCCCTACACTACCTGGATTACCAAACTAGCGTGTCAAACACTTAACTACCAGTGCACGGTTAATTTCCTCATTTAAAACAATATGCAAAATCCAGCCTTAGTCTACAAAGGTATAACAAAAACTTTTATAAAAGAAGATTAACTCTAAGATATGTCATTCCTTCAAGTCTCGCTGTGATTGAGGGACGCTCTGTCTTATCTTTGTTGTGACCTTATTTAAATTCGACCCTATACAAACACTTCGTCCGGTCAGTTCCCAATGAAGAGTAAGACCCTAATGAGGTTATATGTAAATCTGTGTTACTCAATACTCATCCAAAGAATAGACTGGGGGGCGTTGACCTCATTCGCGTTCAAATGCCCGGAAAATTCTTTGACCTTTCATTAATGTATATGAGGAAAAATATTATATGTAGCTTTGTTCTATGTTAGGTTACCTCGTAATGTATCCAGACATGTCTTGTATGTAATTAATTGTGTTATATTACTTACCGTCGTGGGATACTAAATCTATTTATGTATATTTAGTGAAATAACAGTCATCATATTTGTGGTAATCACTTACGTGATATCACAACTACTCAAACTCGCTTTACTTAATCTACGCATGAATCCGGGACTTGAACCACCGACCTCCAGGTTACAAGTCCGCCGTCATATTGATCAAGCTACTGAGGTCGGTCATATTTAGTGAAATACATTATATTGATGTGCCTCTACCCTCTACTAAACTCTACTTAGTATAGGTACCTCTCTTCAGCAGAGATACCCATCGAAGGGGGAGAAAAAATATTTTGTTCAACCTACGAACTATGACAGTTGCGTAATTCATAATCTGTTAATCACACATTAGCAGTTAGCAATGTACTTGTACAATAAGAACAGTACCATCATGTTACAAGTATTATTCATTTTTGCTGAGCTGCCCAGCTTCAGATTACATCTATGACGTAATATCTTAGATCTGTGAATGGCATAATCTTCCATCTATGACATAATCCGATTTGAAAGAAAGACGATAAGTAGAATCACTCGACCATCAATGCGATGAGACAGAGAGGAAGACCTAGGGCCGAATTGTAAAATGGGATCACACTAAATATCGTCGGCTAGAAGGTAAAACTGACCAAGTGACAGTTGGTCATTTTTCCGATTTCTCGTTACTCTGGTCGGAAATTAACCTAACTATTGGCTAAAAATCAAAAGTTCGGTATTATTCAAACATATGCGCAGGAAAACGCGAAAAACAATTTTTACCTAAACGACTGGTGGAGATTTCAATGACCAAATGGAGATGGTCCAAATACAGATGGTCAGTTTTACCTTCCAGCTGACGATATAAGCCAGACCGTCCGTCAAGGCGGAGTTTCAACCAATCACAGCGCAACATAGTCCGACATGAAGAACGGTGGTTTGGCTTATCTTTGTTGGATAGGTCAGGCGGAAGTATGTAGATCTAAAAGCGGGGCTGTACAAACATAAAGGTTGAACAATGGAGGCAAATTTTCGACAAGAAGCACGAGTCTGTGGAAGTGAGAAAGACCCAAAGCTGCAGTGCCAAAGCCTCCAATAGGCGAGGGAGTCACGACATTTTGCCTTAGTGAAATGATTTAATCTCGTATGGATTTGATGACGGAGCTGCGCTTTTATACAATAAAAATCAGATGATGAGAATGTTCTTTTCCTTTTTTAAAATAAAAATATATTTGCTGAGAAAAAAAAATTACATAATCTGATTAATCTCACCGATGATCAATTCGGTGTTCTAAACTGGAAATGGGCGGGCCATATTGCACGGGGAAGATTGGGCTCTACAATCTAAAATCTAGAAGATACGGAAGTACAGAATACATCAGAATTACAGATGGATCATCTAGGTCTCTAGGATCTAGTAGTGGGTAAACGAATGATATTAAATAAAAAAAAATCTACTACAAGAATCAAAAATAGTCCAAGAAAACAGCAAAGGAGCACCAATTGAAATTAATAGGTATGATCTATATCTATAAAAGAAAGCTGTCTGTATGTATGTGTGTATGTATGTATGTTCTTTATACAAATCCACACCGTTTGACCGAGAAACCTGAAATTTTGCACATAGGTCCTTTTGGATCAGGAAATTCTTCTAGGCTAGATTATATCTCCCTGAGATTAAGCTACAATGAGTAAGGATAAAAATGGATGGGTGACGCAAAAAAAATTCACGTTTTTTGACATAAATGACATTTTTTCTCGAAATTTGTCGCGACGACCTATCAACTCAAAGCGAGAAAGTTTTAGGCAAGGGTTTGAGCTTTCAATTGACATGTCGATCGCGAATTTCTGATGAGCCGTTCTTGAGCTACGCCGGGTAAGGTAAAAAAAATGGATGGGTAACATGTAAAATATTCACGTTTTTTGACTTAAATGACATTTTTTCTCGAAATTTGAAGTGACGACCTATCAACTCAGAGCGAGAAAGTTTTAGGCAAGGGTTTAGGCTTTCATTTGACATATTGATCGCGAAATTCTGATGAGCCATTCTTGAGCTACGCCGGGGAAGACCAGAAAATAGATGGGCGACAAAAAATATTCAGGTTTTTTTTCAAACCTAAATGACATTTTGTGTGTGTGTGTGTGTGGGTGTGGTGTGTGTGGGTGGTGTGGTTGGTGTGTGTGTGTGGGTTGGTGTGGTGGTGTGGTGTGGTGTGGTGTGTGTGGTGTGGTGGGGTGTGTGTGTGTGTGTGTGTGTGTGGTGTGTGTGTGTGTGTGGTGTGGTGTGTGGTTGTGTGTTGGTGTGTGTGTGTGGTGTGGTGTGTGGTGTGTGTGGTGTGTGTGTGTGGTGGGGTGGTGTGTGGTGTGGTGGTGGTGTGTGTGTGTGTGTGTGTGGTGGTGGGTGTGGGTGTGGGTGTGTGTGTGTGTGTGGTGTGTGTGTGTGTGTGTGTGTGTGTGTGGTGTGTGTGGGTGGGTGGGTGGTGTGGTGGGTGGTGTGGTGGTGTGTGGTGTGTGTGATGTGTCGGTGTATGTATGGTGTGATGTGTGTGCGTTGTGTGTGTTTGATGGGCTGGCGAAGCGGCGGGTGTAACCCGCTAGTTTATAATAATAATAACACTCTATAGTGGAAGGTAACCAACCACCAATGATCAAAACATTTTCTACCACCTAACCCTCAGAGTCTTATTATTATGGGGTAACAAACTCAAATCAATGACGAAAAATTCATGCACTGGGTGGGATTGGAACCAACGGACCCCTACGCTACCTGGATTACCAGATTAGCGCGTTAACCACTTAACCACCAGCTGTTAAAGAAACGTTAAGCGAAAAGAAACTTTAGTACCTACTCTTTAACTTGTACAACTTAACATTTCACTTTTCTGTTTTGGGTAAAACTGACTGAACCAATCTTATACACTAGTTAGTTCTATGTATAGTAGCAGTAGAGTCATATACATAAGTATATAATATACTTGAGTTCTTCAGTAGACGTCCTTATCCTTCAGCAAGGACAAAGCCTGAAATCCAACACTCGTACCAAAGCCATGTTGTACTCACATTAAAACCATTGTTGAATGTTACCAGGTTACCTATAATGTATAGTCTTGAACATTGATGCAAACATTAGAGAAGAGAGCCTGAACAAGACTCATCATTCTTCTCAAAAGTAGTTCTCTAGTTGTACGAAATATAAATAAATAATGATGATGGCTTATTTTATCTGGTACATTGGTGTTGGAAGATTCGAAAGAAAGGATGTTGCGGTGAAGTGTAAACCGTTACAACAACAGCAACAAAAACAACACCTACAACAAAGAAAGGAGTAATGGGAGTAATGTTGAAGATAATATGCGAAGAAAAAAAAAACAACAACAGCAACACCACCCATAACAACAACAACTACAGCTACAACAAAAACAACAACAGCAAAACCACCAATAACAACTACAAATATATTATGATACCTCTCTTTTGATGATAGTGATGGTAATGTCAAATATTCTGATAATGATGATTGTTAAGATTGAAATAATAAGTATAATAATTTAATACTTATACTATTGCAACATGTAAAAAACGTAACGGTACACGTAATGATTGTAACGAAATAATGTCAAGTTAAAGTTTAGTGAATCGTGAGATGCAAGATCTTCGAGTTTACTGCATGGCATGGTAGAAATAGAATTCAGAACCTCGAACCTCTAGAGTAGAAACTAGACAAACTATTAATGCTCTGAGTTGAAGGTATATCATGTGAAATGTAACATCCATCAACATGGCCATTGATATTGACTTCAAAATTTCAAATTTGGTCAAAGAACCTACTTAAATCTTTGTGTCTATCTCTAAACTTTACTGGTTGAATTTTCAAGATACTGGACTGGTAATCCAGGTATTGTTGGGATTCTTTCGCTTGAATCCCGCATCCGATTAATTAAAATTTGTAAAGGTTTTTACAATAAGACCAATTTATTTTTGCTTCATTTTTACGTTGCTCAACTACCCTAATTGTCCTCACGAGGCTAGGGCCCCGTCATCCTAAGTACAGAGCCAAAAAAGTTGCAACCCCGCTTGAATTCGAACCCGGGTCACCTGGAATGCGAGCTGAGCATGCTATCGCTAGGCGAAGGTGACTAATTGGGCCGAATTAAGAAGCAAAATTAAATTATAATAATAATAATAATAAAAATAATAATGCTTTTTCTTTGTGTTATTATGTCACAATTTTAGTGGGTAGCGCAGAATCATAGGACTTTACCACTTTAATTTACAATATCTTGTATTATTTTTTTTTGCCTATGATTCTGCCACTGGTCGCTGCTTCACATCAAAGCAGCTACTCATTTTTCCTCACGAGGTATGA
Organism: Bactericera cockerelli; assembly: GCA_024516035.1. NCBI lineage: Eukaryota > Metazoa > Arthropoda > Insecta > Hemiptera > Triozidae > Bactericera > Bactericera cockerelli. The sequence continues at coordinate 53,632,755 of CM044955.1, forward strand.
GTGGACCCCGAACATCCAAGTACAGAGCAGAAAAAATCCTCCCCCGCTGGGAATCGAACCCAGGTCACCATGTGTGCAATGCCTAGCGCGCTAACTCACTCTGCCACAGTGACTACTAGCAAAATTAAATTAAAGATAAACCAGAACCTTCCTTAAGTGGGTGTTTCATCCAATCCCAGCGCACTATAGCTCGACTTGAGGTCTGGCTTACCTTAACTTTAATCCTGTTTTATAATGCGACCCTAATTCACCCGCTCCAGTACGCGATGATCTTAACGAATTTGACACGATCCAACAATCTCTAGTCTTGTGTACAAAGCGTATAAAAATGCTACAGCAAAATGAGATTGAACCGGAAAGTGCGAATGACCAGCTGTAGTTAAAGCACCTAAAAACATTAAAAAAATAGTTGCACCGGAAATTAAATATGATCCAGTTAAAAAAAAAAAGAGGAACGAAAATTGACAGAATGACGTCACGTCTTTGGTCTAACTTTTTTATTATTCATGTTAGATGGGGGTTGTGACTTATCGAAATCTAAAGATACGAGAATCTAAAGACGACTAAGGAGATCTAAAAGGACTAGGAATAACAATTTGCCTCATCCGAATATTTACTCCATCAACTAATCTATTTTTAAAGGGTTGGATGGAAGAGATTGCCATAGGCAATAACCTCGTGCTTTAGTTAGGACATATATTATACGAGTATATGTATTTATTTATCTATTTTTCCCCACTTTTATTGTTAATATTGTTTCCATTCTTTAATTTGTAATCATTATTATTTTTTACTGTACTTATTTATGTCTTATTATTACCAAATACAGAATTTATTAATAATAAGAGCATATTTACCTTCGAAAAAATACAATTATAATAATGAAAACTTATTCATACTGCCCCAGTACGACTATGGGCCGACTTAAAAACTAGGAATACAACAATTATAAGCCAGACCATTCCTCGACTCGGAATATTCGCAGGATTGGTTGAAACTCCGACTTGAGCGACGGTCTGACTTGAGCGACGGTCTGACGATCTTTGTAGCAATTTTCTTTTATAATTCGGCCCATGGGAGTCCCTCTTAATCCAGGAGTTGCTCTGGTGCCATCATTATGAGGTTAAAATCTCAAATAAAATCTCAAACAGAGAGCAAACAAGCTCGAAACAGCTGTCCAGGTATGTTCTGATATTCATGTACATCTAATACAACTTCTCACTTTTCTGTTTATACTTATTAATTGAGAAAAAATGGGATGCATCGGAAGCGATTCGAACCTAAAGACAACCCCACGTCTTGTATTACCAGACTAGCACCTTAACCACTCGACCACCCCTGTACACAAGAGGAAGAGGAAGAGAAGTGACAGAATGACGTCAGCATTTATCACAGCCAGGCCAAGAATCAAGATCAAGATACACAAGAGCCTCTATAGATAGCTACGAAAATGAAGAATTATACGTCTGATTCTGTAGCCATACTATGGAACAAACCTGTTGCCTTATTAGGACAGAAATATTAGTCAGGTAATTCCTGTTCATAAAAAAGTCATTATTCAAGAGTAAAAAAACACACGTTAAAGGGTGGTGTATAAGTAATGAGGTAATGACATATTTTATTAGTATGGATTTCTTTTATTCCCTAAAAGTACACATACCTAGTACTTCGAGGGAAATTTTGAAGTTTAAATGAATATTTCAGAAACAAATAAATTCATTATTATATTATTTGTTTAACTTCACAAACCTACGAATGGTACAGTTACGACTTTATCAATAGGTATCGGAAGTTTTAATTTTTAATTGATACTAAATAGGATCGGCAAATTCGTTTCTATGGAAAGTTTTATGTACGCGGTTTTATGTGTTCTAAAATCAAAATGTCGTGAAACTCGAGGCGTGTATTTCAAATGTCATACCATTATTTCAATTGCTATTAATTTACTACTTAAGTTCTAACCTTGGTCAATGTCTGGAGTTTTTGCTAGTTCATAAGAGTTGTTACGGTTTGTTCAGATGTTCGGTTACAAAAAAATCGCAAGTACATACTGTGAGTTTTGCATAGTACTTGCGATGTGGCAACAAACAGTTTTGATTTAGGTGGAAAAACTAGAATTTTTGTTCTAGAGAATATAAAGTTCTATAAACAAGAAGAACGAGAGACCCCAGGAAGTGAAAGGTCGTCACTAACCCGTGAATTATGTTGCTCGCCTAGACCTTGGTTCGAGTTCCTCCTAGGACCATAACGGCTCGTACTGGTTGCTATAGAAACCTCAAAATGATCACGTGACGCCAGACCAGCATACTGGTTGCTATGGAAACCTCAAAATATCACGTGACGCCAGACCAGCATATTGGTTGCTATGGAAACAACAGAGTGAACAGATCAGCATGCTGGTGGCTATGGTAACATCAGAGTGAATCACGTAAGTCCATGCAGCAAACAGATTGCTATGGAAACCTCAGAGTGAATCCTGTTACTACAGACCAGCATACAGTGTCAATACATAGTGTTAAGTCCTGAGGAGGACTGTTTGAGATCCAAAGATAGACGAAGTGTGTCGCACCTTGAAAGGGCGGTGCACGCTGCCAACAGAGATGCAGATAGTACGAATAAGGGGTACACCAGTACGAACCTACTTCCATGAAAACATAGCTGTCCCGTGTGCGATAGCTCGTTCGATTGGTTGCTGGACTGTGCGCTTAGCTGCCATGAGCGGATGGTGCACGTGGGTGCTGGTTCTGGGCGGTGGTGTCGATTTCTAGAAACAACTCACTCGTGAGCGTCGACGAGACGACCTGGACGGGCTAGGGCGGAAGCCCGGCGCTGAAGCAACACAAGTCAGACAGGTTTGTTCTCCGAGACCAGCATACTGGTTGCTATGGAAACCTCAGAGTGAATCCTGTTACTACAGAGCAGCATACTGGTTGCTATGGAAACCTCAGAGTGAATCTGTTACTACAACCAGCATACTGTGCATGGAACCAATGAATCCTGTTACTACAGACCAGCATACGTTTTATGGAAACCTCACATGAAGCCACTGGTTATCATGGAAACTTCGAGTGTATCATGGACTAAAATCGGCCAGTAAGTCAAGACATCACTGAAATGTCGAGCAATTGAAACTGTGACCTTGAATATTATGAATGATTGAACCAGAATATTAGTCCTTGACCTATTCTACAATGTGCCTCAATTGACAAATTAATCCATTCATACCACTTTGTATACTGGATGGACAAGGGCCATTCCACGTTCTGACTTTTCATAAGGGAGGGTTGTAACAGGCATGTTTACACCTTGGATGCTGAATTGACAAAGCTGTTGTTGTCTTACCCGTATACTGAATTGACAAGAGCCTCTTGTTGTCTTACCTGTATACTGAATTGACAAAAGCTGTGTTGTCTTACCTGTATACTGAATTGACAAAAGCCTGTTGTTGTCTTACCCCGTATACTGAATTGACAAAGCCTGTTGTTGTCTTACCCTGTATACTGAATTGACAAAAGCCTGTTGTTGTCTTACCTGTATACTGAATTGACAAAGCCTGTTGTTGTCTTACCTGTATACTGAATTGACAAAGCCTGTTGTTGTCTACCTGTATACTGAATTGACAAAAGCTAGCTGTTTGTTGTCTTACCCTGTATACTGAATGGCCAAAGCCTGTGATGTTTACCTGTATACTGAATTGAAAAGAGCCTCAGCCAGCTGTTGTCTCAAGTTCAACAGACAACACTTCCACGTTCTAACTTATCATTGAGGGAGGGAGGAGGTTCAAACTTGTCATAATAAGGGAGGGAGGAGTGGTAGTATTTGAAATTCAGTCCTTGAATATTGTACAACTCTCCATTATAGATTGTACTTTGTTTTTTAATACTTCTTATCTGGTAGCTGAATTTTACTCGAGTCAAGGATGCACCAGGTGTTTAGTTTTTTACCGTGTTGGCGCAGGGCAAGTCTTTAGTGAAACATGTTTGTCTTTTCATTTCCTTATTTCTTCTATGTCCAGTTTCTTCATTCTGTCTTTGGTTTTAGACCTAGATATCTAGTTAACACGTTCAGCGCCGTAAACCCATATGGGTTCTTTTTTAGAAATAGAGCTGGTACCGAAAACCCACATGGGGGCTTTATTCATTTTATTGACTGTTACTAACACCCCTGAGGGTTTTGAAACATGTGAAGACTGTCTGTACATAAACCTCTATAGGGCTTTTATTTCAATGTATATCTTATGAGATTATGATTGTTCTGGAACAGAGCTACAACTTGATACTTGTCAATTTGTAAAAACATGTCAATTTTGGCTGAACAAGGTTGGCACAGAACAATAGTCATATAAAGATTGCGGCGATGAACGTGTTTAAACATCTTTGAAGGTGAGGTAGGTATCATACTTGCGTTGTGATGTCACAACTACTCACTCCTCATTCACTAATATTTGCCATGCTTGGGACTTAAAAATCGCACTACAGAGAATGCAATTGGAGGACACTACTGTTGGTACTACAAATTCTATGTATAGATCATTGATTTGATTTAAGTGGTGCATGTCAAAATCCAGGGTTATATACACACACCATTGTTGGTTGGTTCTGCTTTTTTCTTTAACTAGTAGGTAGTGTACCTACCTACCTAATGTCATCAAGGTGTTCTCAGGGTGTAGCCAATGTAGCCATGCTGCTATGTATATTATGCAATTTGTAAGAACTGGAACTGTACAGTATTTTTGGGCTGAATGCCAATTGACATTAAAGTCTATATTCCTAACCCATTTTTTAGACTAAATGTGTTTGATGTGACACTTGACATTTACAATATACTAGTGTTGATGGCATTTTTTTCTTAATTTTTATTATTATTATTCTACCAACAGAAAACAATTCCCCTTTACCATTATATTTATAAACAAAAAAAAAAAGTGCCACTTGGGGCCAAATTATGAAACAGGATTATTTAATATTAGTGAACAACAAACTTTCACTTTGACAACAACTGAAGGGGTCATATACAGTTCCTTTGTAGCTGTATAATTGTATATTACCTCTGTGGCATAATGGAGCTGTAGCCAGCCTCCATGGCATAACACTTGTAACAATTGCACATGGCCTAGAGATCCTGAGTTTAATTCTCTGAGGGAGTAAACTTTTTACACAGAAAATTCTGTTTCCTGTTTTCACATTTTCATAAAATCCTGATTAAAAAAAAACATGCTGGTATTGAATGCTGAAGAGGATGATAATGAAGACGTGCTAGGACCAGACAATTCATCCATTGAGGATCCATCTACCAGTGAGGCAGTTAAAGCTTTCAATGTCCTAATCAGATGATGTGAGCAGCAGAAAGAATTGGATCTTGTCCAGCTCCTGCAGTTTAAAAAAAAACTGGGTGACTTGGCAGCAACCTACACTTCTCTTGACTTACACTTTAGTGGTTAAGGTGCTAGTCTGGTATTCCAGTAGGTAGTTCTTATTCTACATGAATGCATGATTTTTTTACATGAGATTTCAACCACTACTAACAACACCAAAACAACTAATGGAATACAGAGCTACTCTTTAGTACTACATGAGCAATATTGAAATAAAAGTCTATTGTAATTAACTAGTGATGTTGCACCTTTTACACAAATTTGTTGTTGAAAATGGGGATATGACAAAAATTACTGATGAAAATGATTTCAGTGACATTACACATGACTACAAAAAGATCACAACTTGTAGAACTTACCTCATATACATTAGGGTGCCATATTTTAGTTACAAATCTAACAGTGGGAGGGGAGTAGGGGTAGTCAATGGGGAACTTCACTTGAGCCTGTAAACAAACAACAAGGTTACTTGTAGATAATAAAATATATATAATACAATGTATTCAATGTATTAGTACCTATCTAATCCAAAAAATCTTCTAGGAAATCCTACTTCTTTAACAAAAAGAAGACTAGACCCTAAGACAGCTGATACTGGAATAAATCAGAGGTCAGTGTGAGACCCAAGTGAATATTATAGAGAGAGAGAAAATAAAATTTTGTGAGAAACTGCGCACTTATAGGAGTCATGTTTGATTCACTTATAGAAGTCATGTTTGACATGGGGTAAAAATCCCAAATGGGAGGATAACTTGTCATGTCCCGGCTGGGTTTCGAACCCACGACCTCTGGAATCTTTGGATTCACAGATGGCCACCTTTACCATTTAACAAGGCTGTACAAATGCAAGCATTCAGATTATGATCCATGAGGCATGATCTGTGACTTGATTTTTATCATTTTCAAAGTCGAAAATAGGGCCTTGCCAAGGTAGGTGGATCCAAAGTGCAAGTTCATTTTTATTGTAGCATATTTTAATAATGGATTTTTTTTTTAAGCTTTATTAGGTAGAACAAAAACTATATACAGTAGAACACAATGAAATATAAAGAATAACAAAAAGATTAAACAAATATACAAGAAGGAAAAAAAAGAGAGAAATGTCCTACCTAGAGGGCAGGGTTATTGCCTGTGACAATCTCTTCCACCCAACCCTTTTTTTTTGTTTTTTTTTGGAGAAATTGAGTGGTAACGAATTTCTAGAATTGACATCCATGTTCTTTAAATTAATTATATAATTTAAAATGAAAAAGCTTTGCGTGCACTCTAAAAGGGGCTCCCGTGCTCACGCATGCAAAGGGTTGCCGACCCCTGTACTAAAACTTCATTTCTTTGAGCTCAGGATAGGTGTTTTGTATAGAAGACACCATCAGCTGGGAGTCTAGAACAAAATATACAGTAAATAATTAATGGAACCTTAGTGCAGGAATGCATACCTTGAAAAACCTTCCTTGACAGTAGAATATTGGTGGTCATATCCAACTAACACAGACTTGAGTCTACGGTTTGTTTGTTTTACCCTCCATTTGAAGGACACTCACAAACCCACTACCCCATTAACCTGAAGCAGCCTGAAATAGGTCATAATCCCAAAATCACAGTCTTTACCTCACTGAACTTTTGTGATTCTGCAAGAACCTATGCATTCAACATGTAATCAGAACATTGGCAACTTGTGCCTTGACCACTTGGTGTTTGAGAGGTCAAGACACAAGTCTAGTTTTTCATAACAAAGGGATATTTAATGGATTGAATCCCACCAATGCATGACTTTTTCAACATTGATTTGAGACTTTGACCAAATAATGATAGCTCCAGAACTAATACTAGAATGAGGAGACTAGAACCCCTGATTGTGCACTTGGGTAGTAATCTAAAGTGTCCATTATTTCTCATAATAATTAGTACAGTCATACCTTGAAATAACCTCCTTGATACAGAGTGTCTGGGGGTCCAAAAATTGCCACTTCCCACTCAAACAAGTTGTCATCGTTGACCAATTTGACCCTAAATCCTTCGACTGGTTCCTCCTGTAGACCCTTGTACTCCATGGAAAGAGCTCTCAGCGCGCTACTTGTTGGCACTTGGGCCATGGTCACGTCTAAAAAAAACGAACTCACGAATTGAAGTTATAATTATTAAAATCCTACAGGAAAACTCGTGTTGAATCGGTTAAAATTGTAAAAGAACTGGGCAATTTATATTGGAACTTCCTAGTTCTCTAGATCCTTTGTGCTGGGTCTTGCAGGAAATGCATTTAAAAAAAATATCGTGATAAAATAACTGCTGAAAAAGATTAGTTGTTTGAGAGCTGAAATTCTCAGTTGAATGATTTTGAAAATTTACTCGACAGAGCGTTTTAAATTAGGTAATTATTAGGTGATTTAAAATAAAATTTCCTCCGCAAACACTACGCACTGTGAAAGTAAAAATTCAAAACTGGATAACTGGATTCTGGATTTCTGGAAAAGAGGAAAATGGTATCAACAAAAAGATTTTGATCAGCTGACTTTAACGCATGCGCACTGCGTTTTCAGATGGACGAGTTTTATTTTTCACCCGGTAAAACTGATGGCCATTTAAACAATAAATTACAACTTCTTCTCAAGGCCCTCCTAAGCCAGCAAGTCCCTCTTCAACATTTTGTCTTATATTTTGAATAGGAATTTGAAATAGGATCGCATTTGATTCTGGAAGAAAAGCAGAGCATCCTGAAATGTTGAGAGATAAAATGTGTCATTCAGTCAATTCAGTGGGGATGTAGGCCCGCTACACTGAAATTCGCACTGACTGAAACATTCTAGCAATTTTTTTCAATAATTCTTTTTCTTCACAATATCTACCATGTATCCTAATATTCCTAACTGTCGTACTTTGGCGGTATAGTTTTCACGATGACCTATTTCATTAATTTGTTGCGATGGTCATCGTAATCAGGATTTTAACATTTTTGCTATAGGGAAATTTTTGTTAAATTCTCCCTCTGAACCCGTTGAGAGTTGACGGTTTACTCTTTCTTATTCCTATTGAACGAAAAAAGGCAACAATAAAATCCAACGATAAGTCTTTAAAAGAAAACTCAGCTATTATTTCAAAGTCAAATAATAGTCGCCCTAGATCTACTACCTAGTAGATCTAGGGCGAAATTAGAGACCAAATCGATATCTTCAGTCATTGCTAAGCACCGGTTTTCATGGTCGTATACGCAAAGGTAATAATATTTTTTTCTTCCATTTTTTTTTATTTATTTATTTTAAGTGGGGTTTAACGTCGCTTTCAACTGCCATGGTCATATCACGACGGGGGTTTTACCCTCCATTCGCAGGAAACTCACAAACCTGCTACTCACATTGAGCTCACCTAGCCTGAGTGGGGCCGGGAAAAGCCAGCGTCACGAGAATTAGAATTTGAATGGTCACCCATCCAAGTCTTAACCTCGCTGGATGTCGCTTAACTTCGGTGTTCTGAAGGGAACCGGTGTATTCAACATGCCATCGACGCTGTCTCCATTTATTATTACTTACCTGTATTTATAATATTTTCTGGGCGAAATCTTCGGTACCTAAATCTTTTTCTCAAGATTGAAATTAATAGTCCTAAGCTCACAAAATATGTATGAAATATCTGTAAATTGAGTCATGTTTTCAAAGGTAACAGGAAATATGTAACGTCAAATACTCAAACTCACCATCAGCTATTTGCATAGCACATTGCCTAATACCAACTATTTAAGGCACTCATAAAAAATGATGGAGTGTACTAGGGAGTATAAGGGCCGAAGGCACTCATAAAAAATGATGGAGTGTACTAGGGAGTATAAGGGCCGAATTATGACACGCCCTCCAGTGGAAATTTCAATAAACCACAGCGCACTGTAGCCTGAGTTAAGGGATAGTGTCCAGTTAGATTAATCTATTCCTGTTTCATAATTCGGTACTAAAAGTCACTTGCACGCACGGCGAGCTGAGTTCGATTCCCAGCAGAAAAGAAAATTTTCTGATCTGTACTTGCAAACTGCAAACAATTTCTGAAACAATTTTAAAAGATTCAGTATATATTTTGAAACAACACATTTACAAGTAAAAAAAAGAAGAAAAAAAAAAATGTTTTTGTAAACTGATTGTTATGCTGTGATTTTTAGCAACCCACCATATGGTAGGCATGACGAATATTTGTATAAAAAATAAATATTATTATTCTTCTTCTTCGTGGTCCACCCATATCTCGTGAGAAAAATCAGTAGCTGTTTGTATGATAGATTTTAGGAAGTGATAAGTGTGACATGAATTAGGCTAATGATGACAACAGAGCTATAGTTTATTTTTGTATTTTTTTTTTTTTATAATAGAAATATAAAATAGAAACGTCTGGCTGGGGGACTATAAACAGGGAGTAGACTAGCATTGGCTTGGTTCTGGGGGCCCTTGTCAATTATTAGCCTCCTTGTAAAGACAGTGGTAGAAGTGCTGAGTCATTCCTCCACTGTCTGGCTACCATCGTTCACGATAACGCCACGCCACGCTATGATGATGATAATAGAAATATGCATGATTGAATAGCATTAACAAAATTAGAATATTTCTATTTGAAAACAAATAGGTTAATTTATAACCTAATACTTTATAAGAACACACCTAATCAAAAAATATACGTACAATGGAGATACTCCACACTCCATTCCATACCAAACCAAGAAGTGACTGTATCTCCTTTCCATTTTAAACTGTTTATATGTAGGTACATTAAATGTAATATTCTGTATAAATTAAAAAATATACATATTTTTTTTTTTTAAGCAATTTTTATAATGAAAAAAAAATATTTTTAATCCTCTGAAAACTCACAAACTACCTAACTAGGTGGTACACTGGTACACACATTAAATCGAAGCAGCCAGGGTTTGGAAAGAAATAGCCGCCATCACGAAGGTTTGAACCTGTCTGGTCTGACCATCAAAAGTTTCTTAAACTTGCTGGACGTTGCTGAACTTTAAAAGATCTAGGATTTTGTAGTCAACGTTCCATTATTGCTGCCTGGCTCAGATGGATAATAAATATTTGGATCTTCCAGTAGTAGGTAGATAGTTGGTATACTTATTGCAGAATGATATTCCTAAATTTTGACCAAAAAGACCATCTTGAAAATAATAATAGGTACACAAATATTCATAAAGTTATCTAGGTACTTACGTATTACGTAAAGTACCTATATTGTAAGGACACCAAGTTTGTTCTTCTCCGTGGTAGTCAAAAATTTTAATGCGTGTAGCTTTGCCAACATTGCCCCTCTCCGCTTCATTTTAGTATACAAAAGTTATTCCTCCGTTGTTTTAAACATGCGTTTTAAACTTTAAGAACTATTTATATGTACCTACATATTATGTATAGAGTGGTAGGATCTAGTGAGGAAATGGGTTTGAGGAACTCAAATTTTTAGCAGTTTCAGCCGTATGAATGGGAGGTAGACTGTTCGATTTGTGCTCAGATTCGGGTTTGATGTAACATTGTAGAAGAGTTCTTAAATGTTTGTTTCTAGAACTGAGGCAGTCCAGTTCCTCATTCAGCTTTTGTCTCTTGATCAACACTTGATAGTACTTCTCCAGGCTCTTGAACACAGAGGACCACAGTTCGAGCTTTTCCTCGGGAAACATTTTTAGATATTGTTTCCAAAACTTTTCCACTTCACCTTTGTCAATCCGTTTTTCTCTTGAAATGTTTGGTTGGGAATTATTTGTAGATTCTCCTCGCTGATGAGATGAGTTTTTGTAGTTTTTTATGAACTGTTGTAGAGCATTCAAAACATCAGAACTTTCAATAGAGAGTTGGTGAGAGTCATTAGCACAGATGAAAGGCACCAAAGTCTCCTTCACTGATTCGTCTGATTGTTTCCTGTCTTCGGTGTGTTTCACTGTTTTATCTAAAGGTCTTGTATCAACCGTTCTTGCGTTTGTGATGTCATGAATTTTTGTAACACCATCATTCCATTGGATAGAACAAGTGAATTCTGTTTTGAAATAATCCGAGCTGACATCTAGTTCATGGACGTCAATCACTTCTAACCTATCCACTACTTTGGTGTCTACAATGAGAGATAAATTGCTCTGTGCTAGTATGTCGGATAATGATTTAGCACGGGTAAAACTGGTTTTACTTTTCCCGGAGACTGTTTTATAAGAGCTTGATGTTCTGCTGGGAGGAGACACAATGTCAGGTAGAACGATGGAAGTCTCTGTTTCTACTTTGTCAAAATCCGCGAAGTCAAGTTCATAGCTTTGTATAAACGGAGTGATGGTGTCTAGTCTTTTGGAATGGATGAGGGCGATTTCAGTTATTTCAGATTTGACATCTTGGTCGTCTAGAACTTTGATGCTAACAGTGTCAGAAGTTCTGGAGGGTTGTTCTTTACATTGTGTGCAGAAGATGTACGGTTTCATGAAATCAACAAGTACATTGATATCCTCCATGGACGCGATGCCCAAGTTGTCCAGTATATTGTTGAGTTTCACAAGCGTTTCGGTTTTGGCTCCATATGTTTCCACAATACTGTTGACTGTGGGATCGTTCAGGAAATCGCAATGACTCGTGAGAGCTTGCTTCACACACTCGTACATTCTTCGTCGGTTACTTTCTGGCTCTATTGAAATCTGGGGACATCTTTGAAGGAGATTATCCAATTTACTTGAGCTAATCTTTTTTGGAGGAAATAAATCTTCTTTTTTGAATAGTTGATTCGCGGGAGGCTCCCAGTTCATACCGAGGAATTGCTCGTAGATGGTTTTGTCTGTCTGCAGTATCTTCTGTAAGTGTAGTTCAGCTTCCTTTTCGTTCAAGTTCCATAGTTGGCGATACTTTATTTCATTTTCCTGAAACCGAAGATAATACCTATTATTTATTTTAGACATTTGGGTATTCCCGAGATGATGATAATAATAACTTATTTTATAACACCTAACCCTCAGATTCAAACCAACGGAATACCAGATTAGCACTTGACTATCAGTGCACGGTAATACTACTTCGATAAAACTAGGCTAGTTAAAAAATACGTTTGTTATTTTATTGTAGACTTTGTTGGTAATTACATGTATTGCAACGGGTTTTGTTTATTGTCTAGGTGTGGACATTGGTTCCTTTTAGATCATAATTTCTTAAAATTCTGCACCGAATATCACTCAAAAGAATAGGTTATAGTAGGAAAAACCAATATCTTGGAACAAATGACTAAAATATAAACGAATTGGTTTATTTGTTAATTCTTGTTATAATATGCGTCAATATCTATATCTATAAAAGAAAGCTGTCTGTATGTGTGTATGTATGTGTGTATGTATGTATGTATGTTCTTTATACAAATCCACACCGTTTGACCGAGAAACCTGAAATTTTGCACATAGGTCCGCTTGGATCAGAAAATTCTTCTAGGCTAGATTATATCTCCCTGAGGTTAAGCTACAATGAGTAAGGATAAAAATGGATGGGTGACGCAAAAAAAATGCACGTTTTTTGACATAAATGACATTTTTTCTCGAAATTTGTCGCGACGACCTATCAACTCAAAGCGAGAAAGTTTTAGGCAAGGGCTTGAGCTTTCAATTGACATATCGATCGCGAATTTCTGATGAGCCGTTCTTGAGCTACGCCGGGTAAGGTAAAAAAATGGATGGGTAACATGTAAAATATTCACGTTTTTTGACCTAAATGACATTTTTTCTCGAAATTTGAAGTGACGACCTATCAACTCAGAGCGAGAAAGTTTTAGGCAAGGGTTTAGGCTTTCATTTGACATATTGATCGCGAAATTCTGATGAGCCGTTCTTGAGCTACGCCGGGGAAGGCCAGAAAATAGATGGGCGACAAAAAAATATTCAGGTTTTTTTTCAAACCTAAATGACATTTTGTGTGTGTGTGTGTGGTGTGTGTGTGTGTGTGTATGGTGTGTGTGTGTGTGTGGTGTGTGTGTGTGTGTGTGGTGTGTGTGTGTGTGTGTGTGTGTGGTGTGTGTGTGTGTGTGTGTGTGTGTGTGTGGTGTGTGTGTGTGTGGTGTGTGTGTGTGTGGTGTGTGTGTGTGGTGTGTGTGTGTGTGTGGTGTGTGTGTGTGTGGTGTGTGTGTGTGTGTGTGTGTGTGTGGTGTGGTATGTGTGTGTGTGGTGTGTGGGTGTGTGCGTGTGTGTGCGTGTGTGTGCGTGTGTGTGGATGTGTGTGTGTGGATGTGTGTGTGTGTGTGGATGTGTGTGTGTGGGTGGGTGTGTGTGTGCGTTGTGTGTGTTTGATGGGCTGGCGAAGCGGCGGGTGTAACCCGCTAGTACAAAAATAAATATACAATATAAAATAACATACATACTCTCTTCTCATAACTATGAAGACGTAAACCCATACATAATCATGTAGGCTGGCGAACTAATGATTTACAAGTACCTATACCCTAAAATGAATATAATTATCGAACCAAGAAAAATTGATAGTGTGACTTCCGGCGAGTAATATTGATGAAATAATTGCTCTCCTCCTTTAGTCTGTAGGAAATAATAACCTGGAAAAATGTATTTGAGCGGTCCTAATAGAATATTACTTTACCTGGTATAGTTGTTTGGAGATACTTTCTATTTTAATCTTCTTTGCATTCAACTTTGCAATATCATCTTTGAGCTTCTTCACATCTCTTTCGAAGTTCTCCCTAGACTGTTTGGTTTTCTGCCTGAGGGCTGCCACCAGGTCATTGAGCTTGTTGTTTTCTCCTCTTCTGTTGCGAGTGGATGTGCAAGTTTTCCTCTACCCTTTTCTGCACCAAAGTGAAGTTATACTCGAAGGCGAGTTTCAAGTGAAGACAGTTTGGTTTCAATTGCTCAAGTTCCAGTTGGAGATCTTGTATTTGTTTCTCGTATTCGATTTTTTTCTGTCGAAATTCGTCTTCGAAACTGAGCCTCAATTCTTGAAGTTGCTCATCATACAACTTTTGTTTCTCTATCTTCTCCTCTACTGTCTCTTTCTCCAGTTTGTTTCTCTTCTTGTACAGTCTATTCCAGATGTTCTGCTTCTCTTCCAGATACTCTTTGAATTCCGCGTGTATTGCGTTTTGTAGAAGATCTAAATTAAACCAGTAGGCTTTTCTGAGAAGCTTCATTTGCTGTTCTATTCTTTGAATGAGCAAGGATGTGTCTTCGTTTTGACTGATCATATCTTCGCGGTAGTTCTCGTCGCATCTTTCCAGGTCTTCTTTGAGAACTCTGATCATGTTGTTCTTCTGGTCAAGGAGTTCCGTGCACCTCAGGCGTTGTGCTTCGCACTCGTTGTGGATGTTGAGAGGGTCGTTCATTTTGGAGATTTCAGACCAGCGGGAACTGATCTCCTCGAATTGGGCCTGCGCTTGACGGCTCTCCTCGTCCAGGATCTCCATTCTGCAACAGAATATAGGTAAAATTTGAATCCTCGTAAAATCAAAATAAATTGTATTTTCAAAATTTTCCTATGCATTGTACTGAAACCTGACACTGTTTTGTGCAATTGGTGTACATTGTACAGAGCCTTTTACAATTTGGATAGAAACTCACCCATCATGATCTGACTAATGGGTTTACTTTTACTCACTAATGACGGTATCTCTCGAACGTAAATATTTGAGGAGTATAAATCTTGCCAAAAAATACATTAGCAAACACCAATGGCAGTAACATATTTTCGTAAAATGCGTGAAGTTAAGGATAAGGAACATTTTACTTATTGAGAACTTGGTCGGTGATCACGCAAATTCAAATCTTAGTAATGGTGGGTTAAAAAATTGTGACCTTCTAGGGAATTGCGGGTGAACCCTCGCCCTCGTCAGGAATGTTTTCCGATATGAAAGATATTTGAATGAAAAATTGGCCTCACATCACCTTCGCCTCCGATCCTCCTGGTCCTGTTTCCTTCTCGTCACCTCCTTGGCTTCATTCGCAACCCTCACGTTGCTTATCATCTCCTCACTCTCAACCTCCAGGCGGTACAACTCGTGAGCCGTTTTCTCCAAACAGTCCTTGGCCAGGGGTGGTCTCAGGGTAGCCTCATCTCCTCTATCGTCTTGCTCGTTGTGTTCGACTCTCTTTTGAATTCGTTCCCGGCGGGATCGAATTCGATCGGTTTTGCTGTCGCGTGAGGACGATAGAAGTTTCGCTTCATCATCGGAAAGAGATGAGGATACCCAGATGATCCTATGACTTCCATTCTGTTAAAGATACGAGTAGAACAGATGGACGATGAACACTTTCAGTCCTTGATTGGATCCCTGGAGACGGATATATGCTTAAAAGCAGAGTATGTGGTAGATAGAGAGATGACTTAAGCAAGTTTGGTGGTACTAATTAGATTGCAAAGCAGAGGATATGGCCGAGTAAAAAGAGACCTTTGTCCAGAAGTGGACAACTAGTTTGTATAGTTATGATAAAGAAATGAAGAAGAAGAAAACAATAGTTTTTTCAACCATGTATTTTTGTGTTACTTTAGGTTGGCGATTTTTTAAAAGAGAATAAGTAAGATATTTCAATTATCAAAGTAACTGAAAATATCAAGAAAATTTTATTTGCTTCATGAATTTCCAACCTCTTTTGTTACGTCTTTAAAGAACATCACACTAATATATCGAAGCCGGTGTAATGTTAATTGAATTACGAACGATTTGAGTAAATTCAGAAAAATCACGAAAAAAAAAACATATCTGATATTTATAAAAAGATTGATAGATACCTATTATCAGAATTAACTAAAAAAATCTTTGATGAGTAAGTATACCACTGACTGTAACAAATATGTAAGACAAACTATAACTAACAGGAAAGCGTCAGATAGGGGTTACTTTCATACAAGACGTGTGTACCTGATATCTACCTAATGTCAACAAAATTTGGTTGTCATGGAAACAAAGTGTGCCTTTCATAAAAATGCATTCCATGGTGTGAATAAAAACGTTATGCGATAAAACACTCAATTCAATGCAGTTATCTCTGCGATAACTTTTCTTTATTCTCATAGACATTTCCCGGCTCAGAAATAGGGTGGTTAAGGGGGGAACCGCCCGAAGATCTCCGGAATACTCGAAAGTTTGTGACCACATAATAATAAGAATCTGAGGTTTAGGTGGTAGAAAATGCTTTGAGTATTAACCTCGCCTAGTGGTTACCTTCCATTAAAGAGTATTATTATTATGGATGAATTAATGAATAAATGCAAATGAATATTATAAATTAAAATTTGACAAGTGAAAAAGCAAGGAATGGTAGTTTATTTAAAAAAAAGTATCCCAAAAAAATAAATGAAAGTAGCACGATGGATAAGGCGGTAGACTGAAGGTCGCTGGTTTGAAGCCCCAAGCATGGAGAACTTTAGTAAGGCGGGTTTGAGTAGTTATTGTGACATCACTCTTTCGATTAATATACGAACATGATAACCTAACCATCAATAATTAAACTTATGGAATCCATTTGGTCTAAATTTTGATCTCTGTACTTTAAGAGATGCCGATGTTCTCGGGAAATTGAAGAAAAACATTGTTCAAAATTGATTCATGATCAATTTAATTGACTGTTAAATTCGTCTACAATCGACAGTGAAACTAGGAGATGAGATTTTTTATACTGAAAATAACAACAACGTTGATTATGGTATGAGGGTATATTTCATGATATAATAAATAAGAAAATATTACTTACAAAACGTTTTTGTACAATTGACTTAACACTAATCTGTATAAATGCGATACTTAGAATGTTATACATATTTTGTTCCATTTGATTATATGACAGCTTGACGCTAAAACGAAGGTACTTTGGAAAGGGTGGTAAAACTAAATTTATAACTTAAAAATAAAGAAAAAACATTCATGTAGCTACCCTGGAATCACATTGCGTCAAGGTAGGAAATTATACAATTATGCCTTTCCTGTAGCTGAAATATTCCACCCGGCAATTCCGCTTCGACTGGGGTTCGAATCCGCAACCTTCGGAACAAGTGGGAGGCATGTAAACCACTTTACCACAGAGGCAAGTGTTCATGTATGTGAGGTGTTTTGAGGGTGGATGACTCGGTAAAGTGGATGCAGCTCGCTAGTCAGTGAATAAGTCTCGTATGCAGAAACGATTTTGTAATCCCTGTAGGGTGGTCCCGAGCTTGCTATAGGAAATACTTCGACCTTGACAGTTATTTATTAAAGAAACATCTGATTGCACATTAATGCACATGCGCACAGACTCTTTAAACAAACGTCTCTGAATAACAAAATCAGCTGAAGGGACAAATGACCCAGGCATCCCTACAGTGAGGACTCTGCATACCACCCTAAGTCTCTTCTTCTTCAACCTTCTTTATCAAACACCTCAGCCGCGGTGTGAAGAACGCCTTATACAAAGAAAGAGACAGCGCGGCAGAGCATACAGTTAAATAAGTACGAGTATGTCTTGTTCCAACTCAAGTACAGTAAACATTTTGGCAACCTTTCTCATTAGAACAATGAATGACTGATAAAATAAAATAATGAGCAACAAATTAAAATTAAATATAGATTACTTATGTACAAATTCGTATTATCAGGTATTTTTGTCAGTACCAAAAATCAACCGTATTTATGAACAGAAAATTTTGTCTTAGAAAAATCTCAATCATGCTTTCACTCATGGACATGCTGATGGACCGTTTTCTCATTTTATTTTTGCTTGATATACCTACTTACTTTGTGTTACTTGATTTATTATTTTGCTTACCTATCGTCTCTTTAACATATAGATCATTCCAGACAGAGGTTTTACCCTCTATTTGCTGGAAACTCACAAACCTGCTACCCATATTTGGGAGGAGACAGCATCACGAGTATTCCAATTGTCACCCACCAAGTCCTAATCTCGCTGGACGTTACTTAACTACATAGATCTGACGAGAACTTGTGTATTCAACGTGTCATCGACGCCAGCTCTTGTTCACTTATTTCTAAGTGGTGCAAGATCATGGGTTGGATGGTAGAGATTGCCTTAGGCAATAATCCCGCGCTTTATGATTTATGTAAATAAATTTCAATAAAGAGTTTACTACTACTAAAACTTATAACTTAATACAAATTGTTCTGTTCGTAATTACGACGTTCAATGATAACTTAACTTAAAATTTACAAAGAAACAAAAATATTTACAAATAAAATAACAAACAATAGGGTGATAGACCTTTTCATGATATGAAGACTAGAGTAAAATGATACAATTCTTTTCCTGCATGATTCTTACATTAAATTGAGCCTTCTGTAGCATAAATATATCCATCCAAATTTCTTAAATCAAAAAAAAAGTTATTCTATGAATAATAATTGTAGATTTTAACGAAAATTACTATGAATAATAATGTTATGAAGTGCCTGTCGGGGCCTAGGCTAAACATTGTGCATCCTAATTGATGGAAAAAACAAGTATGAACTTGACTAACTTTTCTAGGTTACAGACACAACCTTCTTCTAATTCCACTCTTCATCATGAAAATAAACATGATCTCACCAATAATTCTTGGAGCTCTAGAAATACTCAGAATTAAATTCTTGAAATTATAATCAACTCATGTGGAAGACATCAATAAGTGTACTACTAACTTTTTTAGTTCGACGCATGTAAAAATATATCTGTAAGAAAAAATTGGTAAAGCTTTGCCTGTCATCCATCATACAGGATTAAATTGGCAAACACTTCATTAACTTGAACTACATCTAATAATCTCAGGAGCAGTCACATCGAATCACATGACCAAGAGATTTTAGTATCTCTGATCCTTTTTCGGATTCACATTAGATCACATGCCCAAGAGATTCTAGTATCTGTGTTCCTTTGTCAGATTCACATTAGATCACATGCCCAAGAGATTCTAGTATCTGTGATCCTTTCTCAGATTCACATTAGATCACATGCCCAAGAGATTCTAGTATCTGTGATCCTTTCTCAGATTCACATTAGATCACATGCTCAAGAGATTCTAGTATCTGTGATCTTTTCTCAGATTCACATTAGATCACATGCTCAAGAGATTCTAGTATCTGTGATCTTTTCTCAGATTCACATTAGATCACATGCTCAAGAGATTCTAGTATTTGTGATCCTTTCTCAGATTCACATTAGATCACATGCTCAAGAGATTCTAGTATCTGTGATCTTTTCTGGCGTAGTGCTGACGTGGCCTGTTGTGGTTGCTCTGGAGCTGAGAGGGCTTGCCGCCGCGGTACGGCCTCACCTCGTCGTCACTCAAGTACCCTGCGTTGTGGAAGGACGTCCGGTTGGACATCTCCCCCACATTCGGCACAGAGGACTTCCTCCACCCCTCGACGTACTTCCGTCTCTGTCGCTCATCGTCCTCCATCATCTTCTGTCTCTGCTTCTGCGAGCGAGAGCTGAAGACTCGCTGGAGTCCTCCGACGTGCCCAGGCCTTGGTCGTTCTCAGCGCTGTCCACGATGAACTTGCCTCGCGTGTCGCCGTCGTATGTGGACATGACGATGCGGGGAGACGACTGAACCATGCCGTGTAGGGGAACGCCACCGAAGTGGCTCTTCCCGTTCATGTGGGTCATCGGGTGGAGGGAGGGATGAGGGATACAGTAGGGGTGGGGAAATGTCTTCTCAATGTCGGACACGCTCTTCTTGCGGCGGGTGCAAGAGCCAGGACCGAAGATGGAGAGGAGCACAGGCAGCAGGAACATGCCGTGTAGGGCGCCGAACAGAATGACCATGAAGATCATCTTGAAGAAGACGAGGAAGATGTAGCTGTCGGCAAGGATGAGCGCGCTGACGCCCAGAACAGTGCTCATGGCGCCTTGGAAGATGGGGAGCCCGAGGGAGTACAGGGCCTCTCGCACGCGCTCCTTAGGATCATCAGACTTGGAGGACATGTACGCGTAGCAGATGTGAGCGGTGAAGTCCACGGAGAACCCGGTGCACATGATGAGGTTGATCATGGAGATGGAGTCCAAGTTGACGCTCCAGAGAGCCATGTACCCGAGGACACCGGTGCCTATGGACACAATGGAGAAGGCGACCCATATCGAGCAGAGGATGTTGGGGATGAAGATGAAGCTGATGAACATCATGGTGACACTGCCTCCCAGCATACTCTGGACTGTGGTGGGCCTCACCAGCTCAAACTGTAACAGGAAGAGAATATTAGAAGTTACTAAGAGAGTTGAAAGGGTTGTACAAAATAATATTTCGTTATTCTTAATAAGGGAGAAATGTGATAAACTGAAAACTAAGTTTTTCATTTTTTTCACAATCTGTAGGTCGGTGGTTCGAGTACCAAGTTCGAGTGATTTTAGTTAGGCTAGTTTGAGCAATTGTGACACCACTAAACTTTTACTTAAATTACCTATTCACTTTGAAAGTAACCTCACAATAACATTGATATTTTAATATAAATATGCAATTAACTCTTTTCATTCTCACTTTGCCCTTCCTTAAACACAACGCCCCACTTCATTAACCCATTGCCTACCAAGCTATTTTTATGAAACTTGCTTGGGGACCAAGGGTATTTTCCTCAAAATCACCTGTCTAGCATATGTGCAAAACCCATACATACTTGTCACTAGGGACCGTGTATAGCATATGTGCTAAACAAATAATAATTGTCTTGCATATATGCTATACATGGTACCTAAGAAGGTTCAAACGTGTCTAGCATACATCATATATGCAACCCTGGTACCCCAGGCAATACCAGTGTCTTGCAAATGTGCTACCCATGGTAGACAATGGGATAATACATTTTCTACCACTTGAGTCTTAACGGCCCGAGTGCTATTATAATAAATATGGTCAACTAGTCATTGAACTCAAATAAATGAGGAAAAAATTGTACAGGGTGGTGTTAAATTTTAGGGTTAAAATCAAGTTACCTGATCAAAGAACACGAAGTAGGGATGGAAGACGCTGATGTTGAGGGGTGACTCGTGGGCGATGCGTCGTAGTTCCTTCACCATTTCTTTCTCCATGTTGCCGTCCGTTATGTTGACGGCTTGTATCATGAAACGGGACGCGATGATTTTGGTGCCGTCCTCGTTGAATTTGATGTCCAAGGAGAAGGGATTCGGTTTGAACAGCCAGAGCTGAAAGTTAAACGTTTTTTTTTTTTTTTTTTTTTTTTTTTTTCAAACAAGAACAAGATTTATTTTTGTACATCATTTCATTACAATATTTTAGGGATTCGGTTTTTAGAAGGGATTCGGTTTGAATAGCCAGAGCTGAAAGTTAAACGTTTTTTTTTTTTTTTTTTTTTTTTTTTTTTTTTCAAACAAGAACAAGATTTATTTTTGTACATCATTTCATTACAATATTTTAAATAACAATAACATAATAAATATATAAGTACTTAAAATGAATCAAATAAAATAATTATGTTTGAATTACACAAGTTGTATAGAGTTTTTTTTTACATTATTATTCTATCTAAAAGAGTTTATGTAGATACTTGTATTTACAATGAAGTCATTTATGACTACGATTTCTAATTGAAACTACCTACATTGTTTTCTTATTCTATGATTTTTATATCTCAATCACCTACCAGGAGTGACGGTGAGAACTACAAAAAAAGAGAATCTTACATCATTTAAGGCTGAATTAATAGACAAATTCTATATCACAAGTCATTGTTAAGCGTCAGTTTTCCCTATCTTACACAGTACGCAATCCGTGACTTAGCGCCACAGAGGTATTACTAAAACGTCTATTGATTCCGCTCTTACACCCGTATTTATGAACAGCGAATTTTGTTTGAGCATAATATTAAAGGAAATCATTCTTCAGACCATGCTCCAACGGCGTTTTCAGTTCAGAAATACGGCTGTTAAGAGTTTCAGGTGGCAGTGGAATCCACCAAATAAATTGAAATTCTTATTATTAAACAGATTTAATCAAGTTTTATTTTGAAATTTATATTAAAATTCTTACGTCATTCAAAGTTTTCAGGAAGCCCTCTCTGGTGTCAATGGTAACGTTGAGGAAGTCCTGATTCCTCCTCACATAGGAGACGAAGGACCGGAGCCAGGACTCTGTGTACAGAGGGGCAGAGACAAAGGGGGACGCCTCGAATGTCCTGGTGAGGTTCTCAATCTGGCTCTGGACGCTCACGTCCCAGTAGGGGAGCTCACCGTTCACAATCACCTGAAGCGGAGAAGAAATTATTTCATTTTTATCTAGTGGGTTACATCCGCCGCTTCGCCAGCCCATCAAACACACACAACGCACACACATCACACCATACACATACCCACACCCACACCCACCCACACACACACACACACACCCACCCACCCACCCACACCCACACACACAACCACACACACCTACACCCACACACACACCTACACACACACCCACACATACACACACACACACACACACACACAAAATGTCATTTAGGTTTTTAAAAAAAACCTGAATATGTTTTGTCGCCCATCTATTTTCTGTTCTTCCCCGGCGTAACTCAAGAATGGGTCAGAATTGCGCGATCAATATGTCAAATGAAAGCCTAAACCATCATCTAAAAATTTCTCGCTTTGAGTTGATAGGTCGTCACTTCAAATTTCGAGAAAAAATGTCATTTAGGTCAAAAAACATTTAAGTGGTTTATTTAGACTGTTATTTATTTAGACCTCAGCAAATAAGCTGAATTGGAACCAGTTGATCTGATCTATGTATTAATTTTGATGCATGTAATATTTATGTTCCAAATAAAGGTTTATTTATTTATTTATTTAGACTGTCAGCACAAGACAAGGGTTGGGTGGAAGAGATTGCCACAGGCAATAAACCCGCCCTTTAGGTAGGACATTTCTCTCTTTTTTTCCTTCTTGTATATTTGTTTAATCTTTTTGTTTTTCTATATATTTCATTGTGTTCTACTGTATATATTTTTTGTTCTACCTAATAAAGCTTAAAAAAAAGAAAAAAAAGACAGGTAGTCCCATTATGCCAACAGTTTATGGTTAAAAAATAAAGATTCCTCACCTGAATCCGGTAAGGGAACTCTCGGAAGTAGAAGTCCTCCCTCTCGTAGAACTCAATGGAGTACGAGTCCTTTCTGGACAGCTTTCGCCTCTGCAGGCCCTCCTGCAGTTGAGTCGTCCCGTACAGGGCTCCCCCCAGGTAGGCGATGAAGACCAGAATCACCAGCAGCTTGACCGGCCACTGGTTGATGTACCAGGCCAGCGTGTCCCGGAACCACACCATGATGGAGTTGTCTGGGTTGTCCTCGGGGTTGTCCGGATCCTTGGGGTTGATGCCGCCCGAGCAGAACATCCGGTACAGCCAGGATTTGTTTCCTGTGAAAGACATTTTTTACTTTCCTTATCCTATAATAAGGAAAGTATTGTATTCGTCGAAAATTTGACCTACCCAGCTTTTCACATTTCTGGACGAATCATAGCCTCAGGATACCAAAAAAGTGGTTTTCAGCCATTGGTCCGTGCGTCTGTCTGTGTGTGTGTGTGTGTCTGTGTGTGTGTCTGTGTGTGAACAGGATATCTCAAGAACGGTAAGAGCTAGAGACTTGAAATTTGGTATGGTAATTAATTTTATACACCAGACGAACCATGAAACTTTTGGTTGAAATCGGCCGCATTCTGCGGCCGCAGGGCCGCAAATATAGGCCGCAAGCACCGCTTCTTTGAATAGGTTAAAGATACAAAAAAAGTTAGAGAACAACATTTTCTCAGATTAAAAAAATAACAGGGGTTCACTCTGATCATTTTTTTGATATCTTTAACTTTTTGGAAACCGGCCCCAATTTACCGGTATTGTAGGGGGACTCGATTGGACTAACTTTTTTATTATTCATCCTAGATGGGGGTTGTGACATATCAAATGAAATGATTTTGAAGTGCTGATCACGAATTTGGCATTGATTTTTAGTTATCTGTTACCGTTCAGTCACCAGTGGCGGAATTCGACTCCTTTTTGGGAGATAAGGAAAGTCGTGTGATGTTTACACCAGATTTTTTTAATAAGAGACTTCAAATTAATGAGGAAAAATTCATGCACTGGGTGGGATTCGAACCAACGGATCTCTACGCTGCCTGGATTACCAGACTAGCGCGTTAACCACTTGACTACCAGTGCACATTCATCATTCAGAAGACAGAAGCACATAACTTAGAATGCGACCACAGAAAAATGCATTCATAGTATTCATACGGGTCACACGTATGAATTGTATTCGAAAGAATGATATCTTTTCAAATATCATTCAGAAGGTTAAGGTTGCAAGCATAATACCAGTTGTTGGTCGAGCTAAATTCTAGCTACTAGAAGTTTAAATGGATTGCTGCTGGAGACATATCTAGCTGCTTACCAACTATTAATATTAGATATTTTTTTAGTTATTTATAAGAATTATGCTGGCTTAAAGCTCTCAGTCACCAGACAGTCAATGTGAACTATGGTGTGTATTGTTACTGAGCAGACAACAAATTGGAGGCACTAGGTTTCGCAATATTTGCTGCGTTTTGGGCTGAGAATCTTTATCTAACCAATAAATGACACTATTTTAACTGTGAGAGTATCTAAAAATATTCTTTCGTTCCATTCTAGCAGGATAAACAGAGTTTTTATGTAAAAGTAGTTGCTATGGAATTAGCCTGTAGGATTATTGTGAAACTTCATCTTAATGCCGTTTATAATAAACCTCTATACATGCAAGGTTTCAGAACTTTCCCACTGCCAAATTTTAGATGACACTTGTCTAGTAAGTTTCAATCCGACGCAGACCTTCTCTTTGTTAAGACTTAAGACATCCAGACAGGTGTTCGAAAATGTTCTAATTTTTTAATACTCTTATTCAAACTTGGTTCATCTCCGGACATTTTCTGCAAAAAGTTAATTCTTTACCTAGATATCACCTGTTTAAAGCAACTTTTAATACCTTCAATAATACCGAGGTCGCTTGTTCATATACTTATATAAACCTATATAAATAAATATATTTTATAAATAGTTAATTTTGAAGGTAAAATCTTAGCTGTTTAAAACCAACAGTATCCGATAATCTAATTCAACCCAATCTACCTACATGTGTAAGAACCTGGTACCTACTTGTCATCTACAAAGTCACAAGACTTCTGATAAATTTATTTCTTGTTTTTAAAGAACATCCTTGCAAGGTTATATTGATGAACATATGTAACTTTAGATTTACATACTTGACAATGTTTACATAATGTAGAGTGGACACTGGACATTCATTCTACACGTTCTAGAATCCAAGAGTTATACAAGCACCTTGTATGGGTGAATGATTTTGTATTACTCAAAGTATACTCGTACATATATTATCTTAAGATATTGTATGTATAGTGTTTTAATTTTACTTGGGATTTACGTATCATATACCTCAGAGTTTACAGAGAGAAGAAAATCTTATGTCACTCCTGCTTACGGTCCAGGATTCCAGATGTCGTGAGTTCTGAGTACAGATTGGGCCGAATTTTTCTCTCAAAATCTAACTGAGGCATTTCTGGCCCAACCCTAGCTTATCATGCTCAGTGGTAAAGATCCTAGCTTATCATGCGGAAGATCCAGGGTTCGAACCTCAGAGATCCAGGGTTTGTAAGGGACAACTTCCGGTGAACTCGTGTTGACCCAGCACCTAAATGGAAAGTACCGTGTTATCTCTCGCCCACCAGAGGTAAGGCATACTACGGGATGGGCAGGCTACAACACAGACCTCAAGTGTAAAGTAGCTGTTGTTGCATGGCTACGAAATGAAAAAGGCTGTGAGACACTCGTTTTTTTTTTCTCAACTATTAGCTGTCCCGGTAGCTCAGTGGTAAAGGCGGCACTCTGCGAATCCAAAGATTCCAGAGTTTGTGGGTTCGAAACCCAGCCGGGTCATGATAAGTTATCCTCCCATTCGGGATTTTCACCACATAATAATACGTATCGGGCTTACTGCTGGAATAATGAGACTTTAATAGTCCTAATCGGGCAGTATAAATAAGACGATATTATTATTATAAATTGGGCTATGTCAGTTAGGTGGGCACCTAGCTATTACTACACGGTTAGATTAAAAAGCTGTGAAACACTATTTAATTTTAGCCCACTGAATAACAAATCTAAACATAAATTTACAGGGCGTTTATTTCCAGTAAAACTGTAAAGAAACGCCCTTGCCCAAATTGGTTGATTTTGGAGCTTCATATCACTGAATGTTTACAAGAATTTTTTACTTAATGTCTGACTGGTCTTTAAGAAGATTCAACACTAAAACAACCAGATCAGTGACGTAACCACGTGGAGTTTATGTGGTTCTATCGTGGTCAGAATGTGTGTCTGCTGGGGGACCACATAGACCGGACTTGAACTGGTTATTACGTCATCGGGACCTCTTCCTCTTCCTACATACCGGGTTATGAAACCATGTCGGTACATGGTCAGGACAACTGACCTATATTCCTGACCCCAGGAGGCGTTGACCTATATTACTGACCTTCCTTGGCTGAAAGCTACTTTCTTGAAACCTTGAAAGTTTAGTATTAAAGCTTTCATGAATCCTTGGAACTTGGAATGTTTGAATATAATTTTGAGGAGGTTTATTTCTTTTTTGGGAGATCTCTTCATAGTAATCAGTATTATTAACTTTGTAATGTATATTTCAATTTTGATTTTAACGTCTTGAAGTCCTGATTGATTAACCCAGGATTGTTAATTCAAATCCCTCCAAACGCTGGAAATCTCTCTAGCTACCCACAATAACATCACCCAGTTTTGGTTGGGCTGAAAATGTCAACCTCACGTGTTGTCTACATTTGCGAGGTAACAGAAATTTTCATTAAAAATTCTTCCCAAACTTAGATTCGAACTCACGACCTCTAGACGATGAGCTGTGGTCACAACCACTTCTGCACTAAACCGATCAAGTCTCACTATACCGTAAGACCACAGAATAAGGCAACTTGTTCAATTAATTTACAGTTCCCATGTACTGTTATTTCATCGCATGTTCTTATCAAAGTAAGTCCTGATTGTGAGGTATTGCAAATAGTAAACTTTTATAAATCACGGTTGGTCTGGTGGTAAGTTAATTGCTTACCATGCAAATGATCCCTGGTTGAAGTCTTTGAACCGCTTTGAAGAAAAGAAGTAAATGCAGGTCACTCATTACTCATTAGCTCATTACTAATTACTCCCAAGTACCAGGACAATAACAACTTGAGCAAATTAAAATTTACGAAAAAAATAAAAATTAAAATGAAGAAAACAAAAAGAGTAATAATTGACCTTTCAATAAATTACCATTTTTTTTAATTACCAATTTTTTTCTGCAATATGATTATTGAGAAATTTATTCGGTTTAGGTGAAAGAAGTTAAAAACTGAAAATCCCACCGTAAAAAAAAAAACAGTTTAAAAACAATAAATTTAGTGGAAAAATCGAAATCCCTATGTAAGACAACATACAAAATCTAACACCCGTATTTATGAACAGCGAATTTTGTCTGAGCACTGTCTCAAGATAGGTATTGGCCAATAATATTAAAGGAAATCGTGCTTCAGACCATGCTGACCATGCTCAAACGGCGTTTTCTGTTCATAAATACGGCTGTAAGACTGAGCTCAGCTCCACAGAAGTATTACAAAATCGTCTAGGTATTAATAAAATTCCACCCTTAATCTCATCTTTAAATTTTTTTCAATGAGATTGAATAGACTTACCAGACATGGACACAGGCTTGACTTTGCGGCACGTGAAAGCGTGCAAGTTTTTCTCCTCAGCATAACCCGCGATAGCGACACAAGCCGCGAAGAATGTGCAATGCCATGCGAAGATGAAACATACGGCCATGCCTATGGGAGAGAATGAAATGATAATTAATAGTACAGGGTGTTACAGGTCTATGGTAAGAGATAAGGGGTTATAGAACATTAAAAAACAAACATTTTTTCCTGATGTGATTTTGGGTTCGGCCTTTTGTTACGGAGATGTGCTACTTTTCCTGTTATCTTGAAAAACGTCAGAACTACTTCATTAATGTCAGAACTAGCTGAAGTTAAATTCCTTGGACTAGTAGTTGACAGTAAATTCACATGGAAAATTCATATACAATTAACTATAACTAAGCTTTCAAAAGCTGTATTTGCTGTCTCCTCAGTCCGCAGGAATGTTAGCTCCAGCACTGCGCTCATTTCCTATTTTTCCTATTTCCATAGCCTGATGAGCTATGCTCTTGTGTATTGGGGTTACTCATCTGAAATCCGCTCAATTTTTCTTTTACAAAAACGAGCTGTCCGTGCTATCTTTGGTTTCTGCAAAATGACATCATGTAGATCTCTGTTTAAAGAAAATAAAATATTAACTGTTTATGGCCAGGTAATACTAGATTCATGTATCCTAATACACAAGCTTCTCCCAACCTCACTAAGCATAGTAAAGTCCATGAGCACAATACGCGAAATAAAAATAAAATAATAATAAGCAATAACAAAATCATGGAGAAATCATTTTTGAAATTGGGTATTCAAATATATAATAAACTCCCTGAGGAAGTAAGGCTACTTGAGGCTACGACCTTTAAGAACAGACTTAAAGAACGACTGCTGGACTTGGTTCCTTACTCTTTTGATGACCAGCTGACCTGGTGAGCCCTTAAATTTTCTCTCGCTCCTATTTTCTCTTCTTCTTAATTCGCTCCTATTTTCTCTCCTTCTCTCTACAACTCTACCACATTATCAGTTTCTTACCTTGTTTAAATTCTCTCCCTCTTCACATACTTTACTATGATACAGAGATTAGTTTTAGTTAATTTGTTATTATTATTATCTACTTACCTATATTACTCTTTCCTTAACATCATTATCTTTATAGTTTTAAGAATTTAGTTTTAATTTAGTTTTAAGCACAACATTGTTAACACCGAAAGGTATCATTCAACAATAAAAAAAAACATTATTATTATTAATAATGTGGGTTGGTCAAGCCTTTCTATATTATGTATCATTTTATTCTCAAGTACTAAGACCAGTTTACCATCTCGCCCAAAAAACTCTAACAGACAAGCACATATACAAATTCTGTACATGTTTCTCGTTATATACCTAAAATGTACCTGTCGTAACATATGTATTTCTAAGTTAGAATAACAAGTATTTAGAGATAATAACAGGTAGGTACGTACCACCTACACTAGAAGCAGGATAGGTTAGCTACCTATGTAAGCATACGAAGGATACGCTTCTATCATCCTTAATCACTAATCGCTTCCACTGGAAACCAACACAATGACCTCAAAAACTATGGCATGCATTCATTGATTTCGCCAGCAGAATAAATATGTGCCCAGTTCTTTATTTTGAATTAGCGAATAAATTGTTGGCATACAAATACATCTTCTTTATATAAAAAAAAATATCACGTAAATGTCAGTGGTGTGGGTGGATTCTGCTTTGGGGAAGTAAAAGTTTCCAACGCTGGGAGATTGAGCTTTGATGGTTCTATCCTTCTATCAATCAGTATAGGTACATACGTATCTTTTCAGCCTAACGTATCTTTAAGATTTATGTTGATCATTTGATAGGTGGGTTTGACCCTACATTGATTACAAATTCACAAATCAGCTACCCACTACATCAACTTAACTTAACCCATCCTGGATTGGGCCGGTAATAGTAGCCAGCATTACGAAGCTACGAATTTAAAGTGTTCATCACCCATCAAGGTCTGACCAGAGGTGAATGAAACTCCGTACCCTTCAATAGTGGTGTAACCGACAAATCACTATCTCTTTTCATATATTATACTTTTATTTTAAATCAACAAGATGATAACATTTATAAGTAAATCCAATACAATCTCTCACTTTTCTATTTTGACCGATTAAAGAGAGACGTCAAGTCAGCGTCACTTGCACGTAGATTACACCAGTTCTCGTACAATCACTAAAGATAAGAAATTACCAGCGAGGTAAGAAATTACCAGTTAAATGGGTTACCATTCAAATAGAACCCTCGTAATGCTGGCTACTCCCGTCCACACTCAGGGTGGGTGAGTTTAACTTGAGTAGCTGGTTTGTGAGTTTCTAGCGATGATAAAAACCCTGTCGTGATATGACTCTGCAGTTGAAAGCCACGTTAAACCCTAAAAAAGGAATTGAGAAGTTGGTTGACGCCAATAATATTCAGACCTATACGTGCTGATGAGAGTCAATTAGGTCAAATAGCAGTAAGCTACATTTTATTCTAGCAAACCACAGCACTGGTTCTTGGTATTCATCATCCTGACCAAAACCAAAATCAATCAATTGAAACCAAGCATACTAATAAGAGTTAGGTAGGTAGGTATAGGTACTACTTATAATACTTATATTTATACTACGTAAGGTAGTACTGTTGATGATAATGATGATGGGATGAGTATCCAATATCCTTGCATGTTATATTGCAGAATCTTCTGAGGTGTTACGAAACTTTAACATCATAATGTGAAGATCTGAAACCAATATCTGTCTGCAACCGATCCAATAATCGGGTTTTGATCTATTTTTTTTTTTTTTTTTTTTTTTTTTTTTTTATCGACTAGTCGTGATATGTAGACTACTTGAGTTACTTTTCATCTGACATGGCTTTTAGCCTCCATTCAGTAGAAACTCACCAACCAGGTAGGTGCCCACATTAATTGCGCCCAGCTTGGTTGGGGCCAAGAATAGCCAGTTCTTTTCAAATCAAAATTTCAAACAGTATCAACTTCCTTCAAATTATAAATATGTACTAAATTTTTTCAATTACGGAAGTACTATTCTTCTTGAGGAAATTAGAAAACGTTTCAAAAAAACCTAAATTGGAATTTATTTCCACTCATCATCATTTTTAGATGAGAATTAATTTTGCAATAAGAACTTCCTTATTCTATATCATTCAAGGGCATAAGAAACAGCCGAAATACTCGTACATTTGTACCTAGAAAAATTAAAATGATTCATATTCTCTTTACTACTACAGTGAAAATAACGAAAATAAGCCTGTTTACCAGAAAAAAATTATGGATTATTGGAACTTTAAGGGTGATTTCTTAAGTAAAAAACCAAGTTTTTCTGTTTCTTAAATGATGGAAGTTACCTTTTCTGGTGGTTTTATGGGAAAATACAAAAAAAATTTATATTATTTTTATGTAAGAAGCTAGTTGCTAAGTTTCCAACGAGTCAGAGGTGAAATCTCTGAAATCCAGCACATAATAATTTTTTTTTTTTTTTATTAAGAACATAACATTGTTTCAAAAATAATTCTTATAACTATAAATTGAAACAACAATACCAATGTTCACATTAAAATTAAATAATTAATTAAGAACTTAAAACTATAGCGAACTAAAAACTAATTGTCTTACATTTGCTTTAAAAGCTTCCTTAGACAGTAAAAAGTCGTCTGTGCTTAAGTGTACTTCATTACATAGAGTCATTGCTCTGTTCAGTGGCGATTCATGAAGTTTAGTAAGTCTAGGATGAGGGACTGTGAAGGTTTCAATATTTGTATTTCTTAAAATGGGGTTTGGTGTTTTTTCCACTATTTTTTCTTTGAGTTCTAGACATGTAATATTATTGTTTACAAGATAATAAATTAACATCACTAGGTCTACTTTACGTCTTAATTCAAGAGAATTAATATCAAGCATTTCTAGAAGGGTGTTGTAGGAAATAGCTTCCGGGTATTTTGGATAAAACCCGTTTTCTTTTTTAAATAGGTATCTAACAAATGTGGACTGAATTTTTTCAATTGTTTTTGATTCTAATTTCGAGTTTGGATCCCATAATATTGATCCATACTCCACAGTAGATCTCACTAGTGATAAAAATAGCGTTCTTAAAACATCAATATCCTTAACGTGTTTTCCGAATCGAATAATGAGGCCAAGTTTTCTATAAGCTCGTTTTAGCATGTTTGCACGATGTTCGTTAAATTTATGTTCACTGTCAATTATAATACCCAAATCTTTATGAGAATTTACTTTTTCTATACAGATGTCTCCCATTTTGTAGTTATAGTTTATATTGACTTTTTTTCTTGTGATAGTGATTTGTTTTGATTTGGATGGATGGAAATTTAGCCCAATCAAGTGAAGTTTTTGTCTAACTATGTTGAGATCTTCCTGCAATTTTTGGCAGTCATTTATGTTTGTTATTTTTCTAAAGATTTTGAGATCATCTGCGTAGAGGAGTATTTTTGATTCAGGGCTAATATCTTTGCACACTTCATCGTAGGTTAAAATGAATAGTAAGCTACTTAATTTTGAGCCTTGAGCAATGCCTGATGTTGGGATAAATGGTTCTGATGTAATGTCCATAATTTTTACCTGAAGGTTCCTATTGGTGAGGTATGAGACAAATAATTTTGCTGACTTAAATCCTATGCTGTATAATTTTTTTATGATTGATTCATGTGAGATTTGATCAAATCCCTTCATGACATCTGTGAGAAGGACATCCGTTTGATAGCCTTCCTGTAAGGTTGCACATACATATTCTGAAAATTCAGTGAGATTTGTAACTGTCGAACGTCCTTCCACAAAGCCATGCTGAATATTTCTAACCTTAGAAAAAACTTGACCTGCTATAGATTTGTATAATAGTGCCTCATATAGTTTGGCAAAAGAATTGAGGTTAGCTATTGGTCTGTGGTCCTCAACACAGCCAGATTCATTTTTTGGTACAGGTGTTATTATTGTATCTTTAAGTCGATCAGGAAACACATTTGATTGCAAACTTAAATTAAATAAATAAGTAAGAGGTTTGGCGAGTGATGGAGCGCATTCTCGCACTATTTTGGGGGGTATTCCATCCCTTCCCGCGGGCTTATTTGGGTTTATATTCATAGCTTCATCCAAGACCTGTTGCTCTGTGAACAAAGGTATCTCTATACTGGTAGAGAGATCGTTCAGCGAACAGATTTTATCTAAGTCCACAGAGCATGGTTTGTATGAGGTAATGAAGTGATCTGCAAAGGAGTCAACAATCTCTTTTTGAGAGTTCAACTGCTGCCCCTTAAAGATTATGTTTGTCGATTTACCCTTAGATCTTTCCTTTTTTACGTATTTCCAGAAACTTTTACTGTTATGTTTGAATTCAGTGGATAACTTCTGGATGTAGGATTGATAGTTGGACTTAATCTCTTTTTTAATTTCTTTTCGTAAATATTTATAGTGTTCAGATTGTTGCTGTGTTTTGTTTTGCGTTTTGCGCAATTTTTCTTTTGTTTTGAAAATGTGTCTTGTATTTGCGCTCCACCACTCGGGGAAATTTTGTGATCGCTTGCTTACATTGTAAAGGGGAACATTTTTCAAAAATATTTCATTTAACTTTACATAAATATTATTAAGGAAGATGTTTGGACACGTGATTAGATTTATGTCATCTTCCCAGCAGATTTTTTGTATTTCACTATTTAGTTTTTCAGCGTCAATTTTGTGGAAGGCAAAATATTTTGTCTTTTCTTTAGAATCAACTTTATATGGTATTTGCTTAATTTTAATTTTATTTTGATACTTGATCATTATTTCTAATGCAGGATGGTGACTGTCTTCCTTTACTAATCCCTGAGTTTTTAAGATTTCTACATCAACTTGTTTATTATTAGATAAAAATATTTCACTTATGTTCGTTAGACATAGATCTAGTATTTTATTATTTTTATTTCTTATATGGTTTTTGGATTCTAGGAGGTAAAAATTGGTAAATTCTCTAAACTTGGAAACTGAACGAGGAGGGTCTACATTTAATTCCTCAGAGAAATCGGGCAAATTTAAATCACCAATAAGGATGAAATTTTCATTTTGTAAGTTTCGCTCTGATATTGATTCTGAAAGGAATTTCACAGCGTCATATTTTTTTGACTCTTGATGTGGTGGTAAATAAATCAAACAAAGATAGATTATTTCCCCTATTAGTGTCAATCGAAACCACATGAGCTCAAGAATATTGTTACATATGTCCCAATGTACAATTCTAGTCAAGGAAATTTCTCGTTTTGAAGCTAAAATTAGGCCACCTCCTCTTTTTTTGCCTGTCTTCTTTTCGTCCCTATCTTGCCGAAATATTGTATATCGAGAGTCGAAAAGTTCATTTGTATTTACATCTGGACTTAACCACGACTCAGTGATAGCCACTATGTCGTATTCTTCTGAGAGGAGATTTAAATAAAATTCTTTCGTTTTAGTTTTCAAACCTCGAGTATTCTGGTAAAAAATATTGATTACTTTTTTCCTACTAGTATTGTTATTAGAGGATAATTTGTTATTTCCTATCTGTCCTGATGTTTGTACAATTTCGTTATTATTATGGTTACTGGTCAGATTACCAGTAGGTAAAACATGATCGCTTTCTATTTCTAAACTTAAATCTATGTTTTTTGAGAATTTGTTCTCATTGTAAATCGGGCGATTTGAAGCTGTATCGCTAACATTGTCGGGGGAAGCCAAAAATATGGCTCATGTCACTGTTTACATAGGGTGGTATTGTTGAATGTGGTGGTAGGCTGTGCTGGGGAGTAGGAACTACACTGGATTGAATATATGGGGCTGACGATGGTGGCATACTCATAAAAGGTGGTAATTGGTAGTGCTGTTCTTGTTGCTGATAGTGTCTGTGAAGTGTGCCCAACAATTGCTGTACTTGATGTTGTAGCATCATTTTTTGTTGACTGAGAATTTGTGACTGACTCATCTGATTTGTGTACGCCCATTGGAGTTCAATAATAATTGAAAAAAAGTTAACATATTAATTTGTGTTAACACATTCTTGATATCACAACTACTCAAACTCGCTTTACTAAATCTATGCTGAAACCGGGACTTGAACCACCGAGAGTCCGTCGCCTTATCGATCAAGCTACTGAGGTCGGTAATCATCATCATAGGGTGACGTCATTGTGAACGATGGTAGCCAGACGGTGGAGGAATGACTCAGCACTTCTACCACTGTCTTTACAAGGAGGCTAATAATTCACAAGGGCCTCCAGAACCAAGCCAATGCTGGTCTACTCCCAGTTTATAGTCCCCCATCCAGACTGCTGGTCTACTCCCTGTATATAGTCCCCCAGCCAGACTGGTGGTCTACTCCCTGTTTATAGTCCCCAAGCCAGACTGCTGGTCTACTCCCTGTTTATAGTCCCCCAGCCATCAGACTGCTCGTCTACTCCCTGTTTATATTCCCCAAGCCAGACTGCTGGTCTACTTCCTGTTTATAGTCCCCCAGCCAGACTGGTGGTTTACTCCCTGTTTATAGTCCTCCAGCCAGACTGCTGGTCTACTTCCTGTTTATAGTCCCCCAGCCAGACTGGTGGTTTACTCCCTGTTTATAGTCTACTCCCTGTTTATAGTCCCCCAGCCATCAGACTGCTCGTCTACTCCCTGTTTATATTCCTATATTCCCCAAGCCAGACTGCTGGTCTACTTCCTGTTTATAGTCCCCCAGCCAGACTGCTGGTCTACTCTCTGTTTATAGTCATCCAGGTCACT
Source organism: Bactericera cockerelli (assembly GCA_024516035.1). NCBI lineage: Eukaryota > Metazoa > Arthropoda > Insecta > Hemiptera > Triozidae > Bactericera > Bactericera cockerelli. The sequence goes on from CM044955.1 coordinate 53,668,611, forward strand.
AATCATAATAATAAAATTAAACGAACAGAACCTCGTCTGGCTGGGGGACTATAAACAGGGAGTAGACCAGCAGTCTGGCTGGGGGGCAATGAACAGGGAGTAGACAAGCATTGGCTTGGTTCTGGGGGCCCTTGTCAATTATTAGCCTCCTTGTATAGACAATGGTAGAAGTCATTACTCCACTGTCTGGCTACCATCGTTCACGATGACGCCACCTTATGATGATGAACCCCTGTCCACACACTCACCGGAGTACATGCAGAAGATCTGGATGGAGGGGAAAGGGTTGGCGGTTCCGATGGAGAAGGAGACTATGTCCGTGAGGGAGGTGATGGTGATGGAGACAGCCGCCTCCGCCATCATGTGGCCCATCCTCTCCGGCACACTCATGGTGATGGGGGTCCGCCGCCAGGCCGCTAGCATGACGAACGTGTCGTCGATACCCACACCTGGAAAAATAAAATGTTTTTTTTTTTAAAGAATCGTGCACTGGTAGTTCTATCGTGGTCAGAATGTGTGTCCAATGCTGTTATCAATACTATTTTTTTTATAAAATGAACAAAATCTCTCCATGTATAGCAAAATGGTATTTTATAAACAATTTTCACCCTGGCTGCGGTTTTATCAACAGTAGGTAGACCATTATTCTAGCTGGTGCCAAGTGGTTAACGCGCTAGTCTGGTAATCCAGGTAGTGTATAGGGATCCGTTGGTTCAAATCCCACCCAGTGCATGCATTTTTCATCATTAATTTGAGTTTGTGACCACATAATAATAAGACTCTGAGGGTTAGGTGGTAGAAAATGCTTTGAGCATTAACCTCGCCCGGTGGTTACCTTCTACTAAAGAGTGTTATTGTATTATAATTATTTTTCTGTTATTCAACTATCAAATACGTACATAAGACACGTGTGACTGTTATTATTATTAAATGCTTTATTAGATAAAAAGACACATAATATATGTACAATACAAATAATTACTATAAAAAAATAGAAAAATGGAAACAATATAAACAATGAAATAGAAAGAAATAGATATATGTCCTAACTTAAGGGCGGGATTATTGCCTAATGTAATTTCTTCCACCCAACCCTTAATTTTGGGTGTTGGAGTGAAGGAAATTTGCAGTTTCACATGAGCAGTATGAACAAGCTATAGTTATTATATTCTATTTCTATTCTTCTTCTTCTTTCACTTTGCATTTTCCCAAACCTATACAAGGGATCGGCATTGTTCAACCTTTGGTTGAGGTTGGTTGGTTTTGGTTTAAGAGGTTTAAGGATAAAAAGTTACATTCTCAGTGTGTCAATCTCAGAAGGTAAAGTTAGCGGAAGTATAACAATACGCCCTAGAACTCATTGGATTTAAAACCTTACCCAATGGTACGTACAGGTATCTCATTGGTTGAAAAAGCATGGAACATAAAGACCATTACAATATTTATAATAGCAACTTTCGTTAACAAATATGCTACCAGAAGAAGAAAACGTTTTGGTGCTGCGATAACTATATTTCAGGCCATTACAATATATTTTTTTATTTTTTTTAAAGGTAAGTGTGCCCCGGAACCGCTTTCGCATTACTTCAGGGCTTTAATACAATATTACTTTTCTATTCTATAGGATAAAGAAAATCGCCCATCGCCCAGATGGAAACATCGGCAATCAGCCCTCAGAGGTCGAAAGTTTCATGGAGACGATTCCTGTCAGCACAGTTCACAATGTAGCCGTTTGGAAACATTCCGAAATCCCAAAAGTGTTTTCCCATAAGATTAATGATGGGACCACCAAAGGGAATGGCCACGAAAGAGGATACGGTGGACAATTGAGTTCAGCAACTAATATTCTCCCCACATTGAGAACAAAGCACAACAGTAGGAGACTTGACCATAGAGCCGCTCTTGCTGTAACACTCTCGAGGTAATAATAGATAATCAGAATTTGAGTCCCTTTCTTCCAGCAGTTGAATTATTGTCATTACTTTCTGGTCAAACACTAAAATCAATATGAAAAATTCATGCACAGGGTCGGATTCAAAATAAAGGATCCATACGCTAAAGGGTTACTATTCAAGCACTTTTCATCACCTCGACTATTAATGATACAATGGGACTTGACACTTCAGAACAACTCAAAGCTGCCGCACTGTAGACTTTTTAAAATTCAAGTATAATGCATACCAATCTACAATAGTACTTGAAACTCTAGCACAACCTAAACGTAGACTTTATAGAAATGAAGTGAAATTCATAACAATCTACAATAGTACTTGAAACTTGAGCACCAAATCTATGATCAGAGTAGGTCACAAGACTCACAAGTCACGGACTATTGAAAAGACAATAGAGTACTCGTAGACCAGAGTTCATTAACTTTAGTCACTATCACTTTTGGTCTGTGTCAACTTATGACCAAGGACAGGACATAGTACCATAAAGGCAGACCAGAGAACTGAACTGGTACTGACCCTCCTCTTTATAGGTGTTATTGGGTCTGACCCTTATATAATATAGAAAGCTTATAAATTTGGCGTTGGAGAGTTGCAACCAAAAATTTCTTTATGTATAGACATTAGACATTAATAAATAATTGTCCTGAGCCTTCTATTTGTAAGTATTTATTGGACTGGCCCTCCTATATAGGATATTTATAGATATTATTGGTCTTACCTTTCTAGAACATTAGGGTAGGCCTTAAAGATTAAAGCCCTAACAACACCCATTAAATTGGACAAGGTCCTCTTAAAAATCTTATCTACTAATACAGGAAAATTATACCTATAAGTTATAAGTAGGTTCAGTTCAATAGTAAAATTGGTCTTACCCTTTTATATCTTATCTAGAACATACGGGTACCTAGCACAGATTGACTCTCTTATTTGTAGAAGATATTTATGATTGACATTAATAATCATAATCTATTCTATAATAATAATAAATACTAATAATAATAATAAATGGCGTAGGGGTAGGCGATCCCATCGCCCAGATGGAAACATCTGCAATCAGCCCTCACAGGTGGAAAGTCTCATGTAGACGATTCCTGTGAGACCGCAGGGATGTCTGATTCATCAGTCATTGGGGAGTGGCGACCCCAGGGCCCGAGCAAGTGGTTGATACCTGGATGGTTACTTCCACTAGTAACGTCCCAGGAAGTAGTGGAGATATGGCAATAATAAATACTCCATGAACATTGACTGCATCTGTTCAGCGTCTGTACTCCAGAGGGGCGGCTGAACAGGAAGAACAACTCTGGCAGGTAGTATAAATGCCAAAAACTCTCTCATAAGCCCAACCCTACGTCCGTGCGTTATCATTAAGCCACGTGAGAGACGGAAGAACTCACTTATTTCCTGAGTGACCAACAGGGCAATGGCCAAACCCATTATTTTAATTAAAAATGGAGTTAAAAGAAACTAGTTATAAAGACCTCGGAACCCCGCTACCTCCTGGGGGGCAACACCAGGGCACTTCTGGAGCCACCGCTGGAAGTGACAGCATGCGAGCCGGTGGTGGTCGCAGGGAAACAAATCCAACACGGCAGACTGCGACCGGGTCACCCGAAAACAATCAAGATCAAGTTGCCGACACTAATGATAACAGTCAAAATACAACTAGAAGGACTGTGACTGGTAGGAGTGCTTCTCAACAAGACAATGTCTTATTGCCTGAGACCACCCTAGCAGGACGTTTAAGAGTGCGTATGAAATGCACCTTTGAAATCAACTCATATATCATGCGCACCTACTACCAAATCACACGACTCGAGACAGATATAACAGCTTACCGACAAAAACTGCATGAAGCATTTAAAGCAGAATATCCCAACTGCACAGTAACTGAACAACGAATAGCTGACCAAAGACGAACTATAGTAAAGAAGAAACTGCTATCAGATGAAACAATCGAAACTATCAAGAGAGAAGTGAGTGAGATGCTAGAAAGGGCAAGTGGTGAGCCAACAGTACAACAATCCAACACCACCATCACCACCACCATCACCACCACCACCACCACCACCACCACCACCAACCACCACCACCACCACCACGATAACAACCAATGCACAATCAGACGAATACATATATCCTGAAGAAAATCATACGCAAGAATATACAGAAAACAATGAACCAAATGTAGAACCAAACAATGACACAAGAAATGAACAATCTGAAACAATAATTACACAACTCAAAGAATTACTATGTACAAATTTGATTAAGTATAAAGGAATGAACCCAACTAAAAGACCATATATACCAAAGCAGAAAACATCAGTAAAGTTGGCCAAAACTGTTGAGACGCTAAACAATTATGTATTACCTGATTTCCTAGAAGTTCATAATTTTAATGAACTACACGACCTGATATATTGTACAGCTCTCACAGCAGCAGTAACAAATGGTGCCAAAATTGAAGATACCACAGAAAATAAACAGAAAAAACCCGAAAACTTACCACCGTGGAAGAAAAGACTGAAGAGCAAGATAGAAATCAAAAGAGCTGAAATAGCAAGACTCATAGAATACCAAAATGGAAATACAAGTAAAAGATTGAAAAGAAAAGTAGATGAAATATTTGAAAAGTACAAAATTCACACACCAAGAGACCAACCAAATGTAATACCACAAGACTTTCTAGACACCTTACAGCAAAAACTAGGAGTATTCAGCTCAAGAATGCGGAGATATACGAAATCTGAAAAAAGGAAAAAAGAAAACTATGAGTTCGAAAACAATGAAAAAAACATTTTATAGAAAGATAAAAACCACAACAGCGGAAGAAGAAGGACCTGTAGAAATACCTAATGAAGAACAAATTCAAAATTATTGGGGATCCATATGGAATAGAGATACACAATGTAATCTAGATACAAGTTGGATAAGGAAAGAGCAGGAACAAAATGCTGATATAATACCTATGATAGAACCAGAGATATCAATAGAGACCCTGAAAACAATAATTAATAAAAGTCACAACTGGAAAAGTCCTGGTAGCGACCAAATCCACAACTATTGGTATAAAAAACTAAGCATCACACACACTAAGCTGCTCTATTTTATTAATGAATTCATCAGAAACCCAAAAAATATTCCATCATTCATAACCGAAGGTAAAACATACTTACTACCCAAAGGAAAATACTCCACAGACCCAGCAAAATACCGTCCAATAACATGCCTTCAAACAATATATAAGATCCTGACAGCATGCCTCACCAAAATTCTCAATGATCACATAGAAACACAAAATATAATGTGCGAGGAACAGAAAGGATGCCGAAAAGGGGCTAAAGGATGTAAAGAGCAGCTAATCATAGACTCCGTAATACTTAAAGAAGTCCAAAAGAAAAACAAAAGAATCGCGTGCTGTTACGTGGACTACCAGAAAGCTTATGACAGTGTACCTCATGCGTGGTTAATTAAGGTTTTACAACTGTATAAAGTTCACCCAACAATGGTAGAATGTCTTAACCAAATGATGCAAACTTGGAAAACAACCTTACACCTTACAACAAAGCAGATATCTATAACCACCAATCAAATCAAAATAAAAAGAGGCATATATCAAGGGGATTCTTTGAGTCCGTTATGGTTCTGTTTATCTCTAAACCCCCTCTCTAGACTACTCAATAGAACAAAAATAGGATACACCCTGAATAATAACCAAGTAAAGCACACCGTGTCACACCAACTATACATGGATGATCTAAAACTCTATGCAACATCCCATGATAAGCTAAAAGAACTTGTCAAACTTGTAGAACAATTTTCCAAAGATATATGTATGACATTTGGTCTTGACAAGTGCAAAGTGATTAATATAGATAAAGGAAAATGTCAGCTAGGTGAAATTCAATTGTCAGAAGGAGGACTAATAGAATCAATGAGTGAACAAGATCTGTATAAATACCTAGGATATCAACAAGCCAGAGGAATCGACCATAAATCTACCAAAGAGGCGTTAACTGAAGAATATGTTAGTAGAATACGTAAATTATGTCGATCAGAGCTCAACAGTAAACACCTCTTTAAATCCATTAACACTCTAGCGATTCCGGTACTAACATACTCATTTGGTATAATTAAGTGGACACACACAGAATTGGAAGAAATAATGAGAAAAACAAGAACAGAGCTTACAAAAAATAGAAAACATCACCCAAAATCAAGCACAATACGCACAACATTACCAAGGGCAGAAGGAGGAAGGGGGCTAATAGACATCCAAAACCTACACAGTGGACAAGTGAAATTACTCAAAACATATTTTCACTCAAGAAAAGAAACATCACCTCTACACTTAAGTATATGCACATCAGATCACTCTTACACCCCTTTAAATCTCTCAGAAGAAATAGAACAACCGAATGAGAAAATATACAGCAATCAGGAAAAACATCAAGACTGGCGAGCAAAGATCTTACACGGGAGACACCCCCACGAACTGGACCAACCTCATGTCGACATTGAAGCGTCGAACGCATGGCTCAGGAGTGGGGAATTGTTTCCGGAAACTGAGGGATTTGCTATCGCCATACAAGATCAAGTTATAAAAACCAAGAATTATTTGAAATACATTGTAAAGGATCCAAACGTTAGAGATGACAGATGCCGAAAATGTCGTGAAAAACCTGAAACGATTCAACATATAACTTCAGGATGCAGTCTCATGTCCCAAAATGACTACCTTTATCGTCATAACCAAGTGGCTGCTATACTACACCAAAACATATGCAACAAATTGGGAGTAATATCAAGAAAAGAAAAAGAAAAAGTTCCATATTACAAGTACGAAGCACCACCAGTAATACAAACAAACAAATACATCATATATTACGATAGATCGATCTTGACTGATCGCAGTATTGCTTGTAATAAACCAGATATAGTGGTGAGAGATAAAATCTTAAAAGAAGCTTACATAATTGACATTGCAATCCCTAACACACACAATGTTATCAACACAATAGCAGAAAAAAAGAGAAAGTACATGGAACTAGCAGATGAAATAAAGAAAATGTGGCAGCTTAACTCAGTAAAAATAATACCTATTGTCATTTCAACCACAGGAGTAATACCAAAAGAACTACACAAGAGTATGGAGATACTGGAGCTATCGAAGAACCTTTACAAACTAATGCAGAAAGCTGTTATACTGAATACCACCAGAATTGTCAGAAAATTTTTGAGTCATGAATGATGATTGTGCTTGGAGAAATCCCGTACATTATCATAAAGATATCCAGGAAAAAACCTGAGAATTAAATCAAACATAATAATAATAATAATAATAATAATAAAAAAGTGAGGAAATGAAGTGGCCAAACATGTACATGTACAGTGAATTCAAACAAAGGTATCTAATTTTAAGTACCTCTATAAATTGATTGATAAAATAAATAGGATGATTGATGCACTCAGGATATTATCTTTCAGTTCAACCCTTCGTCTGGCCTTGAACATAAACTTATACTTTGGGGTTGAACGTCCGTTTCAACTGAAGAGGTCATATCAAGACAGGGATTTCAGCTTTCATTCGCTGGAATTTTACCTACTAGATACCCACAATATCCTCACCCAGCCCGGTTTGGACTAGGAATAGCTAGCATTACGAGGGTACAAATATGAATGGTCACCGACATCCAAGTTCTAACCTCGCTGGACCTTGCTTAACTTCAGTGACAGAACGAGAACTGGTGTATTCAACATGCTATCGACGCGCGGCGCTGCGCGCTGGCGGAAATTAAGATATCAATCGTATTATTTAAGTGTATAGGTATTGATGAAGTTTAACTGGCTTCAGGTATGTGTATTGTGTAATGTGTATGTTAGTTAGACGGTTAGTTATTTTTAGTTAGACGTTGGCGTAGTTTGGGGTACCTAGTTCCGAACATATTGTACAAATGTGAAGGTCCATATTACGAACATTTATTACATTGTGTTAAAAGCATCAGGAAAATATACGTATAGGTATTTATTTATTATCTGATTTGGTTGGAGGGGTTTCAGTGAAACCCTAACAATTACGACTGCAACCTAATTAAATCTATTGTGACCATTTGATAGTCAGGGCGGGGGTTTTACCCTCCATTTGCTGGTACTCGTGCCATCTATAGCCACATTAACATCACCCAGCCTGGGTAAGGTCGGAAATGCCAGCCTCACGTGTTTGGAGGGAACAGAATTTTCTTCGAAAAGTCTGCTCCAACCGGGGATCTCTGGACTACGGGCAGCAGTCACAACCATTACGCCACGGAGGCTAATAAGTAATTCTGCATTTTGTGCACCTAAAGTAATAACACACTCAACACGCAAGTAGGTTCATTATTATCATTACAATAGGTAGGTATAATAGGTAGTACCTAAAGTAATAATTATAATTGTTTATGTGTCATTGGTTCTGCGTCCTTTCCGATACATGATATCGCGCCGTGTGTTACCTTACAAGCCGCGTCCAACATGCTGTTTCCGGGATATTAGATTAGATTATAGTTTCTCCAGTGTAATAGCATAAGATTATGGTTGCCACTCACAACGTAATCTTTGCAGATACGTTAAGAATAAGGTACAAATAAAATTGCTCTGTTTTATATTTTATTTCATAGAACATAAAAGTGTGCATGCAATATTCTATTATAGTGAATCAGATCCCAGTAGATCGATCGATAAGACAGTGGATTTTAGTAATCTCTACTAAAATTGGAAGTTCTGTCATCTTCAATAAAACGAGAAATCTGGCATCTCCACCAAAATGGAAGTTCTGTCATCTTCAATAAAATGAGAGCTCTGTCATCTCCACTAAAATGGCAGTTTGTGGTGTGTATGAACATAGATGTTGACATGCACCACTATAACCTAATAAAACATATAAAGATAGAAAATGGGAGTTTTATCATCTCCACTAAAATGAGAGTACTGTCATCTCCATTTCTCTCTGGCTTCTTGGGGTTGGGTAGTATGTTCTCTGTTTACGAGTAAAAAGAAAATTCATATAAACTCTGTTTCGTGTTATTATAAGCCGGTTGGCTGGCGCTACTTGACAAGCGCTCGCCTCCCGGCGAGCTTGATAGTCCTCTAGAAAGACACTGGTCTTCTCCTTGTTTATCGTCCCCTAGCCAGACAAGCTATTGCTTATTAATGATTGCACAATATACCATCTACTAGGATGTATGACATCACACCCAACAGTCCAATTTATCATGATAATATTGTGTCCTTAACTTTTACATAACACCCAGCACAGAAGGAGACTGTCTAGTTTCAATGACGTCATAAATATGAAGGATTATAATTTTACTTTATTACTTAATCTTCACATCTGCTGGGTTCCTATTTTAGATGCGTAATAACCTCTTACTTATCTTGAAGAATTTGCCTATTTTATAGAGAGTCATTAAACGAACAAACAGCACAAGTTACAATACAAACAAACTTGAGGTGTCAAACATTACCTACATAAAAGATTAAAAAACAAACTAAACTTCAGTAAACATACGAGAGACGTGTTGTTAAAAGACGTCTCGCAAAATAATATAATATATAATGTTTTACCAAAATCTATATTTTTATCTACCTAATATGACATTTTTATAAACAAAACTTATTATAGTTATTATTGTAGGTACATACCCTAACTCATAAAAGTACTAACACAACAGAGTGCAATCATTTGTATTTGCTAGTGTAGCAAATAGGAGACTGAAGCTGACAAAACTTTGAACTTATCTTCAAGAATAGTTATCTCAAACCTCAGTTTAATGTTGTCTGAAAATGCGTCTCATTACCTTCTAAACTTTTTGTTATTGTTAAACACATAATTATTCCACACCATGAAAATGAAATAAAAATACTTAAACATACCTATCTTGACGAATCTAACAAGAGATTGATTTTATCTTCTCATTTTTTGCTCGGGTTTCTTTAGTACCGAGGTCATTCGAGATTGATTGCGACACGAGTTTTCTTTTGTCGTATATGAAACTTACGAAGTTGCTATTATTCATAACTGAATCAACCTGCTTTAAGTCGAAAATATGTACCCAACATATCAAGAAGATTCAAAACAAACAAGGTGAGGCTCACCCAACAAGTTTTCACCTCACTGGACGTTGCTTAACTTGAGCGATCTTAGTGTATTCAACGGATAATTAACGCTGAGAGATAGTTTTGTGGGTATTATGTATTGTGCTTTTGTGTACGAGTATATTGCATGAAATGTAAATTTCAGAGTGAGAGAGAAATGTTGGCTGTGTCCTTTATGGCATTAAGCTCACACTAGGTGAACCACTACTCATCAAAGAGAGACAGAGAGAGTGAGAGTGTGTATAAAAGAAAGAGAGTTATGAATAAACCAGTTGTAAATGCAATAGATCTCACTTAAATCATTCTACAACAAGCAGTTCCCCCCAGCAGGGATTTTCTCTGCCCTTTAGTGGCCGTAGGCTAACTAGGGAAGAAAAAAAATAATTAAATTTTATTATTTTTTCCAACATACTCGTAAGGTTCATTTTCTTTTCTTTCTCCCAACTTTGATAAAGATCTAATAAAATCACATATCTGGGAAACGGTAAGTTAGCAAATCCCTTGGGGTATGGACGCAAAAATACATACATATACAAGTACATAGGATAAATAAACCATAGAATTTAGATCGACTTTTTTACTTTCCTTAACCTATGAAAAGAAAAGTAAGATAATCATTTATAGTTCATAATTGCCAAAACACGTTTTACTGCTCTTAGAACTTAAATACAAAGTTTAAGTTAGGTATTGCTCTGGTTATCTAATGTCTTTCTGTTAGTCCGTCGATCTGTCTGTGTGCCTGCAAACAAAATATCTCAAGAATTGTACAATTTTTGTAAGAACTGTACAAAAATTGTTACTCTTATAAACAAAAAGTTATGAGGGTACACTATTATTTTTTTAAATATCTAACTAATAACTTTCTGGTCACCGGCCCACTTTGCGAGGGCCATGTTGTTTATTTGTTTTAAAACATGTTTATTTGTTCTTGGTGCTGAAAACAAATAATGTTATGATATTAATTATTCACTGACAAATATTAAACCACTTTGACCACTTTGCTCTTGAATTTTTTTTATAATATTTCATCTTCCTGAACCATTTATTTCCTAAAACCCCGTCTATTACCAAAATAAAATATTGATTTTTTTTTTTAATTTAGTAACCAGTGGCAGAATAAAAGACCTCAACTACAATCAACTATTTGCTATGGTATGGTATCGACTTAATAAAGAAAACATTCCAATCAGAAGATATAATAATGCAACCAAGAAAATAAAATTAATCAACGCCACTGTTAGAAATTCAGTCGACGCCACTAGTCTGTTAGGAAAGCTTATAAATTTGGCGTGGGAGAGTTGCAACCAAAAAGTTCTCAGGGACCTTTTTTCTTATCTGAGTTTACCTGCCACCCGATCGTATGATAATAGTTTGACCTGTTTGACCAATCAGAATCGAGGAAAATTTAGACCTCTCTAGGTTAGGTCGGTCCCTGAAAAGCTCTCCGGAGTCAGTTTGGTTCGGACTTTCTTGTGTCAACTGTCAATCTCGTCTGTGCGCTCCTCGGCTTTTGAAATATTTTCTTTTTTATTTTATAAGGTGTTTGTCTTTTTTATTTTATAAAAGAGATGTAATTCTTATAAATTTTGAATCTAATGAACTTTTGTCGTAACCGATTTTTTCAGTTTAAAATTCTCAGCATGTGAGTTCTGCAGTACCCAGGTAAGACATTACTTTACTTTCCCTACTTTATGAAGTTCATCACTATAATCTCCTCACTGAATGTTTGATATATCTCCTACGTTACCATGTTTGATATCTCTCAAACAAATTTTATATTTTTATTCCGAGTAGTCCAATTAATAAATGCCTTAGAAGTAGGTATAGAGTGAAAAACCGCCATCGCCATTAAAATGTATAATGATGTACATATTTTTTAGTAGTACCACTAACATTACTAACCTATGGTGTACCTATGTGCCCTATACAAAATGCAAGTACGTAAACTACGTAAAGCAGGATCGGGCTGATTACTTACATACCTGCACATGTGCTATGTACTGTTATCTGTTATCACTATGTATGTAATATGAGTATGTAAGATATAGGTACTATCATTAATTTATGTACAATTGTACATAACAGGTAGGATAGATTCTATCCAGCAATCTTCAATGAATGAACTTACCACCACATAAGTTCATCAAGTTGCAAGAATTCCTACTGCACTCGCAAGTTGCAAGAACCATTAGGACATAAGCATCCCATTTGAAGCATAGCTTGGTGCTCTTGACATACGCTATGGATTGACGGAGTATGGATTCCTTACTTAAGAGAGCTAAAGATTAAGTTTAATTGGACATAGAAACCTGTATGGCTTAGTAATGAGACGACTGTCTGCAAACATTGTAATAATGTTTTTGAAATATTAAACTGATTTGATTTAGTTAGACTAATAATTCAGACCTCAGTCTGCTGACTGCTGGTGTTTAAGCGTTTGAGTAGCATTAAAATCATTTGGTAAATTAAGAGTTGTTAATAGTAATAAATGTAATAATATTATGTTTTGTTACTCAAGAAATCAGAGAGGGAGAAACGTTAACACTAGAGGAACAATATTATTAAATGTCCTAGGAAAATCCAAGAGAGATTCTTTCTAACCTACTCTTAATATTTTAATTTAAAAAAAATACAATACTCTCCTTATTATAGGATAAGGAAAGTAAAAAAAAAACATTATTATTGAAATTTGACTTTTCAAAATCACAGGTTTCTGTAAATAGTTGAGAGATGTAAACTTGCCAGGACCCCATATGACTTTTTGTTCCAGATAATTTCCATAGGAATTGCAGCATATTATTGGAACATTGCCACATGTCAGTGGTATTGATAAAGAACTTACTACAGTTGCATGTTGTCCAATATAATATTTCAGTCCTTCATGCGAGAAGTTGAACAATAATTATTCATACTTCAAGTACTAAACTGTTGGGGTAATGGGACTACCTGTCTAGATAGACAAGTAGGAATATACTATATACTCACTAAGGTAGTTATACTAATACTTAAGGGGGTTGAGTATATGTAATATTAATATAAAACTATGGATTCTTTAAATTTTACCCACTTTTCGACTTAAGTTTGAGTACCCTCGCCGCTTTGCAGAACGATATGGTTTTACATAACCCCCCATTACGTCGGTCAGTGTAGTCATAAAATAGCTTTATTACATAACATTAGAACCGCCAGGAACTCTAGTTTCCAAAAAATGTCGAATTTTGTAAATTTACTTAATAAGAAACCTTGTAGGGTTCAAGAAAGTTGATATTTTTTAAGTATACTTACTGCACATTAGCAGCGGCGACACAAAGTTGATGCCAATGAAGGGAATGCCCAGGTAGACAGCGGTTCCGAAAGCGGCCACAATAGCCATCGCCGTCGAAACGTTGCCCATGAGTCCCAGGTAGGGTTTGGACCGCACCCAATCCGTCATGAGGAGGGTGAACACTGAGAAACCGGCCATGATGAGGAAGGTGGTGGTGAAGTACGGCACCACGGTGCGGGTGTTCTTCTCAAGCTCGATGTCGAGGGTTCGAGACGCGAAGCGGGCGGTGGAAATGTGCTTGAACACGCCCGAGTCCTCTGCCTTGCCGATCGCGTCCAGGAAAGCTTCTTCCCATTTGGACCCCCTGGAACAGAGAGAGGAGGGTTGGTTAGTTTGAAAGTTTCATTTTTGAAAGTTTCATTGAAAGGGTTGAGTTTGATATTATTTCATTTTTCGATAAACTTTACGCTACAGTACCTACAGGCAATTTTTACTTTCCTTATTCTAGAATAAGAAAAGTATTGTATTCGTCGATAGTTTGATCTACCCATTTTTTCAATTTCTGAACGAATCATAGGCTCAGGATACCAATGTCAATGCAATGAGATGCATCTTCACTATGTATAATTAGTACAACTTCTCACTTTTCTGTTTAATATTGATATACTGACTGACTAGTTGTACGTTACGTGACAAACAGTAGACATTGAGCTCTAGTAGCAGTAAGCTACAAATGCTACACGTTACATATCAGATACCAGAAGATTATTCTTAACGTATTGATGGGTAATTGGATTACCGCATTGATAATTGATAACAGATATCAATCATTGATAACAGGTACCTATCTGGATCTCCTGAGTAATGGAGTCTGGTCAACCAAGGACTTTGACCAGTGGCGTATCCTTTGCTTTATCCATCGATCTCCTGAATTCAACAATAAGATAAGCTGGAGTCTTGGTTAATAAACACCAAGATTTCAGCTTGGTGTTTATTCTTCCCTTACCAAATATATGCAACTAGCCTGACTACATTATACTATTATTTGGTTCTTCCCTTACCAAATGTATGCTACTAGCCTGACTGGAAAAAATATATACAATAAAAATGAAAAGAACAGAAAAATATATAAAAACATATATGTCCTAACTAAAGGGAGGGGTTATTGCCTATGGCAATCTCTTCCACCTAACCCTTGGATTTGCTGGTCTTTTCACTGTTTCTTACAGTAGAGCATCGAAATTTTGCAATATGAAACCTGTTTTGAAGTTCCATTATTAACATTAGAATTCCATATTAGTTCCATTATTAGAATGTCCCTAAATAAAAATCCCCAAGCTATCTCCTATCTCGGAACTGTGCATAGTCCCTCAGCCAGTCTGCTAAGTCTGCCACCCCGTTCATAGTGACCCAACCAGACTTGTTTCTCGTGTCTAAAGCAGGTGCATGATTAAATTATTAATAATCAATAATTATTCACCAATAATTACACCTGTTGCGTGTTTGAGCAATACCAATTACAAGTTTACTTCGTTCCACATAATATTTTGCATTTTCCAATATTCTACCGTCGAATAACTTTTCAATGCATGAACTTTAACTTTAACGACATCCCCATATGTTAGACAGCTCAAGTACATCCATACATGGTCGTTAACTTTAAGGGCACCCATAATATATATGTATGTTGTTGTTCTAACCAGTATGCCTACAGCTGGGGCTACATAATAATGTATGTTTAATTGTCATGGTGGCAGAAGATGTAAAGTACAAGTTTTACTGCCAACAAATTCAAAGTTGTTTGCATTGAATAAGCCATATTCCATATATGAGGTGATGTAATTATATTCATTTACAGTTTAGTAAAGCTTTTGCACATGTCATCGTCTCCTCTGGTTTTTCCCGTTCAAGTGGGGTCAGAAGTTTATTTATTTATCTAATAATAAAAGTATATTTTACAACAGATTTATAAAAGGACATAGGTACCTACCTATACGATGCAATAGCCTGGAGATAGTGTTGTCGATTGTTTGCTGTCAGAAAGTTGTCAATTTATTTTAGATAATTAATTCGACAGAATTCGACAGTTTAGACATAGGGGTCAGAAGTGTATATATGGGCTTGTGTGTGTGTGATGAATACGTGTTAATAATTCATTACTAGTGGTTCTGTGAACTGTAAACCTCACACAGATTCAACTATCGCATTGTAAATGTTCAATCAAGCATGAGGACATCGAGACCTTTCATTCAATACCCCATTCGATAGGTTTTATTTAAAAAAATATCAACCGGCCTTTTTCTGGCCCTTTTTTGATTTTTTACCACACTGCGGGCCACTGCTAATCGCACAGAGGTATTAGCAACCGTCTACCGTAGCTATTTGTCGGGAGTTTTGAACTAATATTAAAATAAATAAATTATCTTCCAGAATAAATAGTGACAAAAAAATTCAGGTCCAAGGCACTACAAAAAAATGTGCAGACCTGGTCCGAGGAGGATAGCGGAAATTTTCTGCCCGAAAATTCCTCCCCGAAGGTGGATGGAACCCGCAACCTTCGGACCAACGCTTAAGAGACCGAGGTGTTTACATCTTCACCACAATGGTCGATTCCTATTTTGTGGTTAGAAATTGTGGAGTAAAAAAAAAAGTTTTTCTTTGTGGTGAAGCACAAGGCCTCTTCATTAATTGAGTGTGGGTAGTAATAGTAAAATTGAGAACTTAAATGTTAAGGCGCTAATCAGGTGATGCAGGTAGCGTATAGGCTGTTTCGAGTCCCACCTAATAATAATAATAATGATATCGCCTTATTTATACTGCCCGATTAGGACTATTAAGTCCCATTATTCCAGCAGTAAGCCCAAGACGTATCATTATGTGGTAAAAATCCCAAATGGGAGGATAACTTGTCTTGTTATAATATAATAATCTTGTTATAATAGATAACCAATCTTTCCGGAAGGAATATCTCCATCCTTTGACCAAAAAAATGAAAGAATAGAACTTCTTATTAAAAGGCTTGATCATCATGCGCTGTTCTTGCTCAAAAACTGTCTAAGCATACCAAAACTTTTATATTTATTAAGAACTTGTAAAACATGGGAATATGGACAATCAAATTTGAAAAAGTTTGATGGAATGATCAGACAATCATTAGAAAATATTTTAAATGTGAGACTCGAAGGTTCATCATGGCAACAAGCAACTTTGCCAGTAAAGATGGGAGGATTAGGCATCCGACTAACAGAAGACATTGCATTACCCGCCTTCTTGGCTTCTTTGAATTCTGTTTCGATCTGGATGTCTCTTATCATCCCATCCTTCTGTCAAAGCAATGTCATGATGAACTCTTTGGAAAAATGGAAACAAGTTAGTTCCTTAGATGCTCCTCCGAATTCAAACTTTCAGAAAGATTGGGATTCACCTCTCATTGAACAAAAATATGACAGTTTAATTTTAACTGCATCTCCTCGAGACAAAGCTAGACTCATGGGTTTAGGATCTAAGGAATCGGGTGCTTGGATACAAGCAATACCAATTGCAAATGTAGGATGTCTCTTGGACAATACCTCTTACGCGTTGCAGTAGCCTTAAGATTAGGCGCAGAAATATGCCAAGCACATACATACCATTGTGGAATGGAAGTCGATAAAACAGGACAGCATGGGTTAACTTGCAACAAAAGTGGCGGTAGGTATTCACGCCATAATGAACTAAACCAAACTCTCAAACGTGCCTTGGGATCATGTCATATTCCATCAGTTCTTGAGCCATCAGGTCTATTCAGACAAGACGGCAAAAGACCCGATGGTATGACATTGGTCCCATGGAAACGGGGGAGGCAAATGGTTTGGGACGCGACATGCGTAGATACCCTAGCCAACAGCAATATCAGTTACTCTCTGAGAGGTCGAGGTGAAACAGCCAAACAAGCGGAACTAAAAAAAGTGCCTGAAATATAAAGACCTACAAAATCTTTACGATTTCATTCCCTTCGCCGTTGAAACCTTTGGCTCTTTTGGGCCAAGTGCTTTGGAAATGTTTAACAGCATATCCAAAACTTTGGTCCTTGAGACAAAGGACAAACGCGCCGGGGAATATTTCAGGCAACGGCTTAGTTTCGCTGTTCAGAGAGGTAATGTTGCCTCAGTGCTGAGCACACTGCCTCGGGAAGATGTCCTTGGAGAAGTTTTTTATATATTGTAAAAATATAACTATCTATATTTGACATTTAAAAAACTTGTCTTGTCCCGGCTGGGTTTCGAACCCGCGACCTCTGGAATCTCTGGATTCACAGAGTGCCGCCTTTATCACTGAGCTACCGGGACAGACATGAATTGCCAATGCATGAATTTACTTCATAGATTTGAGAAATTGAGACCTTTATTGCTGGAAATAGCTGGAATAAGGGTACTTTTCTTTTTAGAATCTGTACTACTTAGGTAGCATTAATAAGTGTGAATTATTATTTCCAGGATACTGTTGGTGGAGGTTTTGAAAACTGCTGCCTGTATAATTACTGTTTGGCATACTTATAAAAAATACAGTACCGACATAGTTATGTAATATATGTACATGTAATATTCACTGAACAGTAAATGGGAATGTTGTACCAATACGTTATTAAATTTATTTGTGTTTTATTTATGTCATAATTAAACTTACTATTGTAAACAACCGGGGCTCAAACATAATAAGAATTTTTCGGGTCACTTTGCGGGGAATCTTATACCGCGAAGAGGTGTTTTTTTGGGGAGTTAACAAGATTTTGAAAGGGAGAATGTATCTACATAAATATTGTATGTCTGTCTGTGTTTTTGTCCGTCAAATATAATTTTTGGGGCGTTTTTTTTTTTTTTTTTTCTTCTTCTTTGTGTATAAGTGAACATCACCCTAAAATCACATACCTTCAGAGATAATGTACATATATTTAAAACTACCTGTGCTTAAGCGGGCTAATGAAGTTAGTATGTCCTCAACCCGCTATACCCACCAAGGTCTGCAACTAATGCCTCCGACAAGAGACAACACCTAAAGAAGACGATCAACCTACCGAACGTTGCCTAACCGAGAAAGTTAATGTCTCAACCAACCTGGTTTTGATTGAACGGGTTAACATTTTTTTTTTTTTTTTAGTTTATTTATTTGTTTATTATGCATTTATTTGTTTTTATCGAGCTCTAAATTCTTCACGTTCTTAAAACTGAAGACGCCAATTCTAGCCTTTATCTTAGTATTTGCCCTTTGTTCGCAGGAAACTTACAAACCTGCTACCCACATCGACCTCACCCAGCCTGGGTTGGGCCGGAATGCCAGCATCACGAAAATTTCACCTTGCTGGACGATGCTTAACTTCGGTGATCCTACGGGAACCGGTGCATTCAACGCGCCATCAACGCTGGCATTATTTGTTTATAAAGAAACATTTATACAAAGGTACTTCTCCTAAGTTTTGAAGGACTTCTAAGAGTGACTTATCTATCACCAGGTTAATCGGGTAAACCTGTTGAATCGTGACACTAAGTTTGGTAATCCAGTTAGTGTGGGGATCCGTTGGTTCGAATACCCAAATGCATAATTTTTTCTCTCATTTATATACTTATGTGACCACAGAATAATAGCATTCTGAAGGTTACTCGTATTGGACGATAGAAAATGCTTCTAATCTCTCGTGTATAGGGCTGTGAAAAACCAGGTGAATTACATCATTTAAAGCTACAATGCCGTGTTTGCTATGGAGGTTAATAACCTCGTCTCGAATGGCCTAGATGTTATATAGACGTTAGAGTCTAAACGATAAGCAAAAAAATGTTAGTCATAAAATAAACACAGTACCTACCTAAGTAAAGATATAATCAAGGCTAAAATATATTTGCTATGAAGAGGTGTTAAACGGATTGGCCAATTTCTTGGTGACATCACATAATCACACCTGAGTATACGAGTATTAAAAGCCTATGCATAAATATGTATATTATCATCGTTATCATACCTATTTGCAATATATTTTTATTGATAGGTGTAAGTTTGAGAAATCCGTTAAACAATTACAAAAATCACGATAGTTAGTATGATATTTTTGCAAAAAAAAAATCAACAGCAGTAAATATGAATGAAGTACCTACCTAAACAAAGCTAAGGTGCACAATAGGTATACATCTACTTACTTCTCACACATGTTCCCATTGACTATTAGAAGCTTACATGAAAAGCAAACATTGCTTGTGAATGAATAAGAAAATAGGTACATGGGAAATAACATGTCACTCGTTGCAGTACATCTATGATTAAGGTGAAGTTACTCGTGTATTAATTAATAATAATGATTATTTATGTTTTATAATTCGGTACTTAATCATTTGATTGTGCCATTTGATTCATGCTTAAGGGCCAAATCATAAAACAGGATAAGATTCAATCGAAGTGGACACTATCCCTTGACTTGGCCTCTAGTCCGCTGTGGTTGGTTGAAAACTCCGACTTGAGGGCGTGTCTGACTTAGCTTAGCTTTAATCCTGTTTCATAATGTGCGTCTAAATCTGTCCATTAGCTACCATGCAATTTTTTTTTTTTTTTTTTTTCAAGCTTTATTAGGAGAACAAAGTACAATGGTAACAGTATAAAATTAATAAAAAAAAAAAACAAAACAAACAAATGACAGATAAATAAGTTTAAAAAAAAAAGAAACTAACACTAATATCCTACCTAAAGGGCCGGGTTATTGCCTGTGGCAATCTCTTCCACCCAACCCTTTTGGTTGGTCAAAACACAAAGAAGGTCACTGACCTTGCGTCCTGCGCCTTCGTGTCTGACGTGACGAAGTAGACCAGCTGCAGGGCGGGCACCCGAATGATGGTCCCCTCATCGGATATCTCCGTGGCTCCGAAGTACACCGGGAAGGCGTGGGCGTCCCACGTGACCGGGTTGAACATGATCGGGAAGGTCAGGTTGAGGGCTTTCGTCTCCACGTCTTCCATCACGTAGTCCAAGTTGAGAATGTCGTTCGGGAAGCAGGAGTCGACCCATTTGGCGCAGATGTCGTCGAACCTGGAAACGGTGGGACAGAAGAGGTCATTTATAGTTTGTGTTTCATAAAGAAAAATAGTGAAAGGAGTCTAATATTGGCAATTTTTTTTCTAATATAGCTAGATTGTCTCTAGCAATCCAGAGAGGTAATGCAGCAAGTAGTGTTCTCTCTGGATTGCCAAAGTCAAAAACTTTGTGTCACTTTACTTGAATAAAAAAAAATATATCGCTAGTAGCACTAAGTTATCTAAGTATCAGTATAAATAGAAACGTGAGAAGCTGTACTAGATGTACATGATTATCAGAACATACCTGGACAGCTGTTTCGAGCTTATTTGCTTTCATCAGCCGGTAATAGTTATGAATATCCATGCCATCAACTAACCTATCTATCTTAATCAGTATAAACAGAAAAGTGAGAAGTAGATTGCTCATACTGATCCACGGAGGTTACATATATTGATAGCAATATAGCTTACTTGTAGGTTATCTCGTCCTCTCCATACACAATACTGGTTGTGCACTATCTCATCGATCAGTCTCAACTCCTTCCAGATCTCCCTGGTAAGCATGGTGTCCCCATGTTTGGGGATGGCGATGATACGGCCAAACCTTCCTGAGAACAAAGAAATGGAACATCCAAATGGTTATTGTGGAATAGAATGAGAGAGATGTTGAAAAATGATAAAATATTACGTTATTTTAGAGTTGAAAGCTTTCTCCATAGCACGAGGCATGAGGAATGTGGCATTTAAAATTTTGAATGGGCACCCATTCAAGTCTTTATCTCACTAAAACGTTGCTTAACCTCAATGACAAGTAGGTATCTTTCTTTATCTTTGAATTTGAAGAGTTTGAAATAAAGACTATATCTCGCCTGGGTGTGTTGTATCACGCGAATTATTTGTTCAACATAAAAAGCTTGCAAATGGATTCATCAGATTCTCATTTTACCTATGGTTAATTTGCACATGGTAATCACCTTGAGATTAAAAGCATGTGTAATAATAATAATAATGCATGATAATAATAAAAATAGAGTAACATTGTGTCGCGTTGGAACCCATTGTGAGCTGTAACTGTTGGAAACATTTTTAGGTACCTGATGCCTGATGTTGGTTGATATTGGAAAGATTGGACTTGAGACGAAACCTGCCGAGAAGAAACCTGCCGAGATGGAACATGGTCGATACTCGTCTCCTCGTCTCGTGAAAACATGAGACGAGACTCGTCTCATAGTTATTCTAAGAGACGAGATTTCTCCAAAATTTTTTAAAAGAGAAATAACAGAAACGGTCTCGTCTTGCGAAACAAGGTTTTCAAAGAGACGGGAAATTTTCTCGTCCTGATAGCATTGGGGATCGAAAGGTTGACGCTAGTCTTCCTATCTAAGGTATGAATTTTTTCTTCTTTTATTTGAATCTTTGACCACCAGAGGTACGAAAACAACAGCTGGAATAATAGGATTCATCTGTCTCAATCGGGCACTAATGAGAAGTGTATATTATAATTATTATTATTACTATTATTTGTCATTATTGTAAGGTAATAATGCTATATCGAGTCAGGACATTGACAACTTTTCAATCCACGCAGAAAAACAAGTTCAAGGTCAACTAGACATGATTCGTGTCTCTTCTAGAATACTGCTAGCAGATTTCAACGTCCTGGGGGCCCATAACCTGTTTGTCCAATAGTGTCTTAATAGCCATCTCATTTCCTTAAGGACAATCAAATAGATGAATGGAAACTTACCAACCAGCTACCCATATTAACCTCACCTAGCCTGGGTTAGGCAAGGACTAGCTACCCTCTCGATGGTTAGAATTTGAATTGTCACCCATCCAAGTCCTAATCTCGGTGGACTTTGTTGAACTTTAGTGAGAGAACGAGAACTGGTGTATTAAACGGTCATCTGGTTTGGTTAATCTATTTATAATCTTATATAATCTATTTATAAATCAGTCAAATCCGCCTCCTCAGAAAAGTGAGAAGTTGTTGAAGTTGAAGAAAAGTAATGATGAGGTGTCTTTATCTATATCCATAATTCTCTTTATTTACTCGTAGAATCGTTCAAATATGGACGATTTTCTCTTTTCCATAGACAGATGACGTAGGCAGTCCAGTATTACACATAGGTTGTTCAATACTGTAATTCGACACATTAAATTGCCTAGGATCATCGATTGGTCACCTTCGATTTCTCCAAGGAAAAAACCAGATCTGTCTGTGGTGTTTTTATAAGAAAAACCATATCAGTTTGTAGAAAACGCATGTTTTTTTTAGAATTGAACAATACTCTGATTTATACTGATGGTCATTTTCATTGTTTCTTATTGATCATCTATCGAAAGTAAAATGTATGGAATAGTAAGAACAATGATTCGTAGTGGATGTGTTTACAGCACTGGACTTGTAATGTAAACAACCTGACGTATGGATCCGTGCTCTGTGGATCGGATCCTAGCCAGTGTTTTTTACCTATTACCATATATATATAAAACAGAAAAAAGGACTACCTACCTACCTACCTACCTATGTTTGTTTGTTTGTTTGTCCGGAGTTGTTTAGCCAAAACGGTAAGAGATAGCGAAAAATGTCTCAGAATTGACCCCCCAAAACCATATCGCTTTGTCCAGAAAAATTTATAAAAAGTTCAAAAAGGCATTGCTGTCCAGCAGTACGGCCATGCCTTAGTAAATTTGAAATTTAGTCCCGTTGAAAAGCACGGGCAAACGGCTAGTTACCTATATTTTCCTCATTTATTTGTGTACCTATTACCTACATATATGTATGTATGACCAGATGGTAATACTCTTTAATTACAAATTCAGACAGAAGACTGACTGTATAAATATTAGGTATGAAAGATACACGGAACTTAATCCACGTATGGTGTTCATTATCCTCCGGCCAGTTTGAACAATTCGCCTGATTTTCCATCAGCCTACTTCTGGAAGACAATAACCGTCACTAATGAGATTTATATTGTTAGCTTAGAGTTTTAGAGGCATGTAGGGTACCTAGAGCTATTTGAAAGCTAAACGCCGGCGTACGTTGTAAATACCTAGATGAGATTTTTTACCGTCTCTTCAAAATCGTGTTGACTCACAAGACGAGACGTTTTATAGACGGGAGTGATTAATCATTTTTTCATTGTTGTGTCCGAAGTCCATTAATGTGGCTTAGCCTAACATGGTTTCATTAGTGTCTTTAGGTGAAAAAAAACTCCTTTTTTCATATTGGCTGGTTTCATACCTACAATATAAATTACAATGAAGTGTACATTAGTTATTTTATATTGTCTGGTTTCTTAAATACAATATGAGTTACATGTTACAATGAAGTAAATTAATTAGGTTCAGCTAATATTTTATAGGTGATTTTTTAATATAATAATAATAATAATGTTTATTATTCATTCAATAACATCATGGTCTGGTATATGTATACATAGTAAATAACAAAGGCGTCTGTATCAATGCATTTTTCTCTTTCCATAACCTTACATAGCAGAAACAAGAATTCAAGATGTGCCAAGAAGAGGGTGGAGTTTATGGCAATCTTTTCCACCAAGCTTCCTTCTTCCTCGTCAGCCGTCAGCAAATTATCCAAGAGGAAGTACATAAACTGCACAGGCACACGCTCTTGTCTATAAATGCATTGTGCTCTCGCCATAACCTGCCTGAAGCAAGAATCCATGCTACATCCTTTCAGTAAAATTTATTGTATACAAAGCAAAAGCAGACAGGGAAAGTCCTGAACTGTGCACGGATGAAAGTTGCTAGCACAATGGCAATTTATAATAATACTGAATAGATAATAATAATAATAATAATTGAACTGGAATAAAAGCAATATAATAACTTGAGAATAAGAAATGTAAGTAGTACCATAATAGCTTGATTCTATATTCGGAGCTAGAGTTCCATAATTATGTTGTCTCTTGAGGTAGACTTAACATGTATAGTGTGTACCTCAATGGCAAGTTCTGTCACCTCCCAAGTAAAGTCACGTAAGATTGGCATTTTCGGCCCACACTGGGTGAGGTTAATGTGCGTAGCTAGTCCTATTTCGAGCAAATAAACCCTACTCAGATGACTGAATCCTCATAAGTCGACACGACTTCTTTCATGTCCTCTTCTTCTTTCACTTTGCCTTCTCCCAACCTACTTAGGGTCGGGAATTGGTCAATCTTTTCTCATGGTTGAGGTTGGTTAGTTCTGGCACTCCTACTTCCACAGGTAAGGCCGCCAACGATTTGTGTAATTACTTTTGGCCTGACAGTGTTGGTACCGTATCTATCTAAACGTCCCCCAGCGGGAATCCAAAAAATATCCTCTAAAGGTATTTTAATCTAGTCATTAATAATATGGATACATTAATAAAAATGCTGGTAGTCTGGTAATACAGTAGATTGTGGCGCAATGATCCAAGAGGTTGCCATCCCTGATTCATAAATATAATAAGTACAGGTATATCCGGACAGGATCCTACTGTTGATAATAACAACAATGATAGCGGTTTGATCCTGATTCTATATCCGGAGTTCTGTGTCTTAAAGCACACGACTCTGGTCACGTGACTAATGTACTCATTGTTCTTCTGGTAGGAAGTCACTGTGACTGGTGTAGCGCACTAGGCTTGCACGCACGATGACCTGGGTTCGATCCTCAGAAGGGCACGAGTTTTTCTGCTCTGTACTTGGATGTCCGGGGTCCGCTCATACCTCGTGAGGAAAATGTGTAGTTACTATTTGTATGATGAGTAAGGACCAGCATTATCAGCGAATAAAAAAAACACTGCCAATTATGGACACAATACTTCCTCGTGATTGTTTCACATTGTGTACACGTGCGAATTTTGAGTTTTTATACTAAATTACTTGTATTTCCTAAACGGCTCAACCGATTTTCTTCAAATTTATTTTATATGGTAGAAAACCGTTTTTTCTACATTCTAGATTCTACAAAAAATTCTGTATCGGCAAGTTGTGGTTCTTATTTTTTGACTGGTCTCTTTCACCCAGAGCCGCTAGTACGAATTCGATGAATTTAAAATGGGACCATCTACAGAATGTCTCCTAGATGTGTACAAAATTTCATCAAAATCGGTGGAGTAGTTTCCGAGATTTGCGCGTTACAAGGAATCGTTTTAACAGACAGACAGACAGACAGACAGACCGACGGACCGACAGACCGACAGACCGACAGACGGACACAAAACCAAATTTGCTCAGGAGGTTATGAAACGTCCAGAAATATGAAAAAAATTGAAATCGGAGCAAAAAAATATTTTTTTTTACAAAAACGAACACAATACTTCCGATTTCTAATATTAGAAATTTCTCGGAAGTAATAGTATATGCGGTTCTAAGATATATAATACTAATAAGTTAGTATTATACAGGGTGAGCATAAAGTCTCACCCCACCCCCCGTATCTCGAGAATGGCTGTAAATACAAAAAAAACAAAAACCCGTGTTCCTTAATTTTTAGGAGGATTAATGTTCAGCCAAAAAAAAATTGCCTACACGGCCCCAGTCAGGCTGGGCATGGACCAATTTTAGAATCTTAAATAGAATGGTATGTCTTGTGGCATATTGTTTTAAAGGTCTCATAGAGAGAAGTTCATTACAACGAATTTCAGTGAGCTACAACTTACCGTTCTTGAGATACAGGGTCGGACGCTCTGCGTAATATCCATATATTTTGACCTATAACTCGTTAACCGTAAGTCATAGAAAAATAAAATTTATTGATAATAACTCCTTATGACAAGAACTTTCGAACAAGTTAAAACTTGATTTGTTTTTACGTTAAAAATTTTCGGACTGTTCGTCCGGCTGGCTGACGAAACCGACCAGAAACTAATATCAACAGAGTATGTCGAGTTAAACCTTTTTTAACTCCACCGATGTATCTCAAGAACGGTAAGTTGTAGCTCACTGAAATTCGTTGTAATGAACTTCTCTCTATGAGACCTTTAAAACAATATGCCACAAGACATACCATTCTATTTAAGATTCTAAAATTGGTCCATGCCCAGCCTGACTGGGGCCGTGTAGGCAATTTTTTTTTGGCTGAACATTAATCCTCCTAAAAATTAAGGAACACGGGTTTTTGTGTTTTTTTTGTATTTACAGCCATTCTCGAGATACGGGGGGTGGGGTGAGACTTTATGCTCACCCTGTATATCTTAGAACCGCATTAACTGATTTCAAGTGGATTCAAGTTTAGATAAGCCAGACTGTCCCTCAACTCACTGCAGAGCACTGTAATTGGTTAAAAACTGCGACTTGAGGGCGTGTCTTGCTTATCTTAACTTTAATCCTGTTTCATAATTTGGCCCTTAGTAATGCTGCGCTACCCACAACAATTTGTACAGAGGCCTTGAACTTCACCACATAGAAATCATGCTTTATCTTTCTTCTTCTGGTAAAAAATGATTTAAATTCGATAATGTAAGAACTATGGGGTGAGTGATCCTTTACCCTATAACCTTATATCTTTAGAAAAGTTAGAATTTTCTGGACTTACCAGGAGATCCTATACCCTATACCTATAGAAAAGTTAGAATCTGTTGAACTTACCAGGCTGGTGATCCTATACCCTATACCTATAGAAAAGTTAGAATTTGCTAGACTTACCAGGCCTGGTGATCCTGTACCCTATACCTATAGAAAAGTTAAAATTTGCTAGACTTACCAGGCCTGGTGATCCTATACCCTATACCTATAGAAAAGTTAGAATTTGCTGGACTTACCAGGTAACCCTATACCCTATACCTATAGAAAAGTTAGAATTTGCTAGACTTACCAGGCCTGGTGATCCTATACCTATAGAAAAGTTGAAATTTGCTTCAATTACCAGGTGACCCTATACCCTATACCTATAGAAAAGTTAGAATTTGCTAGACTTACCAGGCCTGGTGATCCTATACCTATAGAAAAGTTGAAATTTGCTTCACTTACCAGGTGACCTATAGAAAAGTTAAAATTTGCTAGACTTACCAGGCCTGGTGATCCTATACCCTATACCTATAGAAAAGTTAGAATTTGCTGGACTTACCAGGTGACCCTATACCCTATACATATAGAAAAGTTAGAATTTGCTGGACTCACCAGGCCTCGTGATGCGGGTCGGATTGAACCGCGCGGAGTAGTTCATCTTGAAGTAGGACTCCACAATGGCCCTCTCCGCCTTGCCCGGGCCGTGCTCGGGACTGAAGAGGTACTCCGGGTCCATCTCAAAGTAGATCCTCTGGAAGCAGGATCTACTTCGAGTAGATCTGGAACCAGGATCTACTTCGAAGTAGATACCAGGTGATCCTATACCCTCTTCCTTCCCAAGCGCTTTTATCATTTGTAGTGGTACCTGTCCGATGTGCATTCAAATGCACATTTTCTGAGTAGTGTTATCTTCCCGATCGCAATATATAGTTTGTAATGGTATCTTCCCAAGGTGCATTCAAATGCACAAAAACTTTTCTGAACTCATGTTGATTTTAATCTTTAATGTGAACGGATCTTTACCACAGAGGTTTTTTCAAAGGAAGAAGAACTCTGTGCGTTATTATAGGCGGGACAATTTTGTCTTGCGATGATAGCATTACCAAAAAAATGTGCATTCAGATGCACATTGGGAAGGAAGAGGATACCCTATATACGTATAGAAAAGTTAAAATTTGCTGGACTCACCAGGCCTCGTGATGCGAGTCGGATTGAACCGCGCGGAGTAGTTCATCTTGAAGTAGGACTCCACAATGGCCCTCTCCGCCTTGCCCGGGCCGTGCTCGGGACTGAAGAGGTACTCCGGGTCCATCTCGAAGTAGATCCTCTGGAAGCCCGTCACGCAGATGATGGTGAGCAGGATGGGGATGATGATGAAGTAGCCGGGACTGCGGGCGATCTGCACGCCGAGCCGGAAGAAGAGGCGCTTGAGGGTGTCGTCCACCCATTTGAGACCGCAGCCACCCATGGCGACCTGGGGGGACAGAAGAGGTGTGGGTTGGGAGTTTTTTTTTTTTTTTTTCTTTTTTATTAAGCTTTATTAGGAGGACAAAGTATAATGGTAACAGTATATAATTAAGAAAAGGAAAAAAAAAACAAACAAATGACAAAATAAATAAGTAAAAAAAGAAAATAACAGTAATGTCCTACCTAAAGGGCGGGGTTATTGCCTGTGGCAATCTCTTCCACCCAACCCTTAGAAGAGATTGCTATTGTTATTGTTGGAATAAGACTGAAGAGGGCAGAAGAGAGAAAATATTTTTTACTTCCGAGTATACATGTACGTATGTAAATATCTTCACATAGCAGATTTTTTTTACAAACAGACTTTACGAAGCAAATTGGCTGACAGCATTGAATTGATGACGGATTTAAATTTATAACTTTTTTTTACAAAGAAACTATACAACAAGGTAGAAAAGCTCATGTTTACCTGCCGAGACCTCAAAATAGACATGCAAGTGTGGTTATCCACCCTTGTACAACCATTTCGGATCTCACCAGGTTATGTTGGACTTACTGGTAATTTCCTTACCAGCACCTACCAACTAAAACCTCCCTGATGTATGACTACTCAGTATAGGAAAATCAACCTGGAACCGCGTGAGCATTTCATCAGGAATTTATAACTATACCACCTTTGTATCAGTACCTACCTTTGTAAACATTTGCACTATAGGTATTCAGGCGAGTCCTATGGCTCCATCGCATTGGGTTTTGCTTTAATGCACGGTGTTTGAAAAAGATTAAAATAAATAAAAACCTGATAATTCGTATGTGCCCGAGAAGTAAAATAATTAAATTTCATTTGTTAATAAATATCTCTAAATTTGATTTTAACCGAGAAGAGATATGAGGTATCATTAATGAGAGGGGTAGGGTAAGAGTTCGATCTATCTACTGTACAAACTAGCAAAGTCTATTTTCTCAACTGAACCTCATTCAATAGTTGTCAAGTTAATGTGAAATCTTTGCATTTCCAGATAGGTAATTCTCAAAGTTAATTCAGAAAATCATCTACTCTGAGTAGCAGTTGACACACCTCAAATGTAATTTACATGAAATGTCAAGTACAGTTTGACCACAAGCTTGCCTACACCACTACACAGAGCACATGGCATACAATTATATCGCAGGAAAATAATGACTTTTAACAATGAGAGAAAACCAAGTAATCAATCAATATTATGCTGGATCCACATAGGTGCAACATGCAACATGCAACATTTTGCTGCAACATGTGTGTGGTAATTGGAACACTGTTGCAGCAACTTGTTGGTGCCGTCCACACACGTGCAACATAGTAGCAACAAAGATCAAAAAATTTCGGTAGAAAACCGACATCCTCATGGATAATTTTTGAACATTCA
This sequence comes from Bactericera cockerelli, assembly GCA_024516035.1. NCBI lineage: Eukaryota > Metazoa > Arthropoda > Insecta > Hemiptera > Triozidae > Bactericera > Bactericera cockerelli. The sequence goes on from CM044955.1 coordinate 53,698,368, forward strand.
TGTTCGTGTTCAGAAGCCGTCCACACAGAGTGAATTCATGTTGCAGCAACATGTTGCATGTTGCACCTGTGTGGACCCAGCATTATAAATAGTAATTACATTATCTTGAACCAATAAAATATAAATGCAACATCTTTGAAAAAAAATTAAAAAATAGCAATAATAATAATTATTTATAGTGACCTACTTAAATAGTTATTTTTATTGATTGTTTATAAAGAAGCATAATTTAAATGACAAGTAACAATATCTAAAATCATAAAATATAGTGTTATTATTCAACACATTAAACATTACGTTTACAACACATTAAAATAACACTATACCATGTTAAATGATACCTATATTCTATAATAATATGGATGTAGTATATTCCTAATGATAATAGGTAATTAGGTACATACATAATTATACTCTTACATAGGCACGTAATGCTAATACCATAATTTAATCATTTATGAAACATGATTCTTTATCATTGAAAGCAATAACATAATCTCTAACAAATGGTCAAATATGTACATGTACACATAATGTAGCACAATATTTCTGATGATAAAATCATAATAATCATGTATGCTAACTATGCTGATAAGGTGTTGAAAATTCCCACGTCACTTATAGTGGCTAATTATCATTAGGTTGCTTAATTAATTAATTTTTTTCATGAGTAAATAGATGCCTAATTAATTTAGCACTACGAGGCAATGACGTGCCTAAGTAAATGATGTTATTAGGAGTCTAATGTTGGGCTACCCACTAAAGTTGTGATATAAAAACACAAACAAATTACATAGGTACCTAATATACATTACCGACCTCACTAGTCAGTAGCTTCATCGAAAAGGCGGCGGACTTGTAACCTGGAGGTCGGTGGTTCAATAGTTGTGATCACACGAAAGTGATTAACACAATTAATATAATAACTAACCTACATTTAAATTAGAGAGAGTTGAAATGGCATTGAAACATTAATAAAAAGATACCTACCTGAAAGCAATAATTATTTTAATAAGGGCTCACCGGAAGAGAATATCAGATTAATGACTTAAGAATGTAGGATGTAGATTTTAGATTTTTTGGGAAGGGGGAGATTTATCCTCTAACATGATAAATATATATCTTACCTTTTCATTTATTTTACTTACGGGCATATTAATATACTCGTAGTTGTGTATGGACTCTTATTAATCTCTTTAAGAGAAATTTAGTTCCTATCTATTAATACTGCATATTAAAAGTACCTACATTGCACAATCTCATCTTACCAAAGGTTAATCATTTTACATTAAAGTAAGTAGCAACAAAATCGGTCTGAGATCGATTGGATCTCAAGGTGCATAGATAGTTAGATAGCTTGGGCAAGGGCACTGGTCGGTTTAATTATAGACTGCTTTACTTAGACTGCAAGCTCAGGATATATGGATCGATTAACAGAAATAGTCTGACTTTACAAGGGGTGTATTTAAGTGGGGGAAATCAGTGCACTCATATTTTTTTTAAAATTTGGGATTAACGTCGCTTTCAACTGCATGGTTATATCACAACGCGACGGGCACTAAGATTAGTTGACTGGATTTGTTATCAGGGGTGTTCTTTTTTGTTTTTTATTTGATCCAATCACGATTGAACGTGAAGACGAATTTAGAAGCATTTTATAACCGGTTCTATGGATCTTGAAAAACACCGAACCGGGGATTGGGAACGTTAGTTTTAAAAGGATTCGTCAAATTAGTGCTAGTGCAGTAAATCGAGGGTTTTGCTCGCCGAACCGAGGTGGCAAAACCCTCGATTTACTGCACTAGCACTAATTTAACGAATCCTTTTGGATAGTTAACGTTCCCAATCCCCGGTTCAGTTTTTTTTTAGGGGATTTCTCAAGATCCGTAGATCCGGTCATGAGCAATTATTCAAATATGTGTTTTTCAAATGTAATGTGTTTTTCGTAGTCATCAATGATTAAACAAAAACACGTTTCTCATTGGGAGAAACACTGAAACACATCAAAGTGTTTTCAAACAGCCACCTCTTTTTGAAAACACCTAAAAGAGAGGTTGCTGTTTAAAAACACCTATAAATAGAAAATGAGTGTTAGATAATAATATATTCATCATGAAAATCCACGGGATTTTTTTTCATCAATTTCAGGAAACATTCTTTGCGGTTAACCTTCAGATTGCTGCGATTTTTCTCTATTTTTCCTGTAGGGTTCAAAATATTTCACAATGTTGCACGATTCCATAGGTTTTTTTTAAGTAGGTAGATCTCTACAGTTGTGTTTTGATGTTTCAAACATCAAAGTTTAGGTACTGGCAAGTGTGGAAACAAATTTTAAAGATCTCCCCAAAACACGATAAAGTACTCCTATAAAATTACTCACAAAATGTTAATGTAAGATTCCCAGTACATGTTGCATCATTTGAACACATTATCGACTATAAATATTGCTTTATTGATGGCAGTGATCTAACGCTTGTTCTAAATTAAACTGTAAAAGTTCCATGAATTTGATCAATCCTTGTCATCCTTGTTCTATTTTGCTAAAGTAAATAAACATATCTATAGTACGGAGTTTACTTTCTTCACTTTCTTGGTTTTACAGTTCCGTCTAAGAATTCTATGTTAAAATTTTGACTAAAAATATAAATGGGTACCAATCAGATTTTAATAGCGCATTATAACGTGCACTGGTATAGTCAAGTGGTTAAGGCGCTCGTCTGGTAATCCTGGTAGCGTAGGGATCCTTTGGTTCGAATCCCACCCAATGCATGAATTTTTCCTAAAGATCTGCACTATGCCGTCATGGTAGCGTGGTACTTATAACTTTTGATTCTCTGAGCTCCAGACATACCAGGATATTTGTTTTGACCTGAGCTAGTGGCTCCAGCCCTGACAGCTGAAAACTTTCCACAACTCAATTCACAGGAAAACATCTGACTTAGACACATCTATAGTACCTGATGTTTAAAAGTGAAAAGTTCAGCTTAAGGCTTTCACTAGAAAGTTCAAGGACCCGTCTTCACGGAAAGCGAAGTGCTCTCAGGCAAATCAGGCAAAATACACTGAAAGTTCCGCCTGCCTGGCATAGCCTAATGTCTTGCCCAGCTGAATAGTATGCTTTGACCAGTCCAGTGATCACACATACGGTTCCAGGCCAAATACCCGGCAGATTAACCCAGAATGCTTGAGTTCAGTGCAGTGCCTCATTAGTGGAAGATATTAACGTTCTGTTTCTGTAACGTTTCTTCTTTTTATTATTATTTTTGGATGGGTTTAAATAATCACTTTCTAATGAAAGCTAGTGGATTAACTTGCTAAAATTCTAAACTCATATTAGTAAAATCCAGTGTTCGACTGACTCACAAATCCCTGCATGGAGGATCTTGCTTACTCTTACTTATTTCTTACTTAGAATCTTAACTTGCTTACAAACTTGCAAACTTAAATTTGAGAAAAAATGAAGGAAAATGACAAGAGGAAAATTTCGTCTGTGGAAAATTCTGAAAAGGCAACTGACAACTGACAGTGTTTATTTACTTTATTACCAGGAGTGAACGCTACAAAGGAAGATGCGTCGTCGTAGTGAGGCCAGTAAAATTCAAATTACGAACTTTCATTACAAGATCGAACATTCTCCCCACCATGAACCGTTGGTTTCATAAAAAAATCAAAATATAATTAGTGGGTACTATCTTTCAATGATAAAAGTATGATAATATAGCACCAACCAATTTCCTACTGATTTGGTAATGGACAGATTTTTACAACTGGTCTTTTAAATAGACCGCGGGAGGTTTTAACCAGAGCCACCCTAGAAATGCCATCTTTCCCTGGAAAAACTTGGACGACCTTTCCCATAGGCCATGATAGAACAGGGGTGTTCTCTGATTTTATGAGAACAATAAGCCCAACCTTCAATTCATCATCATTCTTCAACCACTTGGTTCGTTGCTGTAAAGAAGTGAGATATTCAGTTGACCAACGAGTCCAAAATGATTGAATCATCTGCTGAGTGAGCTTGAATCGTTGTCCTAGATCCAGAGGTGTTGCAGTCAGAGGTGTGAATCCAGGCTCCTGCATCAAAAAATGTGCAGGGGTTAAGGCTTTGGGTGCTGATGAATCCACATCAAGTTGACAGAGTGGTCTACTATTCAGTATTGCTTCGATTTCAATAATAACAGTATTTAGCTCTTCATATGACAGGATCTGTAAGCCAATAGCTTTATATAGATGTCTCTTGACTTGTCGAATGTTGCTTTCCCACAAACCACCGAAATGAGGTGATGCAGGTGGATTGAACTTGAATTCAATTCTTCTCTCAAGTAGATTTTCTTCTAGAGATTCTTTATAGTTGTTTGAATCCAGAAAATCATATAACTCGTTTAGAGTATTTTTAGCGCCAATGAAATTCGAGCCTTGATCGGAGTACAAAACTCTTACAAGACCTCTTCTTGCTATAAATCTTCCTAGAGCGGCTAGAAATTTTTCAGTTGACAAACTAGAAACCAACTCAAGATGTATAGCCTTTGTAGCCATGCATATAAATAGACAGAGGTATGCTTTTTGTGTTTTAACACCCCTGTGTTTTGAAATGGTTACATTAAATGGTCCCGCATAATCTACACCCGTGCGTAAGAAAGCTTTGGATTCACTTACACGAGCCGCAGGTAAATTTCCCATCAAAGGATACAAAGGTTTCGGATTATGTTTGAAACAGAAATTACATTTTTTTAATTGGCGTCTTACGATATCTCTGCAACCGAATATCCAATATTTGTTTCTCAATATAGATATCAGTAGATGCGGACCAGTGTGTAGGTTCTTGCGATGATAGTAGTCGATAATGAGACTAACAATATGGTGAGTTTTAGGTAAGACTATAGGATGCATCTGAGAATAGTCTAAGTGTGCAGCATTTGAGATCCTACCTCCACAGAGTACAACACCATCCTGTATAAATGCATGAATTTGTTTGAATGAATCTGAACACTCTTTGTTAGCTTGTAAATTTTTAATTTCTGAGGCAAACTCTTGTTGCTGCAAAGCTTTCAGCAGGGTTAGTTCTGAGACAGTCAAATCTTGTGGGGTTATTTTTCCGCGTTTAATTATTTTAGTAAACTTCAGAACGTAACAAACTGAATGAAGAAGTCTTTCCCAAGAAGAGCTTCGATTGGCTAAATCTAGTAGTACAATGCCTGGAACAACTTTCTCAGACTCTTTCACTGTAACATATGAAGTTGGCTTGGCTTCTGAGAGTGTTTGTTCATTCAAAGTCACGGTGTGGTTCAGAGCCCATTCATTGGTAGCTTTGGACATCCAAGTAGGTCCATTAGACCAAAGTTCATGAGTAATAAGCTCGCTTGGCGATAAACCTCTGGATAAGCAATCAGCTGGGTTTTCGCTTCCCTTGACGTAAAACCAATTTTTACTATTTACATTTTCTTGAATTTTCGTAACCCTATTGGCTACAAAAACTTTCCATCGTGAGGATTCTGAAGAAATCCAAGCTAGAGCAACTTGGCTGTCGCTAAAGCAATAAATGTGTTCAACAGTATGTCTTTCTTCACATGTCGAAACAATAGTATGCATCAACTTTGACAATAACATCATAGAACAAAGTTCTTTTCTGGGTATACTTATATATTTAAGTGGTGTCAATTTTGATTTTCCACATATAAGTTGAGTGGTGATATTACCATCTAAATGTGTCACTTGAGCATATATGCATGCTCCTAGTGCCTTTTCTGAGGCGTCACAGAACCCAACTAAACTCAACTTTGTATTTTTAAAGATCAATAAGTGTCTGGGTATCTTGTAATCACAAAGTAGTGAAAATTCCTTGACCAAAGTTGCCCATTGTTGGCAAATGGTATATGGAGGTTTGTCGTCCCAATCAAGCTTCAGATTCCACAATTCTTTCATGATTATCTTGGCTTGAGTAGTGACTGGACTTATCAAACCTAGCACGTCATAGATTCTAGCAACTGTACTAAGAATGGCTCTTTTGGTGCAAACAACATTATCTACATTTACTTTGAACTTAAAGTTGTCTTCAGTTGGGCACCATTCGATTCCTAATACTTTCATGTATTCATGATCATTCCATTGAACATTGGCTTTATTAACGTTCTCAGGACTTGTAATAGATTTTATCACAGTTTGGCTGTTGCTAGCAAACTTTGTGAGTTGAAACCCGCCACATTTTAATAATGATGTACATTGTATTAAAGTGCTTACCGCGTCATTTTCATCTAGAAAACTAGACAAATAATCATCCATGTAAAAGTTTTTCTCTACTTCCTTGGCTGCCTGTGGATATAGCTGACTTTCATCACTAGCGAGTTGTCGAAGAACACGTTGAGCAAGGTATGGACTCGGCTTACTTCCAAACACAACTCTGTTCATTTGATAGCACTGAATATCTTGTTCCGGTGTATCACGCCACAGGAAACAATGGAACTTGTAGTCATCTGGATGCATGTGAATCTGAAGAAACATCTTACGAATATCTGCGGTACAAGCATATGGAAACATACGAAATGTTATTAAGAGCTTAAATAAGTCATTATACAAGGTAGGTCCAGTGTATAGCAGATCGTTTAGAGAGTGTCCACTAGTTGAAGAACAACTCATATCAAAAACTACACGAACCTTTGATGTTACGCGTTCTGGTTTTACAATAGCATGATGAGGCATAAAATAACAAGGTGATTTCACCTGTGAAATATCTACCTTATGTGCATAATTTTCTTGCATATACTCCTTAATGGCCTTGACATACTCCTTTGCCACTTCAGGTTTTGAGCTGTGTCTCTTCTCAAGACCTAGCAATCTTTTCTTGGCAATCTCATACGAGTTACCCAAAATTTGAGGATCAGATTTGAAAGGAAGGGACACACAATAGGACCCATCCTCTAAACGCTTACTTGAATCAATGAATAGCTTCTCACACATAGCATCTTCCTCACTTATGTGTGGAGGTGAAGGAACTTCTTCTAAAGTCCAGAACTTTTGCATTACAGACTCTAGAGGTGTTTGTATAAATGCACAGAAATCAATTTCCTTGTTACTTGTAACAATAGGAGCTTTTCCAATCACAATATCTCCTAATACTGATTCAATGACAATAGGACTGTTATTTCTTATTAGCTTAGGCTTCCCCACAAGAAGTGAGAATAGCTCAGCTCCAATGAGCCCATCTATCTTATCTGGTACATAGAACGTATCATCACTTAACTTCAAATTTTTCAAATATGATAGCTGATCAATATCAATAGGACAAATAGGTAACTTATTGGTAATTTTGTCAACAACCAATGCTTCAGTTACGTTGAATGATTTTTGAGGGTCAAAACGTGAACAGAAGCTGAAAGCTGTCACTCCTTTAGCTTGACTCGCTATTCCACCAATACCACCTATTTCTAGGGAAACTGGCTTGTAATTAATTCCCAATTTGTTACAACATGATGTAGTGATAAAGTGACTCATGCTAGCACTGTCAAGTAACATTCGCATTACCTGAGGATTTCCATGCTGATCTTGGATATTGACTTTCACGGTAGAGAGCAGGACTGTAGTACTCTTGGTGTTTTCCATAGGTGTATGAAACTTAGAAGTTGAGTAGCATGAAGATACCACATGAGTCTCACTGGTAGTAGCTGGAATGTCACTTACAAGAGATGTTTTCTTATTATCATCATGGGAAGTAGAGTAGGTATCTAAATGTAACATTGTATGATGACGATAATTGCACTTTTTGCAATTTAGCTTGTTTGAACATGAAATAGCTGAATGATTTGGACTTAAACAGTTAAAACAAAGCTTATTTGACTTAACCAAATCCAATCTTTCACTTGCCTTGAGAGATGCAAATGTAGCACATGAGTACAGCTGGTGAACTTCTTCCTTGCATGCTACACATACATTCTTCTGTTTTTCAGCCGCAACCAATGACATAGGCTTGTATGTAGGTTTAGGCTTGAATGAAAAAACATTAGTATGAGGAACCTTCTTGGGAACCTCTTTGACTTGGCCATCTATGCGTTGCATGATGCGCATTTCATCTTTTACAAAAGTCAACAAGCTGCTGAACGTTGGCATATCATTGGAATGTAAAACTTTGGTTTCAAATTTACGACATAGATCACTATCTAACTTGCGAACGGATAGCGCATATAAAATATATTCAGCCAAATTTTCTAATTTGAGACCATTAAGCGCTGACACTGCCATGCCTACTTCATCAATGAAATGTTGGTAAAGTTGAATCGACTCACTTTTAATATTCTTAAAGTTGATGATTGTGTCCATATAACTTCCTGCCATGGCTCGCTTGTCTTCATACCTGTCTTTGAGTGCTGCCCAAATTGTCTCATAGTTGGATCCAATGGGTGGGATACCTGTGCAAACACTCAAAGCGGCTGATTTTAATCTTGAAACTAGATACTGAATCTTTTGATCATTAGATAAAGACTTGTTGTTATGGATCAATGAAATAAATGTCTCTGAGAAAATCGACCAATTTTGGATATTACCGTCGAAGTACGGCAAATCTAATGTAGGTAACTTGGGGATTTCAGGTGTGATCTTTTCCACCCCACGTCTAGTATCACAAATTGAGGAATTGTATTTTATGATACCTATCATTTCTTCTAAACTATCTAGTCTTTCATAATCAGGAATGTAGTTTTCATCTTCAGATAATTTCAGCTTATCAATCTCACTGATAATCTCTTCAAACCTCAGATAATAGCCATCTACTAATGTTGCTTTACTTAGTAGAGACGTCCTGAGAGATTTGTCTACTGCTACTTTTCCTATGAATTCATAAATTTCTTTCACCTTACCAAAGATATTATCTGCTTTTGATGTAAGTAGTTTGATTTTTTCTTCTGTCATCTTGCATGTAGATACCTTCCAATCTTGCACTGCACTTGAACTTGAACTTGAACTTGAACTTAAAACTTTACGATATCTTCGCTCGAAGGACCAAAATGGAGGATCTTGCTTACTCTTACTTATTTCTTACTTAGAATCTTAACTTGCTTACAAACTTGCAAACTTAAATTTGAGAAAAAATGAAGGAAAATGACAAGAGGAAAATTTCGTCTGTGGAAAATTCTGAAAAGGCAACTGACAACTGACAGTGTTTATTTACTTTATTACCAGGAGTGAACGCTACAAAGGAAGATGCGTCGTCGTAGTGAGGCCAGTAAAATTCAAATTACGAACTTTCATTACAAGATCGAACACTGCATTCAGCACGCTTACTTTTGCTTTGAAAATGTATAAAACGGTTTCTGCAACAGAGGATTGAGCTAGTGATATCATAATAAGGGCTGGGTGAAAGAGATTGCCACAGGCAATAACCCCGCCCTTTAGGTAGGACATTAGCTTCATTCTCTTTTTTGTTGTTGTTCCTTTGTTCAATATATTTATTTTTTCTTACAAAGCATACTATAATAATAATAATAATTGGCAGTAGTAACGATGACCTATGTCCCTGGGGTTGGAATTTACCAGTGTTGTGATATCAACGGTACTTACCCAATACTTACCCAAAAAAAGCATAATAATGGACTATTTATAAGATGCATGGGTCACTATTTTTCAAGAAAATCTTACCTGTTATCTGTCAATCTATTCTACTTGAAAAAGACCACAATTATGTTTGGCACAAAGTAGACTTCTTGAAAATGGGCCTGACCAGAATAGGATACATTGTTAGTAACCATAAGTTACCAACTTCTTGGGTTGGGTTCTTATTAAATGCCATTTCTGAGCCATTTACCCAGCTACATTAAGTTGTTACACACTCGTAATCTTACGTAGTATAGCTTGAATAACATGATATTATTAGAAGAGAAAAATAAATAGATATATTATTAGATGCTTAAAAGAATACTGATATCCCGACGGGGGTTCCACAATCCATTCGCTGGAAACTCACACACCATCTACTCAAATTAACCTCACCCAGCCTGAGTGGGGCCGGGATTAGCGAGTATCATGAGTGTTAGAATATAAATGCTCACCCGTCCAAGTCCTAGCCTCACTGGACGATACTTAACTTCAGTGACGGAACGAGAACTGGTGTATTCAACGTGCCATCGACGCGGGCTACTGTAAATTTTAATAATTGCGTAAGAGGAAGTTGTATTCAATTCACATGTGACATGTGAGATCAATGACCTTTGTGAGATGACTCAGAGCTTATCAATTTATTAATTTCTGCAATACAATAAATTTATTGTTGGTATAAGTTATTTTTCAAGACCATTCATTTATTTGCCAAACATTTTTCTAAATCTAATACGTCATCATCCATTCACTCTTTTGAGTCTCTTGGGACCCTTGAATCTTTCGACCTACATTTTTGTTCAATAAAAGACACTTAGGTGCTCCAATGAAATCAATATCTCACTTAAATTAAATTCACAATTGTTGGAACCTCCAGAAATAAGAAAATTAAGAGAATCCCATTACATTTAATTGACTTTGGGATATCAACTCCTCGTATGGAGCATGGGAGTTAAGGACCGTACACTTCACTGTACACTTGTACAGGTATTATATCATGTTTTTTTAATAAGAAGGATTGTGAAGAGAGATGTCAAATTACTGAAACTTATTATAAACCCGATTTTCGAACTAGGTACCTCATACACAGACTTTTTTTTTTAACAAATTCCAACAGTCCTAACAGGACTTACCTATTTATATCTTTAGTATACGAGTATTTTAGTTTTATTCAGACTGATTGTAGACAGGATGTTGCATCAAGAGGCCTTTGTCGGACGGATCTATATGCTACAAAGTAGGACTATTCCACTTGACAATATATTATGTAGAAGGGCCCTAATTATACTTAATTTGTTCGGTACTCTTGAGGACTATTTCTCTCACAGCCGTTCTATAGGAAAAGGGTCAATATAAACGAACCTGCATACAGATAATTTAACAAGATATAGGCTGGAAAGGGGGGCAATGTTGCAAATATTGAAAAAGGATAGCAATCCTGGCAGTGTTGCAAACGTATAGCAATCCTGACTATACAGTATACATGCATTCAACACGGAGAAAATGCGAACTTGGCAATCAGTGTAGTCCAAAATTCACGAACTATTATAGCCAGGGGTAAAGTATCTAATTTGTGGTGAAACAAGAATTTCTTCATAAAATTTGTGGGTAGCATAGCAATACTAAGCCTCTATCACTTTTCTAAACTTTATTACTTCTGAGAAATTTCTGATATTAGAAATCGGAAGTATTGTTTTTTTTTTTTTGCTTCATTTAGACTGTCGGCTCGAGACAGGTAGTCCCATTATGGGACTCTCTGGTTCGTTTTTGTATATAAAAAAAATCTTTCTACTCTGAAAATGCCGCCACTGGTGATTCGTTATTCATACCAGTGACTAAAGGTAGGTATGAATTAGTATTCTAATTGCAAAATTCTTACAAAGCACTCGGGTTGATGTTACTTATTATTCTCATTGCGAATTTCCTTCTCACTTGCCTGAACAAAGACACAAATGGCAGTAACACCCTTGACTCATTGTGAGGAGCTTTGCTTGAATACATTGCGAATATAATGTTAAGGTGACTAAGGTGGCGAATATATTATCGCAAATAATACATTGAGGTGCGATAACATTGCTGATAATTACATGATCTTGAGGATTTCAGACCTGCTAACGGACTAACCAAAGATAATGTTAAGAAGATTGACATACGCATAGATTATTGAGAATATAAATGAATGGGTGAGTAGAAGAACATGGTATGTCGCAAATCGATTTTTTTTTCTTGAGAATAACATGCAATACTCTTCTCTATCATCTCGTTGAACATGAAGGAGAAATATCCCCCAGAACTATTGAAAAAAAATTTTTAGAGTTGAGGAAACCTACAGTATAGTAATGTAGTAGTATTATTGCTCTCTTGACTCCATTACTTGACTATTAAAAGTCTCTTCACTTAATAGTCAAGACTCTTTACCTATTATTCTTGTCTGTTTACTTAATAGTCAAGTCTCTTTACTTAACAGTCAAGACTCTTTACTTTATAGTCAAGTCTCTTTACCTAATAGTCATGTCTCTTTACTTAATAGTCAAGTCTCTTTAGTTAATAGTCAAGTCTCTTTAGCTAATAGTCAAGTCTCTTTACTTAATAGTCAAGACTCTTTACTTTATAGTCAAGTCTCTTTACTTAATAGTCATGTATCTTTACTTAATAGTCAAGTCTCTTTAGTTAAAAGTCAAGTCTCTTTACCTAATAGTCAAGTCTCTTTAGCTAATAGTCAAGTCTCTTTACTCCATAGTCAAGACTCTTTACTTAATAGTCAAGACTCTTTACTTAATAGTCAAGACTCTTTAGTTAATAGGCAAGTCTCTCTACTTAATAGTCAAGACTCTAGTTAATAGTCAAGTCTCTTTAGTTAATAGTCAAGACTCTAGTTAATAGTCAAGTGTCTTTGGATAATAGTCAAGACTCTAGTTAATAGTCAAGCCTCTTTAGTTAATAGTCAAGTCTCTTTAGTTAATTGTCAAGTCTCTTTAGTTAATAGTCAAGACTCTTTAGTTAATATTCAAGTCTCTTTAGTTAATAGTCAAGACTCTTTAGTTTATAGTCAAGACTCTTTAGTTAATATTCAAGTCTCTTTAGTTAATAGTCAAGACTCTTTAGTTAATATTCAAGTCTCTTTAGTTAATAGTCAAGACTCTTTAGTTTATAGTCAAGCCTCTTTAGTTAATAGTCAAGTCTCTTTAGTTAATAGTCAAGACTCTTTAGTTTATAGTCAAGACTCTTTAGTTAATATTCAAGTCTCTTTAGTTAATAGTCAAGACTCTTTAGTTAATATTCAAGTCTCTTTAGTTAATAGGCAAGTCTCTCTACTTAATAGTCAAGACTCTAGTTAATAGTCAAGTCTCTTTAGTTAACAGTCAAGACTCTTTAGTTTATAGTCAAGACTCTTTAGTTAATACACAAGTCTCTTTAGTTAATAGTCAAGACTCTTTAGTTAATATTCAAGTCTCTTTAGTTAATAGGCAAGTCTCTCTACTTAATAGTCAAGACTCTAGTTAATATTCAAGTCTCTTTAGTTAATAGGCAAGTCTCTCTACTTAATAGTCAAGACTCTAGTTAATAGTCAAGTCTCTTTAGTTAACAGTCAAGACTCTTTAGTTTATAGTCAAGACTCTTTAGTTAATACACAAGTCTCTTTAGTTAATAGTCAAGACTCTTTAGTTAATATTCAAGTCTCTTTAGTTAATAGGCAAGTCTCTCTACTTAATAGTCAAGACTCTAGTTAATAGTCAAGTCTCTTTAGTTAACAGTCAAGACTCTTTAGTTTATAGTCAAGACTCTTTAGTTAATACACAAGTCTCTTTAGTTAGAGTTCTTAGGTCGTACATTATCTTCCATCTCCAAGAAGATCTGCATAATTCAGATATCTCTGTTTTTAAGGTCGCTTTCAGTTGTTCATAATTCAGATATCTTCAGGTTTCTTCAGATCCTACATAGGTAATTATATACATATGCATCTTTGAAATAAGTAGGTATGAATATCCTTAAGAGCTTACGACAAGGAGGTATGTTGAGTCTTGCACCTTGAACTGAAATGTAAAATACCTGCTTTGAGGTGTTTCTTTTTTCTACCTAAGTGTACTCCAAATTCCAAGTACTGAAATTCTTCCTTGACTTTCAGTATCTTCTGGGGAATGTGACATTCTTTCGGTCATTCATAAGATAACCTTCGTTTTTTACTAGTTTGTTGTGTAAAAATACACACACACATACTCGTATATTCGGGAAGACGGAAGGATAGATTTTCTATTAGATACTAGTTTTGAGCAGTTTTGTGTTTCTCCAGTTCTATCAGGTTAAGGTTGAATGAAAAAAAAAAAATTGGAACCATATTATAATTATTTTATTTAAGCTATTATACCAAAAAATATAACACTCAAAATATATCAAGCAAAACGCCACTTTACTCGTAAGACCGTTAATTTAATAAAAAGTGTTGTTTTTTCTTACTTAATTCTTATATCTAATTCTAATTAAAAATAATACTGATCAGTCTTACCAAGATTATTATAAGTACGGACATATTTTTGAAAGCGACTTTTCGGAATCGAGCTATGAATTTTATTTGTTCTAGGCAAAAATGTGTCATAAAGAAAAATAATGGTATGCCCATATAGAATACATTCTGGTGTTTTTACCTTTATGATTCTTGGCTTTTTCTAATTCTTAATTTCGAGTGTAGCATGAGACACCCTGTAACCAATTTATGTTATACCAAAGTAAACTCTACAACAGCATTATGAGGTGGTAGATCATATTCAATATGTTTCTTCAACATTACATTCATCATAATGTTATAACCTAACTAAAGCAATACCAAGTACCAACATCCACAAGTCTTTAGCAATACAGCTGGTACCGCCATATAGCCACTGCTCAGCAGGATTGCCTTGGCGTACCCGACAGACACGGACAAATAGCCACCAGCAAAAACTGGTTCTGAGAAACGGCAGTCAATTGGACTTGTTGATCATGAAATCCGTGCAAAAAATGCATATTTCAAAACAGAAGGCATCTATCACACTCAATATTGATTTTCAGGGCTCTTTTCCTGTTTCTTGTGGAAATAATTTCACATAGAGCCAGCGTCACGTCGATGGCACATTGAAACTAGTTCTCGATCTGTCACTGACATTAAGCAAAATCCTAAAAGGTTACGACTTGATTAGGTGATTGTTGAAATTCTTACTGTCTCATCGTGATGTTGGGTATTCCCGGGCCAACCCAAGCTGGGTGAGGTTAATGTGGATAGGTGGGTGGTAAGTTTCAAGCGAATGAAGGGTGAAATCCCCGTCCTCGATTCATGACCTTGGTAGTTGAAAGGGATGTTAAACCCCTCGAACTTACCTTGCACACAGGTAATCCGGGTTCGATTCCCGCCGCAGTTGGATTGTTTTAGTTCAACATGGATGTTACGGGTTCCACTCATACCTTGTGAGAATAAATGAGAAGCTATTTGTATGGATATCAATGCCATTACGAGCAAGCAATGAGTTATACTTTGGGCAAATGATGTGATTAGGAGTCTCGTATTGCTCTGCTACCTACAAAAGTTCGGTGGAGAATTGCCTGGGCAATAACACCATCTTTGAACAAACGTTATATGTTTTGTAGATATACCTAAATAATTCAATTATAATCACATTTATTACTCATTTTGGTAGAACTATAAAAAAAAAACTAAGAAAATTCACTATGTCATCATAATGTTTCAGTAATATCACTTCTCATTGAAGCAATAAAAAGTAATTTTTACTATTATCACATTATTTATTCATTTTAGTATTCTTTACTGATTCTTATGACACAGACTGCATAATGTTTACCATTGATCTGATTATAAAATGCTCAACTCTTTCCTTATGACTACTTGGAGTAGGTACTTGCTCTAAATTCTGAGCAATCTGTGTGAATTGTTGCATTATTTGTTTCAGAGATCACACTGAAATTTGTTTGAGTGATCATACTGATCACGACTAGAAGTAAGTATTATTGCATTATTGACTCATGCATTTATCTATGTCATAGTTATGTCTAAATTTTTATAACTATGTTATTTTTATGCTAAAGAAATAATGCTTCATAATAATTATTATGTTAGTTTTCGAGTTTTATGTGTTCTATGTATCTCACTCCCAAAAATCAATCTAGGTTATCATAGTAAATTTATTTTGTGATCAAAAGTAATTTATATCACAAATTAATATCCTAACCCAAACGTATTAATATTCCGATTTTTGGGACTCAACCACCGACCCCCAGGTTACAAGTACGTCGCCAATGCCACCATGTCGATCTAGCTACTGAGGTCAGTTTTATTGGTCTATTAGTATTGATCTGATGTTTCATTATCTGACTTTCTCTGTCAATAAATCACTATCGTAATGTTTGCTCAATCTCACACGACTGAATTTTTAACGAACTTTGGACTCAAACCATCGACCTGTAGTTTATAAGTCCGCCGCCGTATCGATCAAGTTACTGAGGTCGGTTTCTCTCTGTCAATATTTAACACCTCTCTGTTAGGTACTGGCTGAGCAAAGATATAGCAACACTTCTCTGTGTCAGTGGTCTGAGCAGAGTTATAGGTTGTCTTTCGCAAGAACTTACCAATTAAGTTGCCTACTGGTAAGTTCGACGGAGTTATTATTTATTTTAGTGGGAGACAATGAAATCGATATTGAACGAAAATAATGGCTTGCTATTAATAAAACACTGAACAGGACCAACCTCTTCAGTCCTCTGATCAAACATTTTTTTTTTTTTTTTTTTAATTTATAACAGGATAACATATACAAAGGTATTTTTCTTAAGCTAAAGCTTCTAAGAAACATCGCGCATCGACCTCAGTAATTTGAACGATTTTATTCTGTCTAACTCACAAACTAGGCCCTCGTTCCAAAAAGCACTCTCACTCTCAAAATCCCTAGTCTGTCCCGGTAGCTCAGTGGTAAAGGCGGCACTCTGTGAATCTAGAGGTTCCAGAGGTCGTGGGTTCGAAACCCAGCCGGGACATGACATGTTATCCTTTCATTTGGAATTTGTACCACATAATAATATGTCTTAGGCTTACTGCTGGAATAATGGGATTTTTAATAGTCCTGATCGGGCAGTATAAATAAGACGATATTATTATTATATTACATCTCCCTTTCAAGCGTCAAATTTTGTTTAAATAATGCATTCAGAGAATGCTTTTTGATTGGTTTATTGAACAAATTTTGATAGTTCAAAGGGAAATTTTGGAGATTTTGAGAGTGATTTCTGGAACGAGACCCAACTATCCTCATTAACGTCACCCAGCCTCGGTCGGGAAAGTCCAACATCACCAGATCACCAAGGTTTGAGTTTTAGTGGTTACCCACCTGACCTTGCTGGACGTTGATTCAGTAATCCTATAAAATATATAAGACCTGTTTGACTGCTGGAGTAAAGGGACAGTCTTATCTCGGCAGTATAAACAAGGTAAGTATCAAACACCTCGGCCGAGGTGTGAAGAACGCCTATACAAAGAAAGAGACAGCCCGGCAGAGTGTAAGGTTACGGAAAACATAGTTCCCATGCATTTCATGTACTTTCAGCCAGCGAAAAGCGCAACATGAATTTCAAAAATTGCGATTTTTATTGCAGAAATGGACTCTACGTTGAAAAATAAATTGATTTGACTTTTTATTTGACTTCCTAGGTCAACCGGAACCCTATTTTCGAGACCCCCGAACAATCGTGAAAGACATGAAAAGATTCATATTTTTTTTTTTTTTTTTTTTCTGTTTTTTTTCATACGGATCCTTTGAGACCCGACTTCGTGTCTTTAACTTGGCACTGAAGATCAAGTGAGGTGTCTAAAGTGATCAAGATATAATGGAGATGAGCCTGGACCAAAAAAAATTCTAAATTATAAACGGGCGGCCCATTTGGGCGGCCTCGGGTTTTGGGAGCCCAAATCGGGAATTAAAGGATAATACTAATCTTAAGTGGTATCAAATGAAAGATTTTGATGAGCAGATACCAAATTTATTGATTTTATTCCTTCATCAGGTCCACTGGGTGGCACCTGGTGGCCTTTTCATTTTCTTTGGCGGGTAGGTACCTTCGAATCCTTAGCTTAGTGGTCAGATCTTGGCCAGTATGTATTTTTCGAGATGACCTCGCTCTCTCACTGCAAAATTTGAATGTTTAAGTTTCCAAGTATTAATTTAGTTAGTTCATTTTCCGTCCGATTTTATAGAAGATAACTTTGTCTATTGGTAGCATGCTCGACCTTCCACCCATTCAGCATGGGTTCGAATCCCGGCGGGGACTAAATTTTTTAGCTCTATATTTTCAATTTAGGCTTAAAGTTGTTTTGTTTTTCTGATCTTTATATTTGATCTTCATGACGACCCCATTACCCTCGCGAGGAAAATTTTAGTAGTTGCAGAATTGGCCAATGACCTGTGGCGGAATTACGAGATTGATTTTGGACAATCATGGTTGGATGGAAATAAAATATGACGAATTAGCTCTCATAATGTCGATGCTACTCACTAAAAGTTGTGACAAAGTAGTGACTTTGGCCAAGTCGGTAGCATACTAGGCTTGCACGCACGATGACTTGGGTTCGATTCCCTTCAGGGAAGTTTTTTTTCTCTGTTCATTATGTCCGGGGTACACTCATACCTCGTGAGGTATTGATAAGGGACGTCACCACCGAGTTCTCTCCCGCTCATGGTTTTATCAACACCAAATTGTCTCCCGTCGCGTCGCTTGCATTTTTCCCTGATTTTATACCTACATAGTTTAGGCCTAGCATAAAAATTATAATCGAAACACCTAGGAATCATTGATATAGACCTGAGGCATGGCCTTCTATGTATTTATCCTAACCCTATGATAAACCCAAAGCATGGCCTTCTATATATTTACCTAACCCTACTATAAACCCGAGGCATTGCCTTCTATGTATTATCCCTAACACTTCTATATTCCTAAGGCATGGCCTTCTATGTATTTTACCTAACTCTACTATACACTAAAGGCATTGCCTTTTATTAGTTAGAGAGTTTAAAGATTTACTTATAAAAGGCCGATTCTTATATAAAAATGATAATTTTATAGTTTTCATTTTCTTAAATACCTAATGTAAAAGAGCATGGTCTTATTTCCGGGAGAGATACTCGTGGTGACCCGTGCAATAAGCCGGAGAGAATTCGGGTAAGAAAAGGTCAACGGGAGAGAACTCATTACCTCAACTTGATAAGGTTATTACAAATTAATTTCTTTGGCATTTGTAAATCCAGGTGTTTTAGTGTCCCTCATAGGAGGCTCCGAGGTCTATTTAGCATTGAAAGATAAACCTAATCATTGCAAATTTATATATTATTTACTCACTTTGGGGACTCAGGGGGCCAAATCTGTGATCCAAATACATATTGACCTTAGAAAAATTAAATACGTACTGCTAAAACTATATCTTAAAAAAAGACAACTTGGTACATTCACATTTTCCCAGCTTATTTACTTTTGTTATTCATAATGTTTCAGTAGTGTATGAACCTATATTTTCGTACAAAAAGAACTGATATCCCCCCAAAAACACCACTTCGTGGTTAAAAAAAGAAGAACGCCTCACTCAAAAGAATGATTATAATTAGCTAAAAATAAATGATATCAAATTAAGAACACCTTATAACCTCTCTTTCTGTATCTCTGCACTCCTCTCTGAATTTATTCCTCTTATGTTTATCTTTCTTTATCCTTTCTAGGGGTCATCCCAAACTTGATTTCTCTTTAAATTTACTTGTTGCACGGCAATAAAAATGGCGGTCGGAGTATGATTTTTCTGAACTTATTTGATTTGAATCGAGAAAATTACACCGCGACCGCCATTTTTTATTGCCGTGCAACAAGTAAATTTAAAGAGAAATCAAGTTTGGGATGACCCCTAGAAAGGATAAAGAAAGATAAACATAAGAGGAATAAATTCAGAGAGGAGTGCAGAGATAAATGAAATTCAGTGAAAATAAAGTTCGTAATCCATTGATGAATATTTTCAAAAACATCTCAGAAAATTATTTAATCAAGGTATTTCAACCGTCAAAAGATACCTCCTATGGATAACATTCAATTCAATTCATATATTTATTGTGTTGTTTAACATAACATTATACACAATTTACAAAACAATAAAATTGTTTTGTAAATTGTGTATACAATGTACCTAAAACTTAAAAACTAGCACTATCTAATAACATTATTTATGCTACCTAACTAATTACTAAGTTAATATTTTTCTCAAAAGCTGAGAAAAATATTAACTTAGTAATTAGTTAGCATAAATAATGTTATTAGATAGTTATTTTTCTTTTATTAAAATATCAAATAATACAATCATTTCCTTATTATAGGATAAGGAAAATGAAGAAGTCAACAACAGTTCTCACATGTCTCACCGAAGAGGCATGCGTAGGCATCAATTTGCCGCACGTGTGAGGCAACAAGCAACAATACGTGATACCGATCCGTTCGGTGTCAATTTGTCAATCTGGCTGTTTGGCAATGGCCAGGTTCTGGCTTACCTTTCTTGTTGCCAAAACAGAATGACATTGACTCCTTGATGAAGTGGGTTTTTTTTTTTTCTTTGAGCTCTATAACTAATATTTTATAATGTGTAATGGTGTATTGTGGGCTGATACTTAATGGTGCATAATTGGAATCTAATTTACTTTGAACAATGTGTTGAAAGTTATAAATTGTCAAAGTTCTCGTTAGTTGATATTTGATGGAGAAGAATTTTAGATTATTTGATTTTGAACAATGTGTTAAAATTTATAATTTTTATTATAACTTTCACCCTCCATTTGTTGAAAATTAAAAATCCAGGAAACTACTTATAGTACGAGTACTAGGTGGTCGGAAGGGAATGCCGTTGGCATTAGCACAACCCTTGATCAAGTTTTGTTTCTATAATTATAAATATTCCTTGTACCTGAAAAGTACAACAGTACTTGTATAGGAACAAGAAGAAGATCAAAATATGTATTTTAATAAAACCATTATTATAGTGGATTTTGCGTGTTTTTTTTTGAGAATGTGACCACAAACATGATAAGAGGGGTATTTATATTTTATGAGATCAGTTGTTTCATGAACGCTTAACAGATTTTGCCTCATTTATTTGAGTGGGAGACCCGGAGACAACTTAAAAAAGCATTGCTAGTTGCTAGGGATATAGGTGGTAGTAAAGGCTTTCAAAATTAATCTCGCCTAGTGGTCACCTTCTGCTAAAGCATCTTTATTTTTAATGAATGAGAGTATTGGTAATTTATGATCACAGCTGTTTTATGGGCGTTCAATGGATAGATTCAATACTCTATCGCTAGGTAATCTATGTATTGTCCAATAGCTCGTGCCACAGTAAGTAAACTATAGGTAATAATCTCTGCAGAAGATAAATACAGGTTCATACATAATCTGCAGGGGCCTGTTTCACAATATTATTCTGCAAGTTACAATTCATTCAAATCCTTGGCGTCCTTCTCAGGGTTGGCTTTAGGAAGGGCATCCAGCCGTGATAAGTGAAAGTGAGAGCTTCAGAACCAAACAACCTCAACCATGAATAAGAGGTTGAAAATTGTCGCCTCCAAGTAGGTTTTGGGAAATGGAAAAGTGAAAGACGAACATTGCGGAATTGGAATATTAATTTCACATGTTAGCAATGCGGACACATGAATTTGAAATCTAACATGAACCAAGTGGTAAGTGGAGCCGGCGCGGCGCAAGCATCGATGGTTCGTTTAATTTCACCAACGCCCAGCGAGGTCAGGTCGTGGTGGGTGACCATTAGAATTTGAACCCTCGTGATGCTAACTATTTTCAACCCAGCCCAGGCTGCTGGAGGTGTTGAACTGACTCGTAGCTTGAAGACCGACTGTGATACAGGGCCCAGATAATTATATAAAATCCTATTATTTGCCGTTCATGTATTACGTCATCAATAATTGCTAATAGGTAACTCCTTGCGTACAGTAAAATTGTACCTACATTAAACGTTACTGCTCACATTTTCACACTTGCTAATTGCTTGGATACATAATGGATTTCGACTACCTGTTATTTCCGTGTATTGGAACGCGCTGCCTCGGTTTTTCATGTGAATAACATGATGAGTTATAACGTGTTTTCCATTTCAATCAGTAGGTAATCGCCCATTATTAGTGACTCCTATAGTAAGAAGTTATAATTTTACATGTTGAATTGTTGACACATTTATTTTCATAAAGTACATAACAACTAATATGATATATTATTTTTGTAATCAAGTTATTAGGTACTTAGTATTCTTAGTACGTCCTGAAAATTACGAAATTGCACCTAAGAGGAAATTCAACCGGGAATGAATAAGGAAAAATTAATGAATTCCTTGTTGTTGTTTTCACCGGAACTTCGCATGTGAGAAGACACAAACTTTCCAAAGTCATCGATCAAATTTGTTCATTCAAAAAAGAACTCGAGGTGAAATTCCAATTCTGAAGAAGAGGATATTAAAAACAAATTCAGTACTCAGAGTTCTGACATAGTCTCACGTATAGGTATCGAGGCTAGAATGCTCAGTTGTAGAATATTGACTCTCGTAAATAACGTTTTAGATGACATTCCACGATACTAATAACCAGAATAATAATAATAATGATGGTGAATTGGTGATGATGATAAAAAAATTAATAACCTGGGTATTACTTGGAACTTGTAATCAGAATAGTATAATTTTAATGAGAAATGTGTATGTTAAAAGCTATGTTCCATGATGCAAATGTGACTGTATACATTACCTATATACCTACAATCATAAAATTACCTACTAACTATATTTTGTTATAAATAATATTTTATTAGTGACCTAAATATTGCACCGAAGACGGTTTGGTTCTGGCAAATTCTTTGAGGTTAGCGCGAACAATGCTGGGATTCAGTCAGCACAGCGCAGCGTCGCGGTCGCCTTGATGCGATGGCACGTTGAATACACCAGTTATCGTCCGATCACTGAAGTTGAGGTACGTCCAGCGAGGTAAGAACTTGGAGTTTGACCATTTAAATTCGAAGCCTCGTGAGACTGGCCATTACCGGCCCAACACAGGCTGGGTGAGATTAAGCAGGAAACCTGGTTTATGAGTTTCCAGTGAATGGTGGGTAAACTTGCGTGTCAGAAGGCGGAAAAATGTTGTTGGATCAAGACCACAAGAATGTAGAATCAATGTTGTGAGATGTCAAGAATCTACTCATAAGCAGAATTTATTGTAGAATTATCAGAAGATATTTCACAATTCTGAGCTTACCAGGTTGACTTGGAGTGAGAAGTTGAAAGTTAAAAGTGCCAAGCCAGCGCTTTAGTTCCTAGAATGGAACTTACACCCCCAGGCGTTCTTGCATAATGGACAACGCCCTGATACTTAATGTCAAGTACAGTGTCTATTTTCAGAAATAATATTAGAAGTGTAAGTTTCCTAGTGTCTATCTCCGCATCACCACGAGTGTGGGAGTTAATCAGGTTACACAAGTCAGTCTTAGGAAAACTAGTGGAATTGGACGGTATTAATAAACAAGTGCAGAAGTAAGATATCAAGGACTCAATTTCTTGACAAAGCGAATACATTGTTCTTGTTGTCCATCGCTGCTAATGTGCTCATGTTAAAGCAATGTACCTTCGTAACATCCAAGCACAGAGTTGAAAACCTGGTATTCGAAAACCTGGTATTCAAAAAAGGACCACCTGTGTACAAGACAAAGGCTCTAACCACTAGGCCACAAAATAGATAGCTAATTTGTCAATTTCTGATAACAATTAAAGTTTCTTCTGAACTGTAGGGCCTAAAAGCACCATTGAAGTCTTCGTTGAAAAACACATGGACATTAATTCTTATTTTTCTATTCTAATTGTCAAAATCCCAAATGGGAGGTTTAATGCCCCGGCTGGGTTGCGAACCAGCGACCTCTGGATTACCAGACCAACACCTAGACCACTGAGCCACCGGGACATACTCGAGATGACTGGGCAATAACATAAAATAGATTTTTGTTAAAACAATAAAAGACTTCCTTATACAACAAAACCTGAGTATGTTCGAAAGAGGACACCAACGAAAAATCAACAAGCTCAAGTGTCCATAAATTATAATATGTATCATTGAAAATATGACAATGTCACATCCCAAAGTTGAGAGTCTTGACTCAGTAAGTTCCATGTTATCTTTATCCTAAGCAAGGTGTTATATTAGGCTCGCCAATGTCATGACCAAAAGTTAAGTATCTTCACAATCGTAATTATTTAAATTTCAATGTTATTTTTTGATCTTGACATCATTGAAAGCTAACATTGTCTGAAAATGTCACCAACACTCAACGTGTCAATTGTCAAACATAACATGCATAATTATGTATTTAGTAGAAGGAAAAGAAATAGATAGATCGATACATAGCAAGAGAGAGAGAGAGAGATAGAGAGAGTGAAAGCAGTTTAAGAAGAGGAATTAGATCTGGTAGAGATGACACATCCACTGAAGGAGAGAGACAGATCTAGAGGAGAGGCGAGTCAGTCAGTTATTATGAGACAAAAATACTGTAGGGAAAGAGAGAGCGAGAGGCAGAAAAGGAGGAAAGAATAATTGGTAGAGGTGAGAGTGAGTGAGGAATGAGAGGGGCGGGGGTAGAAAGAGAGAGATAGAGTCCTTCTCCTGGTAGAGATGACACATCTCTGAAAACCGATAGAGAGATAGAAAAGGGAGAGATACATAAATGAATAGACTTTTTAAAAAATAGGAAGAGAGGAGAACTAAACATTAATGGATAGAAATTAAAGAAGAGAGAGAGAGAGAGCTAGGGGTTGGAACCGGTGAAAGTTCAAAGTATACAAAAAATGGTACAAGTTAGTTAGCTCCTCATCCACCAAAAAGATAGTCCATAAAGTAATAATTATGATCACTTGAGAGCATCTTCTGGTAGCTTTCTCCATGACTAGTCTCAATTAATTCTGTCTTAATAGCCAACGCACCACCACATTTTTCCTTCAGTAAAAAAATACCTTATAAATGTTACAAAACTCGTATAAATTCCGAAGCTATGATATTAGTTAGTTAAATTACCAGTTATTAATTTGATTACTTCATTTACCTACATGTAATTACTTGCTTGATCGTTAAAAGTGTTGAAACGACGGACTTTGTAACCTAGAGGTTGATGGTTCAAGTACCAAATCCGTAAAAAAAAAAAAAAAAAATGGTAAGGAGAGTTTGAGTAATTGTGACATCACTATTGTGATTAACACTAATATGATAAATGATTAGGTAGGTACTTGATTTAAACAAAGTTATATTATTAATTATTATCAAAGGACTCCTCAATATAGGGAGTTCATTAATTTAACAAAAACAAAAAAAAAGCCAATTTATTGTATGAATTACTTTTAGAACCAAAAGTGATATAAAAATATAATTTATATTTCATTTTAATGAGTAGTTACAATAATGAATTAATTAAATGAACGACTCACACGAATCAAATAAACGACTCTCGAGAATCATGACGAGGAAATGAACTAGGAGATGGCTCAGTCAGTTGTCTGAGGTCCCCTAGAAGACTCTATGAGGAATAGACTCTGGAAGGTCATGGACCACAAAGTTCAAGGTCTCCTGAAGAACCACTAGGTCACCTGCTCTAGTCCCCAGGCACTGAACCAGATCCTAATATTCTGAGCTGTGCTGGGCCATCGGAATTTTTTAACTTGAGGATCAGGCGAGGGAATAGGTGCCGAAATCCTAAATGTTTCATACTTGCCATCAATCTAATTTGTCGAAACAAAAAGCGAGAAGTTGTATCTACTAGATAAGTACATGAATATGAAAACATAACTGGAAACAACATTGTTTTTTTTTTACAATTTTTATTTTCATGATGTGATGATTTGCGTCATGGAATAAATAAAAATAATATACCAACAGACACAACGCCAAAGTTTACACTAAAGTATACGTACATATTGTTATTCTTGGAAGTAATATTAATCGCCACAACTATGTATATTCTAGGGTACCACAATATATTACTTGTATGTTGTGACTAATGTTACGAGAGTAAATCGATTACGTGCTTTCTTCAAAAAGTTCTTGTGCAATTTTATTCAGTATCTGCCATTATCATAATATCTTTTAAATTTACGTCCTAATGACAGCATTCTGCAGCTCAATTATTATGTCCTTAAGAACAAATCTAAATAGCTATTTCATGGTATGTACCCCATCCGTCATAAACGTCCCTAATAACATAATACATTCCAAGAACTCTAAGTTGTTTTGAACTCATTGGCGTGACTTTGATATTTGTGAAGCATTACAAAGAATGCATTGGCATAACATGGTTAAATTGTTGCATACTAAATGGATAATTATCTGCCCATACATGATAATTTCATTACATCCCTTACGGTACTTCACTAAGGTACCTGGTCATTAAACAGAACTTCTAGGTCGAGTTAAGTCCACCCAATAGGATATCAGTAACATCCGTTATGAAATAGATTAGGTAGTACCTACTGCCCTCAGTCAAGCCTATGAGCTCTCCCGTATTATTATCTCATAACATTTAACTTATTGAGAACAAATTGTGGATTGGTATGACAAATATAAAAAAACACCAGAGTATTTACAGAGGAAATTATTTGAAATCTGGATCGTCTAAGTTCTAAGTTAATGGCTGAGTCATCATCTACCACATAAAACTTGAGTTTAGAATATTACCAGAGGAGACTGCACAGATTGTAAGTAATTTAAACAATATAGCGCGTGGATCCGTGATCTGTGGATCGGATCCGACCCAATGCTTGGATTTTTCTTCATTAATTTGAGTTTGTGACCACAGAGGAATAATAAAAATCTGAGGGTTAGGTGATAGAAAATGCTTTGAGCATTAACCTCGCCTGGTGGTTACCTTCCTCTAAAGATTATTATTGTGTAGGTCAGTAGGACTGTAGGTACATGGTTTAGCAACTGTTTTAGGTATTAAACGTAATTATGATAATTGTCAATAGAGAAAAACTACAAAAGTTAGAGTATGACTTGTAAACAATGTAAAAACATTAGATCTATTAGATGCATAACAATTATGACATAAACATAATATAACTTCCTATCCAATTCC
Organism: Bactericera cockerelli; assembly: GCA_024516035.1. NCBI lineage: Eukaryota > Metazoa > Arthropoda > Insecta > Hemiptera > Triozidae > Bactericera > Bactericera cockerelli. The sequence goes on from CM044955.1 coordinate 53,725,119, forward strand.
TAAAAAAATCCATAACTGGTATCTAATACGTACTGCTATACAATGATTGTTATCTAATACGTCCCATTTTCTTTCATTATCGATACTATGTTACTCTTTTATCTAATTATCCCCTGAAGTAGATACTCCCCTAACTGTTATCTAATATTATACTCCTTTTTTTATAAAATACGAACCGTTTCCTTAGTTCACATTCGAGTACATATTATTCCTATAATATGTATCCCACAAAAAACTACCGTTAAAAAAAGGGCCAAGTTCCAGAACTCCTATCCAAAAAGGTTTCGCCAATGAATGCAGTGATATCTTGTTTGCGGCCAAGTTATCTTGGTACTAAACTATTTCTTTTATTAAAACCCGTTTTCTGAGTTCCTCATTTTGTATGTTTTTAACTATAAATTATCCTCTAACTTGGCCAGTTTTCCATCGGTTGTATGGAATATTACGACTATATTATGTATATGTACAAAATGACAATATAACCATCACAAAGAGCGAAACTGGCCAAGTTAGAGGATAATTTATAGATAATTTATACAAAATGAGGAACTCAGAAAACGGGTTTTAATAAAAGAAATAGTTTAGTACCAAGATAACTTGGCCGCAAACAAGATATCACTGCATTCATTGGCGAAACCTTTTTGGATAGGAGTTCTGGAACTTGGCCCTTTTTTTAACGGTAGTTTTTTGTGGGATATCATTACTTTTTGTAAATGTTTCGTTTCACAAACATGCATAGCTCAGCACATGCAGTTTAATTTTTTTTATGAAAAATTTCAGGATTCTTCAGTTTAATATTCTCCCTAAAACGACACCGTTAACAGGGAAATTAGTGTGAAAGTGCCGGTTTTCCTGTATTTTTACAGTAAACCTTACCACCATGCAAAATTTCACCTTCATAGGTAGCAAGCAAGAGCCTCATAATTTAGATCCATAATCGAGTATACTACCTCCCTAAAACAACACCGTTTAACAGGATGCTAAGTGCGAAAGTTCCAGTTTTCAGATTTTTCCCTGTATTTTTACAATAAACCCAAGCATAATACAAATTTTCAGCTTTGTAGATAGTAGGGAAGTGCCTCATACTTTATATGCATAATCGAGTATACTTCCTCCCTAAAATGGCACCGTTTAACAGCAAGATAAATGCGAAAGTTCCAGTTTTCAGATTTTTCCCTGTACTCTAACAATGAACCCTAGCACCATGCAAATTTTCAGCTTTCTAGGTAGTAGGGAAGTGCCTCATAATTTATATACATAATATAGTATACTTCCTCCCTAAAACGACACCGTTTAACAGTTTTCAGAACTTTTTCAGATTTTCCCCTGTACTTTTACATTAAACCCTACCATCATGCAAATTTTCAGCTTTCTAGGTAGTCGGGAAGTGCTTCATAATTTAGATCCATAATCGATTATATATTTTCTCCCTAAAACGACACCGTTTTACACCATGATAAGTGGTAAAATTCCGGTTTTCAGATTTTTCCATGTACTTTTACAATAAACCCTACCATCATGCAAAATTTCAGCTTTCTAGGTAGTCGGGAAGTGCCTCATAATTTTGATGATCTGTCAGTCAGTCAGTCAGTATCAAAATCGCAAATTTCAAAATTACATTCCTCTGAAAGTTTTTTGCATAGAGTCTTGAAATTTTCAATGTCTTTTTAATGATATTAGGACAATCTCTGTTCCAAATTTAATATCTCTATAATCAATTGAACCGAAGATATGAGGGTGTGAAAAACCGGGTGAATCGGTTCGTGTAAAGATACACTGCCGTGCTTGCTGGAACTTGGCCTGGCGCACTGCCGTGCGCTCAGATTATGTAATACCCTATTAAAATAGATAATCCCCCAACTGTTATTTAATACGAATCATGTCCTTTGTTCTAGTTTCAATGTTGTTCTTATTGGTGGTTCACATTATTTTAAACTTTCCCATTGATGGGTTTTATTTCATAACTTGAGAGGAAATGGGAGTCATCGTATTCGCTAGAATGAACTTAAAAACCATTTTATTTAGGCAGTTATTTACTAATGTACCTACTTAGAATGTACAAATGTCCCTACATTCCCTACAACATAATTAATATCATCAAAAAGAAATTTTATTGGTATTACGGCAGATTATTCATTAATATTCAGGCTGGGTGAGAATTTCCCCTCATTGTCCAGGTTTTTATGCCAACACATTTTTGGTCAATGGTAAATTGTTTTTGTAAATTTCAGAAGACAACGGACAAAACTATGGTCGGTTTTGATGTATCACATCATTTTTAAAGTATCGATTGGGTATCCGTTTTTAGCGCTAAAATGGAGGTTATTTTCAACATAAAACACAGCACTTTTGTGCGAGAAAATTTTGGCTCAGAAACTGGCAAGTTTGATAAAAGTTGCTCATCTGAAGAAGAGAATAAAGTATGGAAAATTTTCAGCTTACCCCCTCCTTTTAGAAAAAACCAGGTAACTACCGATAAGGTAATTACAAAAGACCCGAAACTATTGACTGTGTAAGAGGGTCTAATCGACACTTTGAAGTTATAATGTGATACATCAAAACAGACTGCAATTTATTTTGTCCTTCGTCTCCTGAAATTTACAAAAAAAATTACCATTGACCAAAGAAAAAAATGGTACGAAAACCTAGACAAAGTCGGGTTTTATTTAATAAGGTACATTTTCTCACTCACCACAAAAATGGAGTGAGATCGGATGGAATACTGTAAAGATTTCTATTGGAAATGACTGTATCTACCTGTACCATTAACGGGTGTCAAAACATTTTTCTGAACTACCCTGTATAAAGGTAGGTCGTATACCTATCTATTATTTATTACTATTAATAAATTTTCATATTTACAAGAAAACGTGATCACATTACAGGTAGCTTTCTCTTCCAATATACAATATTGATGTTATACATGATCATAATTTTACTAAAGCTTATAAGTTCTACATATTATGTTGGTGTGAATAACATTCTGGCTCCATTTGAGGAGGATAATACTCCATTCATACATGTTGTTTTGTAATGTATAACCTTATAACAGCACGATGAAAAAATATACCATGTCGTAATTTTGATTAAAAACGGTTATGGTCAAAAGATCATTTGATATCATCTTTCATCCTGAAGTATTTCTCGATCCTACAAGAAGTACTATAATTTTTTCTTTTTTTTAATGATCGATACAAACGCTTCTGTACCAATCCGCAAAGTATCATCCTGATCCAATGGTTTTTTAAAGTTTATTAGGAGGACAGGTCCATATATTATTTACAATATTTGCAGATAATAAAGAGACATAGCATAATATACAATAAGTATAACAAATTAATTAAACATGCGACCAATAATAAAAATAAATAGGTACAATCTTATTGCCTAAAGAGCGGCAATATCGACTGCGGCAGTCTCTTCCACCCAACCATACGTCTTGTTTTATACATCAGCCGTTGCCACTATCAGGGTCAGCGGTCAGCACTCCTTGTCCGCAGGCCAGAGACTCTGCTAACCCTTCCGTCCAACCCTAATTCTTATAGGGTTCCCACTTCCCTTTGACAAATCATTTTTAAGCAGAAAATATATCTAACCATGGAAAACCGAATCCATTTTTAAAAAAGGACAGACTATTGGTAACTTCACTCTACACATAAGAAGATGCAGATCTTCTTATGTGTAGATTTGATTTGGGCAGCCGAGACAGTGGATTTCATTAACAAAATTGGGGGTCTTCTAAAAAAAATATTAAAGAGACACGCTCGCGTTGTTTCAATTCAATTCAATTCAATTTATTTATTGTGAAAAATAATTCAATACAAAAAGTATGTGTTTCACATTCAAGAGATTATAGAGTTTCCTGGTTGAAAGGTTATCCTTAGCCATTCAGCGAGGAAACTGTGCGAGTGTATTAGGCTCTTTACCTTCCACAGCCAATGGAAGAGTTATTCTAATTGTAAGAAGTTGAGTTTTACACATAAGAAGTACATGATATATTATTTATTTTATATCGTAATGGGTGTATAATGTATATTATTTTTGTATTTATAGCTAAGGCCGTCCACTTTTTGCGATAGTAACTAGTGTGACTAACCTATAAAGCCATCTCTTGGAGTGCCCTCGAGTCTGTAACGATTATAAGAACAACAACAACAACACCAACAAAATGCGACACAAACAACAAAACGGGAGCTTCAATTCCAAATTTTGTATACGTACGATCACTGGGGTCCCAAAATTTCCTGTTTAGTTTTCGGGTAACCCTACCTCATATTCATATGTGTTAATAAAAATAAAATACAATTGATGTACTCTTAGTAGAACTATTGAAAGACTATCTAGGGAAATAGGTACCATGGTTAAGTTTCATAATTTTATTCTATCAAGATCTAATTAACTTTGTGAAAATCGATTGGTCCCCCGAGCTTGAATTAATTCGATCATTTAATTGGGGCGAGCGATAGCGGTAAATTTCTTTATCGATTAATTAGGCCGATATTATCGGTCACGTTTCTTCATAATAATCGACAACTAATAATGACATCACGTGTTTTGTAAGAATTTCCAATCAAATTCTTATTCTTATCATGTAATAAGATTAAATTTTGGCCGGGGGTGTGAATATAGATCAGTTGTGTGTTGTGTGGCTGTTCTATTGGAAAAATTAACAATAAGATGGAGATGTAAAAGATGAGTAGATCACTGGTATGGCTAGGGGACTTTTGAAAGTGAGTTTAGGCTCGGGAACTATTACACCAGTCTTGCTGTGGGACAAATATCAGGGAGTAGACCAGCTTAGGTCTTGATGTTAAAGAAGAAACAAGGAATAGGCCAGCAACCTGAGTTTGGACTTTAAACATGGAGTAGACCAGAGTCTGACTGGAAACTCGTTAAAAAAGACTGCGGAAGTGTTAGTGGCCTCCAAAAGTTGACTTACCTTTATATCACAGATAGAAGAGAGAAACCCTCTGGTTTGGGCTAAGAACTAGCTCCTCAGTTTGGCCAATATGGTATCCTGGAACATAGACAAAGAGAAAAGATCGGTTACTTTTCGGTCTCTTCAAAACAATACAAAAAGAACAATTTGTTTTTTTTTTTTTAAATATCTATCCCCCCAAAAACACCACTTCGTGGTTAAAAAAAGAAGAACGCCTCACTCAAAAGAATGATTATAATTAGATAAAAATAAATGATATCAAATTGAGAACACCTTACCCCTTCTCTTTCTATATCTCTGCACTCCTCTCTGAATTTATTCCTCTTATGTTTATCTTTCTTTATCCTTTCTAGAGGTCATCCCAAACTTGATTTCTCTTTAAATTTACTTGTTGCAAGGCAATAAAAAATGGCGGTCGGAATATGATTTTTCTGAACTTATTTGATTTGAATCGAGAAAATTACACCGCGACCGCCATTTTTTATTGCCTTGCAACAAGTAAATTTAAAGAGAAATCAAGTTTGGGATGACCTCTAGAAAGGATAAAGAAAGATAAACATAAGAGGAATAAATTCAGAGAGGAGTGCAGAGATATAGAAAGAGAAGGGGTAAGGTGTTCTCAATTTGATATCATTTATTTTTATCTAATTATAATCATTCTTTTGAGTGAGGCGTTCTTCTTTTTTTAACCACGAAGTGGTGTTTTTGGGGGGATATCAGTTCTTTTTGTACGAAAATATAGGTTCATACACTACTGAAACATTATGAATAACAAAAGTAAATAAGCTGGGAAAATGTGAATGTACCAAGTTGTCTTTTCTTAAGATATAGTTTTAGCAGTACGTATTTAATTTTTGCAAGGTCAATATGTATTTGGATCACAGATTTGGCCCCCTGAGTCCCCAAAATGAGTAAATCTATACTTATAAATAATATATAAATTTGCAATGCAAGACCTTTTGATTCTATACTCCACATGATTAGGTTTATCTTTCAATGATAAATAGACCTCGGAGCCTCCTATGAGGAACACTAAAATACCTGGATTTACAAATGCCAAAGAAATTAATTTGTAATCACCTTATCAAGTTGAGGTAATGAGTTTTCTCCCGTTGACCTTTTCTTACCCGAATTCTCTCCGGCTGGTTGCAGGGGTCACCACGAGTATCTCTCCCGGAAATAAGACCATGCTTTTTTACATTAGGTATTTAAGAAAATGAAAACTATAAAATTCTCATTTTTATATAAGAATCGGCCTTTTATAAGGAAACCTTTAAAATCTCTAACTAATGAAACGCAATGCCTTCAGTGTATAGTAGAGTTAGGTAAAATACATAAAAGGCCATGCCTCAGGAATATAGTAGAGTTAGGGATAATACGTAGAAGGCAATGACTAAGGCCTTGGGTTTATCATAGGGTTAGGAAAAATACATAGAAGGCCATGCCTCAGGTCTATATCAATGATTCCTAGGTGTTTCGATTATAATTTTTATGCTAGGCCACGAGGCCTAAACTATGTATAGGAATAAAATCAGGTAAAAATGCAAGCGACGCGACGGGAGACAATTTGGTGTTGATAAAACCATGAGCGGGAGAGAACTCGGTGGTGACGTCCCTTATCAATACCTCACGAGGTATGAGTGTACACCGGACATAATGGACAGAGAAAAAAAACTTCCCTAAAGGGGATCGAACCCAAGTCATCGTGCGTGCAAGCCTAGTATGCTACCCACTTGGCCAAAGTCACTACTTTGTCACATTTTTTAGTGAGTAACATCGACATTATGAGAGCTAATTCATCATATTTTATCTCCAACCAACCATGATTGTCCAAAATTAATCTCGTAATGCCGCCACAGGTCATTGGCCAATTCTGCAGTTACTAAAATTTTCCTCGCGAGGGTAATGGGGTCGTCATGAGGATAAAATATAAAGATCGGAAAAACAAAACAACGTTAAGCCCAAATTGAAAACATAGAGCTAAAAAATTTCGTCCCCGCCAGGATTCGAACCCATGCTGACTGGGTGGCAGGGCGAGCATGCTACCAACAGACAAAGTTGTCTTCTAAAGAAACGGACGGAAAATGAACTAACTGAATAAATACTTGAAAACTTAAACATTAAATTTTGCAGTGAGAGAGCGAGGTCATCTCGAAAAATACATACTGGCCAAGATCTGACCACTAAGCTAAGGATTCGAAGGTACCTACCCGCCAAAGAAAACGAAAAGACCACCAGGTGCCACCCAGTGGACCGGATGAAAGAATAAAATCAATAAATTTGGTATCTGCTCATCAAGATCTTTCATTTGATACCACTTAAGATTAGTATTATCCTTCAATTCCCGATATGGGCTCCCAAAACCCGAGGCCGCCCAAATGGGCCGCCCGCTTATAATTTAGAACTTTTTTTTGGTCCGGGCTCATCTCCATTATATCTTGATCACTTTAGACACCTCACTTAATCTTCAGTGCCAAGTTAAAGACACGAAGTCGGGTCTCAAAGGATCCGTATGAAAAAAAAAAACGGAAAAAAAAAAAAAAAATTATGAATCTTTTCATGTCTTTCACGATTGTTGAGGGGTCTCGAAAATAGGGTTCCCGTTGGCCTAGGAAGTCAAACAAAAAGTCAAATCAATATATTTTTCAACGTAGAGTCCATTTCTGCAATAAAAATCGCAATTTTTGAAATTCATGTTGCACTTTTCGCTGGCTGAAAGTACATGAAATGCATGGGAACTATGTTTTCCGTAACCTTACACTCTGCCGGGCTGTCTCTTTCTTTGTATAGGCGTTCTTCACACCTCGGCCGAGGTGTTTGATAAAATTGAAGTAGGTACCTACATATACTGATATTATTATCCAATTATTCAAAACATATTTCAACTTTCTATTACCTGTAAGCTATGAGGTACCTTATTAAGATATAGAAAGTAGCTTACTTTAGTAGTTTCATCAATAAGGCGGCGGACTTGTAACCTGTAGGTCGGTTGTTCGAGTCCCATGTTCGGTGAAAATTTAGCAGCGTGAGTTTGAGTAATAATTATGACATCACGAAAGTAATTACCACAAAATAATAATAACAGTATAATGACCTTTTTACCTATAACAAGTATTGTAATTGCATTAGTAATCAAGTGGTTAACGCGCTAGTCTGGAATCCAGGTAGCGTAGGGATCCGCTGTTTCGAATGAAAATTTCCTCAATAATTTGAGTTTGTGACCACATGATAATAAGACTCTGGGGGTTAGGAGGTAGAAATTGCTTAGAGCATTAACCTCGCCTGGTGGTTCCCTTCCACTAAAGAGTGTTATTATTATTATTTCTTTTTTAGAAATTGAGCTGACTAAGATGTCGGGACAGATTAGGCTCTCCTTATTTTTAATGGTTAACTTGAAAAAATACCTGTGAAGATTTTTATTAAATGTCTAGTTTTTCGTACCATTTTTTTCTTTCGTCAATGGTAATTGTTATTGAATGTAAAAACTTTAACCAACATTCATGCACTTAAAAACCTCAGAGCAAGAAGGCAGTAGACTTGTAACCTGGAGGTCGGTGGTTTGAGGTTTGAGTTCCAAGCATTGGAAATATTTTCTAGTTGCAGTTAGAGACACAAGAGAGATGTCAAAAGACACCACTCTTTTGATTAACACATTAACACATCACGAAAATGATTAAAGCAAATATGATAACTTAGGTTCAATAAAATGACCTGTTTTAATGGTGCTATTTAAAAACTTTGTAACATAATAAATTACTGACTAGGTATTAGGTAGGTTAAATCAGATAATAACCTTGAAACGAGACAAAAATTGAGGATTTCCTATCATTTTAACACCCATGGACAAGCAAACTTATTAGTTCAATCAATTATTGGAAATTATAATGCTCAATGCTCGATTATTTAGGTATTTCTTTTCATTTAATTGCATGATCATTCATGAGGTATCTTATATTTTCATTATTAGGATACCTACCTAACCAATTTGACAATAGAGAATATTAATTTATTGTCTACCACTTTTGTTCTACTGGGTGTTTTCATCAACTTAAATCCCCGTTTTGTATGTGAAAACATGTTCATATTTTTGCTCAACATTATTTTCTTTAACATCTAGGTCATTCTAGGCGAGAGTTTTACCTTCAGTGCAAAAGTGTTTAATTATTTATGGGTAGGTACATAGCTTGCATACTCGCGCTTTCTTTGTTTCATTATTTAGTTTTAAGTATATTCATATTTCATTTGATTTTTCTTTAATTTTTCATTCATATTTCTTTTGTTAAGTCTGCTTTACACTACATTGGCCAAGACGGGGTTTTCCAGTCTACAATATGAGGTCATGCCCCAAACTCTAACAATTCACTCACACAGACCACAAGCCATGCAGAAGGTCCGGGGTTTGAACCCCCGCGGCTACAAAAAAATATATTAAAAATTTGGTTACTGTTGTTTGTAAGGGATACCTTCCGGTGCGCTCTTGTGGACCCAGCACCTAAATAGGAAGTATTGTGTCACTTTTCGACCATAAGAGGGGAGGCATACTGCGGGATGAGCAGGCTACAACACAGACCACAAGCGTCTACAGTAGCTTCTATTTTATGGCTACGAAATATAAAAAGCTCATCTAAAAAAAATCATTTAACAATTTAGTCTTTTGGTCACAATCATATATACATAGGTACATAATATGTGTACTACATATATCACAGCTTGGTTGTAGTGGTCATACATCTTCATAGCTTCCACATTAGTTACCTATTAGCAGTCATGACACTGCACTTTCATCCACTGTGACAGATGAGTATAAGTAGTGCTGTATTCAGACTGGAGCCACAGAAAGTCCCATTATGCCAACAGATCATTTAAAACAGAAAGCAGACTTAAAAGGGTTGGGTGGAAGAGATTGCCTAAGGCAATAACCCCGCCCTTTAGTTAGGACATATATTATGTATATATTTATTTATTTTTTCTTTATTTATTATTATTTTTTTGTTTTGTTATATTGTATTTTGTATTTTCGTTTGTAATTATTTGTATTGTATATGTCCTATTATCTAATAAAGTGTAAATAAATAAATAAATCATTTAAACGGAAAGAATGCCTAGGAAGTGAGGGGATCTAAATTAAATTTCAGTTAGTATATAAAAGTGAATCAGCTCTTAATCACTATTTTATGATGCCCTTCTCTTTTGTTATTCTGGTACAACTTCTTACTTACTTTTCTGTTTTAAGATTTGACTGACTGATTCATTACATAAATAACTTGTATGTGGCTATTTCCTCTATAACAAAAGTTATGTACACCATACTATTTTTTTAGTACCATACTATTAGGTACTAAAATTAAAGCTATACATATTTATGTTAAAGTTAAGTTAAAGTTATCATATTTGTGTTTATCACTTTCGTGATATCACAACTACTCAAACTCGCTTTACTAAATCTACGCTGAAACCGGGACTGGAACCACCGACCTCTAGGTTACAAGTCCGCCGCCTTATCGATCAAGAGGTCGGTATACATATTTATGTATGAAATATTATTATAAACTGTTAAACGTACATACCTACATAATAATAAAAATAGGGTTCAAACTCTTTGAACTTGGACACGAAAAAACTAAACTTGGATATGGCGGTAAAATATAAACAGGTTTGTATACTTACTTTTTCCGTTTCCTTTCTTACAAACTTACTTTCTAAACCAATTACCTTCATATGTACATACATTATTTCTTTGTTCTTTGGTAATGCCGCCACTGGAGCAGAAAAATTTCTGCTCTGCAGAGGATCGAACCCAGCTCACCGTACGTGCAAGCCTAGTGCTCTATACCAATCGGTCAGGATGACTCATTCTGTTTCAAATAGAGTAATGTATCGATCAACCAATGCATTAGGAGTGGGTTCTCAGTCGGTTACTCTCTCTTCTAACATGCTTCAAGTAATTAACATGCTATTTATTAATACCCGTAACAGGTAAAGAAGCTTAAAGCTTCTTGTCAGCTAAAAAAGGAATTATTCAATTCTTGGACGAAAAAGTTGTTCCCCAGCACGATACGAACCGGGAACGGCGACCTTGAAGATTCTGTGAGTAGGTCATCCTTCTCAACTAACGGTGCATCAACCTAAACACTCAGGTGATCCCGGGTGTATCAGAAGAATATCAAATGAGCAAGTGTTTTTTTTTTTTATTAATTATACAGGGCGGATTTATCAGTGGGATAAATACTGAGGATGAAATCGATGTGAGTCTAATTATTAGGAGGAATCTAACCAATCTGGCAAATCTTTTCAATAAAAAATGATTTTTTCTGTCAGTCCCGGTAGCTCAGTGGTAAAGGCGGCACTCTGTGAATCCAGAGATTCCAGAGATACTAGCCGGGACAAGTTATCCTCCCATTTGGGATTTTTACCACATAATAATATGTCTTGGGCTTACTGCTGGATTAATGGGACTTTAATAGTCTTAATCGGGCAGTATAAATAAGGCGATATTATTATTATTATTTTCAGTCGTGGCGTTGCGTAGCGTCGACACGACATCGCGTCGCCCAACTGTCAGTCCAAAAATTCCATTAGATCAGTCGCATTTCTACACATTATCGATTTTATACTTCAAATTTACTTGTCTGATAAATAAATAGGTTTTTATTTTATTTAAATGTCTAAACGGGGAAAACCCCAAGATAATGTTTAGTCATGTACTGTGCAGCCCGCTTAGAGCATTTTTTTAAAAGAAACATTAGACTACGCAGCTATTTAAGTCTAATCTTTATTTATGATCCACCCGGTAAGCAACACTGGCATCTCTGTTGGGTGTCTCCGTAGAAAAAGATCTCTCCGATATTAAATTTCTGACGTGACCTCAAACCAGAATCTGTGCGAGATAATCATTGGAGCAAAGAGCCAAGGGTCGCGAGTTCAAACCCCTGGGTAGGTTTGATTTCCAATTATAGAAAAATTCAACTTTATCATAATGTATTCAACATTCTTAAAGAAGATGATTGAAAAGTGACCGATTGTAATAATTTTCTACGTAGTTTCTACACCTACCTAGAGTTATCATATTTGTGTTTACCACAATCGTGATATCAAAATTAGTCAAACTAGTCTTTTAAAATAATTTCTTTTCTTTTGGAGTCAAATCACCGACCTTCAGAATACATGTCTGATGGCTTACTGATCGAGCTACAACTGAGGTTGATTTCTATACCTACCCATAAAGTAAAAGTGGTAATAGAAAGTATAATTTTTTAGGGTATGAGTTAGAAAAGCATGAAGATACAATGTAATAAGACCTTCAATACATACTTCCTTCTAGAAAATTATTTCTAGAATATTAGTTCCTTTTCCGTAGGCATGGCCGAGCACAATGGTACCGGGAATCATTTTGAATATGCAGACTGGACCGGACAAAAATCCAACTTCTACAATAGGTATTGTAGACAGACCCATCTCTAAGACAAAACAAATTTAGTTCTGGATAGAATATAATAATAATAATAATGTTTTTTCTTTGTGTTATTATGTCACAATTTTAGTGGGTAGCGCAAAATCATAGGACTTTACCACTTTAATTTTCAATATCTTGTACTATTTTTTTGCATATATGATTCTGCCACTGGTCGCTGCTTCACATCAAAGCAGCTACTTATTTTTCCTCACGAGGTATGAGTGGACCCCGAACATCCAAGTACAGAGCAGAAAAAATCCTACCCCGCTGGGAATCGAACCCAGGTCAGCATGAGTGCAATGCCTGGCGCGCTAACTCACTCTGCCACGGTGACTACTTGATAGAATATAAAAAAGCTAGTTTTGTAAAATGGTGATTTGACATCTCCACCAAAATTCTGACTACACCTTTACTTTATTTCTAGATGGAATAATCTTATTCACATTTTGGGAAATGGGGATTATTCAAAGTTTATTTGACTATCACGTCACCACCAAAGTTTCTTCGACTTCAACATAATTTCTGAATAAAATAAATCTACCTATTTAAGTTTTGTAAAATTGTGCGGTTAGCATCTCCACCAAAATTCCGATTCAATCCGCCTGCACATACATATCCAATATTTACAGCCTACCAGAAGTGCCATAAGGCTCACGAGATATATTCAAGCGGAGGTATGGCTATTGCATACTGATACGGTATGAAAGTATGCGGATTACAAGTATAAGTAGTAATACTGATACGGTATGAAAGTATGCGGATTACAAGTATAAGTAGTAATATCAGTTGTAGCTAAATGGCGAACGGGCCACAACACACTGAAACTATTATTATTCTCTAACCTGGTTAAAGACCATAAAAACAACTCGGTAAAGCTTACGACGCAACCGGCGCCGTTAGCACAACAACAACAAATATTCGCAGTCTCACTCAAACTCGCCTTCCTATATTTTTGGTATACTTGGGTCTCGAACCACTGACTACCAGTGCCAGTTTTGGCATACTTGGGTCTCGAACCACTGACTACCAGTGCCAGTTGTGGCATACTTGGGTCTCCACCGCCTTATGAATCGAGCTACTTGAGAAGTAGTAAGATAAGTAGTAATAGGTGTTGACTGTTGTTGTTTTTGTTGTTGGTGTTGTTTTAGTTGTTGTTGCTGAAGCAGCATTCAATGTAGAGCATAAGGAACTCGCATGCGTATGGTCGTACGTTACATATAATATGTTACGGTACCTTACGGCATGTCATACATATCGATACTAAATTGCCGATCAGACCTGTCGGTTTGGAAATGCTTTGACATTCTCTCTTTAGCCACCAAGTGGATTCATCCGTGAGGCTCAAGCCGTGTCCCCGTGCTTCGTCACGGGCACAATCATGCATTAATTGCATTATACATACAGGGTGTCCCACCAAACTTGGACACCTCAAATTACTCGGCCCCTGAAAGAGTTTTTGAAAAATAAAAAAATCTAGGGTACATGTGCTAATTATGCGGTTTCAGTTATGAAAATTTTTTTATACAGGGTGGTTCAAAAGTCAGAAATTGAGGTGTCAACTTTCGATTTTTAAATGGATTGACCTGAATTTTATTTGATAATTTTACTTCTAAATGATTCTTGAGTACTTTTTTAAACAAAAATTTTACATACAGGGTGTTTTTTTTCGACCAATTTTTTTTCTAAATCTTCAATAACTCAAGTTCGGTTAATTTTTTCGATAACAAGAATAGAATGTGTTTGTGTAATGAATACACGCACTTTCAATTGGCATCAAAAATTTTTATACAGGGTGCCTCACAAGTGAAATAATGACTTGATTTTTTTTAAAACCGAGTTTTTTTAATTTTTCATTTAGGATTAATAATTCTCGTCTAATTTTACACATTTTCCGTTAGTCATATCGAAAAACAAAACTAAAGTGTTGTACAGGGTGAGACATAATTTTTTTGTAACACCCTGTATATGGGCAGTCAAAGAGACGCAAAATTAAATATAAAGACTAAATATGCAAGAAAAACTTTGATTTTTAATTAAACTAAAAAGTTATGGTGTTTTAACTAATATTGTCGCATGGACCACCCTGTAGATATTTTCTTAAACCATCATATGGGTAGTCGAAACTGTCTAAAATTCAACGAGGAGTCCAAATCTGAAAGAAAAAAAATGAATTCAAAAAGCCATGCTCAATTTTGTGTCTACACCTACCTACTTTTTATTTCAAGTTTTAAAATCATTCAGTGTGGACACCAAATTGAAAATGGCTTCAAATTCGTGTTTTTACTTGTTTTTCCCACATGATTCGAAGTGTTCGTTGAATTTTATACAACTTAGAGTACCTACATGATGGTTTAAGAAAATATCTACAGGATGGTCCATGCGACAATATTAGTTAAAACACCATAACTTTTTAGTTTAATTAAAAATCAAAGTTTTTCTTGCATATTTAGTCTTTATATTTAATTTTGCGTCTCTTTGACTGCCCATATACAGGGTGTTACAAAAAAGTTATGTCTCACCCTGTACAACACTTTAGTTTTGTTTTTCGATATGACTAACGAAAAATGTGTAAAATTAGACGAGAATTATTATTCCTAAATAAAAAATTAAAAAAACTCGGTTTTAAAAAAAATCAAGTCATTATTTCACTTGTGAACCACCCTGTATAAAAAAATTTGATGCCAATTAAAAGTGGGTGTATTCATTACACAAACACATTCTATTCTTGTTATCGAAAAAATTAACCGAACTTGAGTTATTGAAGATTTAGAAAAAAAATTGGTCGAAAAAAAACCACCCTGTATGTAATATTTTTGTTTAAAAAAGTACTCAAGAATCATTTAGAAGTAAAATTATCAAATAAAATTCAGGTCGATCCATTTAAAAATCGAAAGTTGACACCTCAATTTCTGACTTTTGAACCACCCTGTATAAAAAAAATTTCATAACTGAAACCGCATAATTAGCACATGTACCCTAGATTTTTTTATTTTTCAAAAACTCTTTCAGGGGCCGAGTAATTTGAGGTGTCCAAGTTTGGTGGGACACCCTGTATAGGTACATACACCGACTTCAATAGCTTGGTCCATAAGGCGGCGGACTTGTAACCTGGAGGTCGGTGGTTCAAGTCCCGGTTTCAGTATGGATTTAGTAAAGCGAGTTAGAGTAGTTGTGACATCACGAAAGTGATTAACACAAATACAATAAATTTAACTTTTTTTATAGGTTCATACTTAACAAACTACATAATATAGGTACAACCGACCTCAGTAGCTTGTTCGCTAAGGCGGTGGACTCCTAACTTGGTGGTCGATGATTCGAGATCCAAGTACAGAAAGCATTTAGTAAGGCGAAAAGTTTGAGTAATTTTGACATGATAATTGTGTTATTTATCATGATAACTTTACAGAAAATAGGTTTTAATTACAAGATATCACAATGACTCAAAGCCGCTTTACTGAAATTAACATCTCTGTGACAAAATTTGCGTGAAGAAATTTCCTGCCATGTCCAGTGTCCACCCAGAGATTAGCTCAGTGGTAAGATACTCGCTTACCATGCGGAAGGTCCCGGGTTCGAGCAGTGGTGACTCGAATAGACGAAATTTCGTCACGTCTTCCTGGAGTGTCTCTGACTTCGGTATACGAGACTATACCAGCACAGTTGCTAGATATTATAGATATACGTAGGTAGTATTGTAGATATAGGTGTTTATTATTTGGTCTACACCTAATTTGGACACACCATACACTGAGGGACCGAGGGTTTTAGTAATTATAATAATTACCGTCCGTATCTCGACAACCGTCTCATAAGTCTCCTGGTACGTGTTTTCCGGAGTGGACCTGTCTTGTCTTTGTTTTAGTGAGCCAGCAAAAACACAAAACAGGGACTATTTTTTTAACGAGGTATCTCAGGTCCAGTATCCGCTATGCAAAGCTAGTACCATATATCATTAGTTCGAGGTGTCTGCTCATACGCCACTTTGGCAAACTCTTTTTGTTTCAGCGAGGTACATATAGGGTTTTCACTACATGGCATGTCCATTGTTCGTCTTGTAACTGTCATTAATTTATGATGTTGAGCTTGTATCATTACTTAGAGGTGTTTGAACATGCATTAGAAAATTTTCTACCCAGATGAGGGTCGAACCCAGGCCATTTGATTGTGAGCCAGGTGTACTATTTGTCTGTAATCACGATGTTATATCACAATTACTCGAACTTATTATACCGACCTCAGTGACTTGATCGATAAGGCAGCGGACTTGTAACCTGGAGGTCGGTGGTTCAAGTCCCGGTTTCAGCGTAGATTTAGTAAAAGCGAGTTTGAGTAGTTGTGATATCACGAAAGTGAATAACACAAATATGATAACTTTTTTTTTTTTTAACTTTTTTTACTAATTCTTTGCTGATCTTGGGACTGGAACCACCGAACTCCGGTCACGAGTTCGCCACCTTCTCGATCAAGCTACTGAGGTCGGTTATGTTAATTTTAATCAATAATTGAATTCTGCTTCTGAAATACTCACGTCATTGTCTTTTTTCTTTCATTGGTGTCTAATGGTTTAAATACTTCTTCATGCTATACATTGTTATTATCATTATTAGTACTTATAATATTCACTGAATCACTGTATTATTAAACTTTCTAATGTAAACAGTAGGATGACGTAGGGTATTCTAAAGATAATTCATTGTCCTAGGGACTTTCATCCTAGTTCATGGTACTGCCGTGTTGAAGGGAGTTTCTTTATCGAACCGATATATTAAGAAAGTCCATATCTCTAGAACACAAGGATTATAATATGGATCAGAACCTTGAAGTTAGCATGTACCTACTGGGTATACTAGATAACTTTGACAATATTTTCGAAGTGGTTAAGGCGACATTCTGGTAATCTAGCAAGAGGATCGATCCTTTGGTTCGAATCTCACTCAATGCATTGAATTTTTCCTCATCGATTTGAAAATCTGAAATGCCCATCACCCAATAACATTATAAATACGGGGTCACATCATCAAATAAATGAGAAAAAAATCCATGCAATGGGTGGGATCCGAAATTCCGAACAATAGATCATCACGGATCCATGAGCTGGATTGATTACTTGACAAGTTTAGCGCCGTAGCCACATCCACTACCAAGGCTTTGTTTATAAGCTCTACATCCAATCTGCGGCTCCATATTATGACGTAAAAAAATATGTAAGGTCAATATTATTTTACAAGAATGCAAATAAAATTTTGCACATTTTAACACATAGACGACCGGCATGTTTTTAGTAAGTTCTCCCGTGGGACCGGCGATGTTTAGGCTATTCACAGGCATAGTACATGCGTGTACCACCGGTGGTACACCCGGTCGTCTAAGTGTTGAAGGTCTAATTTTTTGCATAGGAACACACAAAAAGTTCCACCGTGCAAAATTAAATGTTTCCATTTAATTTTGCACAGTGTTCCAGATACTAAGGTTGTTATTGAGATAACTAAATTTTGCAATTCAATTTCGCATACGTAATTAAAGATACTTGTATGTTATAATGTGTAGGACTGTAGGTAGAATGGTGTTTACCGTATACAGTGACATTGATACCAAAGAGCTGAAGAGACATTCGATGTGTTATTTGAATTATTGACCAATCATTTGTGCAAAAAAAGATATAAATCGAAGTAATCTAAAAAAATAAAATCAACATATTCATATTTATGTAAATGTTGTGTTTATCGTCCTTGAATTTATTTAATTTATTATAATGATAGCGACGAACCTTTTGTCAGTTGTTGAAAAAAAATATCCATCTTAATATATAAATGTCAAAGTCACTGACTGACTGACCACTGACTGATCATCGCTCTACAGTCCAAACCGTAAGTCCTAAGAAGCTGAAATTTGGTAGGTAGCTTTGTCTTATAGTCTAGATGTGCAATAAGACGGGATTTTTCGAAATTCCCACTGCAACACCTGCCATTGGCGAAAAAGGATTTTTTGCTTTCACGGCCATGCCTCGGCCGGCAAAGCGGGTGACAGCCCGCTAGTTCATACATATACAAAAATACATTGGTATACATTATACATAGGTATATTTCAGATTCATATTTGAAATTTCTGACGGTGACTGTATGTTTTCAACACCTCATCAAAAATAAAAGTATAGCATGAATTTATTGTTATTTGTGGTTAAGTAAAAGCCTCTTCTCAATTTGTGTGGGTAGCACAGCATTACTAAGAGCCTCCTTTTACCTTTTGAACGCCTTCGCATTATTTTCTTTACCCTGGTTATGCAAACACTGGTCGTTCATACAAGAAGGTAACTACTTATCTTTCCTCACGAGTTATGATTGCACCCCGGATATGCAAAGTACCGAATGTAAAAAAAAATCTACTGAGCCGGGGATTGAACTTGGGTCACTTGCAAGCTGGGGCACTTACCACTTACCCGGAGATGGGCGCCTATGAGACTGTGACTTCCTAGTACCTTACATACATGGACTTACATACATACCTGTACAGTGTACATACATAGGTACATATAACAATATAATGTCAAATTTATATCAATCACAATCTTGACATCACAATTACTCAAATATCGCCTCTGACAACACAAAGAGGCGTAAACCACAAATTTTTGAAATCGTTTTTATTGCTTAGATTGAGTCTACTTGTGCTATATTTTGTTCTCACAAATAGACGTAACCCAATTATAATCCAAAGAAAAGATACAACAAAAATTGAAATCAGGCGTATCCCTCATTTTCTCTTTTTCAGACAAATCAAATAGGCCTAAATCGATAGTCACAGTTAAATAATCAAATTTGGCAACAGAAAAAGTTCGTATGGTCATTCACGGGTACAGGGAAGTGATAATGTTCCTACTGTGAACAGAAAATTTATGCACAAGAAAACTCATTTTGGCTCTCCTGTAAAATTTCGGAAATGTGGTTTACGCCTCTTTGTGTTGTCAGAGGCGATATGTCAAGTGATTAAGGCGCTAGTCTGGTAATCCAGGGAGCGTAAAGATCCGTTGGTTCGAATCCCACTCAGTGCATGAATTTTTCCTCAATAATTTAATTTTGTTTAATAAGACTCTTAGAATTACATAGGTGGTAGAAAATGATTAGAGCATTAACCTCGCATGGTGGTTAACTTCCACTAAAGACTGGTAAAGAGTGTCATTATTATTATAATATTTTTTGGCCGTACTCAACTTAAACCTTATCAAGCTACTGAGGTCGAAAATTATTAAATATAATAAATTATTCATGTATTTTATTCTAAAATGAATAATAATAATCGTGCAAGCTTCTAACTTAGAAGTGGGTGACAGGTTTACTCTATAGGTACCGTTGTGGCTCAGATCTTACGGCAGTTCGGAAGTTGGTCAGAGGAACAACTTTCTAATGTGGCGAGAAGTGGCATAGCTAATCCACGGAGCAGAACTGTGCATAACTATGTATGTGGGTGAACAGTTCCGATTCAAGTTCTAGAGCATGCATTGGCAGTCGTAGTGGTCAAGGCGCTAGACATCTAGGTAGCGTACGGGTCCGTTGGTTCGAATCCCACCCAATACATGAATTTTTCCTCGTTTATTTTAGATTTTAACCACATAATAATCACGAAACTACTGCTGGAATACAGATCTGCTGCTGGAATCTCTTTAGTCCTAATCGAGAAGTTAGTAATAAAAAGTGTCTATTATTATTATTACTATACCGACCTCGGTAGTTTTAAAGGCGGCGGACTTGTAATCTGGAAGCCGGTGGTTCAAGTCCCACTTTCAACAAAAATTTCGTAAAGCGAATTTCAGCAATTGTGATTTCACGATTGCGATCAACACAAATATGATAACTTTTAACTTTATTATCATTATTTTATAATGAACAATGCAGTATACCAATGCTAAGGTCATAGGAAACAAACTCGACTGAATCCTTCGATCCGAGAGCTTCCTGTTTGGTCCCATTCATTCCGACTGATCCCAGTCTATCACGACGCGGGGGACCCCCTCTGTCTATCAATTCATTAAGTTTTTTCGTTCGGTCGGAGAATAGAGTATAGAGCAGGGGCGGGCAACCTCACCAACTAGAAACCGAGGAACCTGTATCGGGGAAGCGCAAGGAGATTTTTACCACATTAGCCCGAAAAATATTTTTCCTATTTTTTTTATTTTTTTTTTCTTCATATTTTTCCCCATTCATAGCATAATATTTTTCATATTTTTCCCCAACGCATCTCACGGAAGACCACTTCTTCAATTTCCATGGGGTGACTTTGCCGGATGCGTTTCCCAGGCACACGAGGTACTACGAGTATTCCCCCTAACGAGTCTCCCCACTGCGTCGGTGTAAGGCAGCCAGCCGCAGGCAATACGTCTTCAATGTATTTTCGATGGGTTTCCCAAGGCTTGCGATTCCTACACCCTGGTTCCTGGGTCCCCAGTCGCAGATTCAGGTAAAGCCGTGAGACGTGTGTAGGGTAGGGGAAGGTACTTCAACATCTCAAATTTCCAAAAAAAAAAAAAAAAAAAAACAAAAAACAAAAAAGATGGAATATCGTTAGGCGAGATTTCTGAACCAAGATGGAATATACGTTAGGCGAGATCTTACCAAAGATTGGTGATAAAATTCACATGTCTGACTGGGGGACGTTAAACAGGGAGAAGAACAGTGTCTTGCTAGAGGACTATAAACAGAGACCAGACTAGCCAACCCCTACAAGCCAGGCTAGCTTACAGTTTCCTAAGGGTATAATGGCTTACAAAGAAAAGTCCAAGTCCTCACGATGGTTGATCGCACAAAGAAATATGTGGTTCAGGACGGGCCAACTTTAAAATAAATTGGCTGGAGACCATCACTCACCCCTCCAGCTGCAGCAAAGCTGGCTACAACAACAACATAAAATTCACATGAAAGCCAGCGTGAATTGGTACAATTTTTCACCTAGGGCTAGCCTGGTTACTGTGAGCGATGAACATTGGTTTTTAATGTTTTTTTCCCTCTCATTAGTAGGCTTGAATTTAACATTCTAAAGGGTATAAGATACAATAGTTATTATAACTAAAGAATAAAAATGTTTTATCTAGGTAGGTAGGTATACCTACATAGTATTTGAATACTAACCTAGAATACTGAAATTAAAATAAAAACTGAAATGATGGTGGTAATCTGAATCCCTGTCTGACCCTTTTTAATACTAATAAACAATCAGGATTTCAGGATCTTTTCTATATTTTCAGGATCCAATTTCGTTTCTCTTCCCTGTGTGTACCAGTTAATTGATTACTAGGGTATAGCTTACCCTTAATTTTACCCCAAGTTATAAATTTCGTGTTAAGGTCATACTATCTCTAATTCTCGTCTGGTACATCATACACTCTGAGAAATACTTTGGTGATAATACGCTATAATAAATTATACATCTTGTGATGGTTTAATCTGGACCAGATATAATTAAAATTCTTGATGTGACTTTTTTAGAAATAAAAAAATCTTTCAAATGATAAAAGGTTTATAGTTCTGCACGTAAACTTACCCGTCCCACTTAATATCTAATAAAATTCTAAAATCATGTTCTGAAAAGTGTAAGACATTAATGTTAAAAAATCCATTTGATTGAAAAAAAAAAATAGGGTTGGAGAATATCTACAAAGTATAGCAATAGTATGCAGCCATAACCTTGATTCCTCAACTCATCTCAGGTAGATCCCAAAATCTGGGATTAATGATGTCGGATTCACCTAATCAACCGGTGCGGTGGGATCAAACCGCTCCATCAACCGATGAGAAATGACTCGGAAATAATGGACGGTAATTTACTAATCCCAGGAGTACACAAGTCGTTAATCATTCCTGTAGAAAATGATGAATAGAAGATTTTTTTAAGAATTTCTTTTCTCGACTATGTGATGTGTCTAGAATAGTCTATTATTTATTATTCTAGACATGGTAACTATGGAAACGGACTATACGTAAGCACGGAGATGTACGAGTAGCATGTTCATGTTTCTTGTTTTCCTATTATGTACGTATGATGGCACCGTATTTTCAACGAAAGAACCGAACCAGGATTATATACACTTTTCCCACATGACTAACATTTCCCAAAGCGTGATTCTCTGTTCACTTAAGCTCTCGACTGTATACATTATATTGATCATTAGGTCTAGGGATCAGCGCGAGACTTTATGAGAAGTTAAAGGCTTCAGAAAAAAAAAATAATAATAAAAATTACATTTAAATACCAATTAGGCTACAGAATATTTTACCAACACATCACTATTACTCAAACTCGCCTTACTAAATATTGGCCATATTTTGACTCAAACCACAGGCCTCCAGGTTGTAATAAAAAACTTCAGTAGAAGGTAACCACCAGGCGAGGTTAAGCTTATAGCATTTTCTACTACCAAAACCCTCAGGTTACGAGTCGGCCACCTAATCAATCCAACTGCTTACTAATGTGGGTGTTGGGCCAAAAATAAAACATAGGTAAGAAGAAATGTCATTTAGGTAAAAAAACGTGAATATTTTACGTGTTACCCATTTTTTTACCTACCTGGCGTAGCTCAAGAAACGTCATCAGAAATTCGATCGATATGTCAATTGAAAGCTCAAACCCTTGCCTAAACTTTCTTGCTTTGAGTTGACAGACCTAAATGACACTTATGAATAAATGAATTTTATTACAACCTTTGAGTTTACACAAAAAAGTGAAGTATGGAAAACGTTAAATTCAAATTTCAAGCTTCCCTGGCGCAGACTCAAAAGTTTTAAAAGATCCTGCGCCCTGAAAGTTTTCATCGATCTCTCTTCCTCCCCATCCAAGCATCCTGTCCTATCTCATTGATAACTTTTGTGAAGTTTGTCCTAGTAAATATATTTGTGTGCGTGTTTTTTTTTCAATTTCTATTTAGAAAACAAATTTTGAAGTTTTACATTATTTATGTAATTACAGTAATTTTCTCTGAAAACATTATCTTAAATAGTTATTTCTGAACATTTCAAGGTACCTTATTTATATTGGAGTTTTTTTTATATGCTTTACAAGTAATATTGACTTTCACTGTGATTTTTCTCTCTATTACATGTGAATTTGTGCAGTGTATTATAGTTACAATACTACAATAAATACGTACCTAGTTGAAATATTTTAACTATCATTTGATTAAAAAATTAAACTACTAGTGAATTTAACAGTTTGAAAGACATTGAAGCATAATATTTCTAATGGAAACAAGAAAAAACCTTCAGGATTCAACTAGATACATAGTAGATTTGTTTATTGAAACGTATACTTTGTAAACAAAACTGTAAACAGCCTAAAGCAATCTACATGAATCCATTAAGACTTGGTTGTTAGGGGATATTCTTCAATTATCGACTTAAAACACATGTATTTCCTTTTAGTGGTGTAACATTGGAAACTAGTAGATTCTCACTCTTTTAATGGTTTAACGTTCCAGTTGAAAAGCACAACTCTGAATCAATAGAAGGAAGAAAAAAAGAGCATTGTGACTAAACATGACAGGTATATTGGATAGTAGCAGGAAACTGAAATGCGACAACGTCCGGGTGACCCGGAGGAAACCCCGCAGGGGCTGTGACTGTTTCCAGAGTAGCAAGTCCAAATCTCCGTCAACTGCAAAGTCACCCTCAAAGTCATCTTCGGCCTCCTGCTAGGCCTGGCCGGGATAGCGACCATCTTCCTCAACGAGACCCGCGCCATAGACCTGACCATCCACTACAACAAGGCCATGAGCAAGGTCACCGAAGTGGACAGCAAACACTTCGCCCCGAGTACGAGGGACAGTTGATCTACGTCCACGGGCGCCTGCAAGTGGACGAACCCCTGACCGAACCAGAGTACGGGGTGAGCGTCCAGGCGGTCAAACTGCGACGCAGAGTGCAGATGTTCCAGTGGTCAGAGCGGGTGGAGGACGGACAACTCCTCTACGAAGGCGAATGGAAGCACAAACTTATCGACAGCCGGAAGTTTTTGCGGAATGAGACGCACCGGAACCCCCAGCACTTCCCCCTGGAAAGCAAGCTATACGTGAGTGAAGGGGTGAGGGTGGGGGAGTACTACATCAGCGAGGAGTTCAAGAAGGAGTTCAAAGATTTCGTCCAAATGACGAGCGATGAACGCCCGGAGAACAGGAACATCAAAATGCACTTCGGACTGTACTACCACTCGGAGAATGTGTGGGAGCCGGACATAGGGGATGTTCGGGTTCAGTTCGCGTTCGCGGGGCTGCATGACGACCCTGTCAGCGTCGTTGGGAAGCTGATCGGACGCACGGTGCATCCTTACTATAACATATCTGGAGCATACCACATCCAGTACATTCAGCCGGGAGACAAGATATCCTTGGCAGATCTATTACACACAGGGCACAGTAGGAATATCTGGACGACCAGGCTGTTTCGCCTCCTAGCGATTCTTCTGCTGATACTCTCTGCCCATTTCGTCCTGCAGCGGAGAAAGGATATCCTAGTAGTGAACGTGTTTGCGTCTGTGTCCGTCACATCCCTCGTCACCAGCTATATCTGGTACTGGTACTACCCTGCTTTCAGTGGAAAACTCCTCATCACAGCCGTGCTCGGGCCGATTATTCTCTCACTGTCGTATGGCCGGCCAAGGTTTGGCTTGAGTAAATTATTGAAAGTTCCGTGGGTGTAGCCCAATCACGGAAGTAGAGTGAATGGTTGGACAGTGAAATAAGTTGAATGGTAGAAATGTCTTTTTCATAAATGTGTCCCGGTACTCAAGCAATTATCTAAGTTTTCTGTATACTATAAGTTATTCTGATTACTTTATTTATTGTTTACTTTTTATACAATTACCTATGTATTATTATTATCTTATATATTCTATACGTAATTATTGTTAATTATCAGTTGAACAGAAGCTTTTTCTGAAGTCAGAAAATTAGCAGGATACCTTCGGCTGAGAATTTCCCTGGCTGTAGACTCTGTAGAGGGTTCAGACGGGTCACTACGCTCTGACTTACCTGAAAATTTTACATGAGGAGCTGCACGAAATACATACGAGTATTACTTGATGAGATGATTAGTTAATAATAAAGAAATTTATCAGTGATGTTGTGCACCGAACCATTTTAATTTAACGTTGAAAAAGGAAATATCGTACCACCCATAGCAAGATTTTTCAGATAATGGTGCTTTCAATTATCTACAAAAAACTACCAATAAACATTCCTAGGAAAACTCTTGTCTCCCTTTAGCAGACACAACACTAAGAACGGACATAGGTTAATCGTCAAATTGTTAAGAAATGTTAAGACTGGTATTTGTTAAAGCGCTTACCTCACAAATTTAATTACCTAGTATTTTTTGTTACATCACGCTAAGTAATTTGGTTTCAAGTATAAAATAAACTCCGACGAACCTATCTTGTTACTAATGACATAATCACTTAATTGTGTTGAATTTGTGTGTTTTTATTTAATAGGATTAGTTGGAACTTGAAGAGTATAAACATATTTAATGGAAACAATATGACAAAATGTAAATAAAAACTTTACCCTTCTCGAGATTCTCTTCACTATTGCGAAACTTTATCGCAACTAACGCACGGCACAATCGCAAGTAATAAACTGACTCACTCGATCTCAGTGCTGCCTCTTTTATAAATCACTACTTGAGAGAGGAAGCATCTTGAAGACACTAGACTCGGTTTTTTCAGACATTCTGGAACTCGATCTCAGTGCTGCCTCTTTTATAAGTCACTACTTGAGAGAGGAAGCAACTTGAAGACATTAGATTCGGTTTTTTTCAGACATTCTGGAAGCGCCCTGAGCATTTTATCTCAAATATCCTTTTCTGGTTTATAACAGTATCATAAGATTAATGTGGTAATTTTACTAATGTAAGATTTATACGCATGAAACTGCATGGAGATTGGCTGGAATTACCTGCACCCTATGGTCAAGAAAACGACAAATGTCATTCGATGACGCAGAGATGACGCAATGATAATAATTCACTGTCGGTAATTAAAATTATAATAATAATTTATTAAGAAAATATGTTTCAAGAAAAGCGTGTCTCTGCGTCAACCCAGGGGGCGCAAGACGCAGTGATAATGACTTAGATAATAATTACTTCAGATAATAATTTATTACACAAATATGTTTTTATCACATCTTGCTTTTAATTTTGGAGAAAACTTTATTTCATAATAATAATAATGTAATAATATCGCCTTATTTATACTGCCCGATTAGGACTATTAAAGTCCCATTATTCCAGCAGTAAGACCAAGACATATTATTATGTGATAAAAATCATGTCATGTCCCGGCTGGGTTTCGAACCCACGACCTCTGGAAAAAAATTAAAAGGTTGCAGTGTCATAGAATTGAATGTGTCGAAATTGGTCAATCAATGATATTTCAACAATCAATGAAACATCACATGGGGGTTTTAGCCTCCATTAGCTAACACGCACAACATTACCCATCACACGGGTTTAAGTGGTCACCCACGGTAGGGATCCGTTGGTTTGAATCCCAACCAATGCATGAATTTTTCCTCACTTTTTTGAGTTCGTGACCACAGAATAATAAGACTCTGAGGTAACTTAGGTGGTAGAAAAGGCTTAAAGCATAAACCTCGCCTGGTGGTTCCCTTCAACTAAAGAGTATTATGGTATACTCGTTTTATTGTTTAAGTTTCTCCCTCTCTCTTGTTCTTATTAACAAATAATTCCGGCCAGGCTTCACCTGTTCAATGCAATAGAAATTTAAATATAACAAACACCTGACATAAACATTTAGTAGAAATTATTAAGGGTAGAGAATTTTTTTTCCATGTATAACAAATTTCTTTTGGTGGTTGGGTGGAAGAGCTCCCTTGGGGGAATCCTGTCACGTTAAACAAAGCGATTAAAAAAATAAAAATAATTCTACACCCTGTATGCAAGGCTCACGTGTCTTCATGCCTAATGGCCCCTGAGGAAAATATATATACAGATAAATCTGTGGAACATATCTTGAGGTGAAGGAAATTGTCTAATGATAATCACAGTAGGTGACAAGTTTGGTGGTGTCTTCATCTCTATCTGAAAATCTCCAATGTATGCCTGTCTGACTATCTACCTACCTGTCTACCTATTACGAATATCACCATCCAAACGGTAACTGATATCAAATTTTTGATAAAAACCAATCAATTGATTAGAATCGAACCCCACTTATATTGATCACGCGACCTGAGAACTTTATAAGAGGTACAAAAAGCCATGTCCATACCCAACAGTACGGCCATGCCTTAGTGAATTTAAAGTTAGTCCCGTTGCAAGGTATGGGCAAACGGATAGTCAGGAATATAATTGAGATTATGACAAAGTGGTGACTGTCAGGAATACAAGATTATTATTATACAATATTATTATAATTAATGTGTAATATTTTAATTTAGTTTTAAATTAGTTTGAGTCAATCCTGGGTGGCGTGATGTACTAAGATGTAATTATTTTTTAAAAAATAATGAAATATATTTACCAATCTTACTTTTAGGTACAATTTTCTCAAATACATATAATACATAGGTATTCTGATAGAAGAAAAAAGCATGTACTTTGTGCGACAGGACTTCACAGGTTCCTGGTTGCCTGAATCAGAAGTTTAGGACCTCAATTACTCAATCACCAACGCATGCCTGTATACCACATACGAATATACCTACTTATACAATTATACAAATAGACCTACAAATTATCGAACACATTGCAATCTTCTTTACCAATAAGGCAATCTTAAGTTTAGTATCATTGCACCATCACCGATTTTCATTAATTCTGGAAACCAATTATCGTATCAGGGAAATTGCACACCGCCCGCAGGTACCGCTACTTAATATTGGATATTTAGGTACTGAATATCTTACCGGTTTTAACTCATTATGAGGTTTGTGTGGAGTCTCACTAATCGAATTTTCAAACTCACAAGTTGCTATATACCATTTTTTATTTATTTTAAGATTTGCCTAACCATGAACCACATCATCATTTTATGTTCTGTTTTGGACTTGAACGTCCCTTATAACTCCTAAAGTCAACTCAAGACGCGGGGGTTTTACCCTCCATTCGCTGGAAATTTATCAGTACAACCTAACCCAGCTTGGGTTGGACCGGAAATAGCCAGCATGACGATGATTCCAATTCCTAACCTCGCTAGACGTTGCTTAATTTCAGTGACAGAACGGAAACTGGTGTATTGAACGTTCTGTAAGCATCATCGATCATTTCTTTAGTGTAGGAGGAGATCTTACAGCCTTACAATGTGGGAAAGTTCCAGTAGTGGAAATTTTCTGACAGATAATTTGCTTCGCCCGGAATACAAACCAACAACCGTTGGATCAATAGCCAGAAGTCCACACTTCTTCAGCAAGGATTTTTTTAAAGGTTGCACCTAAAGGCAGGATTCTGAAATTATTATCTCTTCTGTTTCACTTCCCTGCTGATTTTTTTTATATCAAGCGTCGATGGCGCGTTGAATGCACCGGTTCTCGTATGATCACCGAAGTTAAGCAACGTCCAGCGAGGTGAAGACTTCGTGATGCTGGTTCAGCCCAACCCAGGCTAGGTGAAGTCAATGTGGGTAGCAGATTTGTAAGTTTCCTGCGAATGGAGGGTAAAACCCCCGTCGTGTATGACCATGCAGTTGAAAAACGACGTTAAAGTCTAATAAAAAATAAAAAAAATTATAACGATTTGTGTTAAGCATAGATAATTATTCGAGATGTCACAAACTGAAACTAGCCCTAATTTTTTGCCGTATACTTGGGACTCGAAACAACGACCTCTAGCTAATGAGTCCACTGCCTTAACAATCGCATAACTGAGGTCGATTTCACATCATCTCGAAGTAGAAGAACAGGTATAAAGACACATTATCTGATAGCTGAAATTAATGCTATCCTGATCCGAAGATTCACAAATAAGAACTAAAGTTACAATTTACGATAGGAGGTCGGCCTTTGAGTTTGATGCTCAACTCATTCAATTCTCGCTTCTTTACTTTGTTTTCTTAACATTTAGGTTTAGGTCATTAACTCATCACAGATGAGGATTATAGACTCCAATCGCTGGAAACTCACAGCCTGGGTTGGGCCGTAAATAGCCAGCATTACAAGGATTCTAATTTGAGTGATTTTTTCTCTTTTTTTTTTTTTTTTTTTTTTTGGTTGTTTGGCAGTGGACCAAAATTAGGGTCCATACAGCCACCATTTATTATAATAATGAGACATGTACAAACTTAAGACAGTGTTTCACAGATATTAAAAAGGGTAATCAATGAAAGAAAACAAGAATAGAATAAAATTATAGTAAAAGAAAAGGAATTAATTGAATCTATATCTATAAAAGAAAGCTGTCTGTATGTGTGTATGTGTGTATGTGTGTATGTATGTATGTATGTTCTTTATACAAATCCACACCGTTTGACCGAGAAACCTGAAATTTTGCACATAGGTCCCTTTGGATCAGGAAATTCTTCTAGGCTAGATTATATCTCCCTGAGGTTAAGCTACAATGAGTAAGGATAAAAATGGATGGGTGACGCAAAAAAAAATCACGTTTTTTGACATAAATGACATTTTTTCTCGAAATTTGTCGCGACGACCTATCAACTCAAAGCGAGAAAGTTTTAGGCAAGGGTTCGAGCTTTCAATTGACATATCGATCGCGAATTTCTGATGAGCCGTTCTTGAGCTACGCCGGGTAAGGTAAAAAAATGGATGGGTAACATGTAAAATATTCACGTTTTTTGACCTAAATGACATTTTTTCTCGAAATTTGAAGTGACGACCTATCAACTCAGAGCGAGAAACTTTTAGGCAAGGGTTTAGGCTTTCATTTGACATATTGATCGCGAAATTCTGATGAGCCATTCTTGAGCTACGCCGGGGAAGACCAGAAAATAGATGGGCGACAAAAATATTCAGGTTTTTTTTCAAACCTAAATGACATTTTGTGTGTGGTGTGTGTGTTGTGTGTGTGTGTGTGTGTGGTGTGTGTGTGGTGTGTGTGTGGTGTGGTGTGGTGTGTGTGTGTGTGTGTGTGTGTGGTGTGTGTGTGGGGTGTGTGTGTGGTGGTGTGTGTGTGTGTGTGTGTGTGTGGTGGTGTGTGTGTGGTGTGTGTGTGTGGTGTGTGTGTGTGTGGTGTGTGTGTGGTGGTGTGTGTGTGTGTGTGCTTTGGTGTGTGGTGTGGTGTGTTTGTGTGTGGTGTGTTTGTGTGGGGTGTGTTTGTGTGTGGTGTGTTTGTGTGTGGTGTGTTTGTGTGTGGTGTGTGTGGGTGTGTGTGTGGGGTGTGCGTGTGTGTGTGTGGTGTGGTGTGTGTGTGTGTGTGTGTGGTGTGTGTGTGTGTGGGTGGGTGTGTGTGCGTGTGCGTTGTGTGTGTTTGATGGGCTGGCGAAGCGGCGGGTGTAACCCGCTAGTTTAGCATAAAAATACCTAACTAGTTTAGGGATAAAATAAAATCGTAAAGAAAAAATAAATTTTTATATCTTAAATTGATAATAATATATAGGCACCTAAGTATTGGGGTTAGGAAAGGGATTCGAACCCGTAGCTTGTGGTTTTATGCTTTCATGAAAATTATTATTATGGTTTGTTTATTTTTAAATCAAAATTAACGTGACCTATGGTTTAATTCCACATTTAAGTATAAACCTATAGATAGTAGGGTAGAGTTTTTCGTCAGTTATTAGTTGGTTGTAGTTAAAAGGGTGTATAATTCTTTTTTCAATTTTCTTAAAAAATATCTTTCTCTCAGCGTCGAAACTCTTACACACCATTATCAAATGCTCCATATTTTCTCTCTCGCCGCATACTTCACAAATGTTGGTATCTTTTAATCTTATTTTGTAGAGATAATCGGCACATATGACATGGTTCGTCCTTAGTCTATTGAAAGTCACTATAAACTTTCTCGGTAAATTTGTTTTGGTAATTTTTTCTCTTTATTAATAGGTATTATTATCTACTTTTTCTATTTTTTTCAAATTAAAAAAGTGGCTTCAGGGCCGTTGTTGAACTTTGGAATGAAGTTTTCTGAGAAGATAATATATACTCGTATATTTACCTAGTTTAATATTGATTAGAAATTAGTACGTACACCTGTTTAATATTGATTAGAAATTAATACGTATTGAGTGACTAAATATTGGAGACATTCATTTTTTATTTTAGAGAACCTTTTTTTGTAGTTTATTTGTACACTTTAAATTTTTTGTTTTAATATTAAAATAATAATTCAACCCACCACTTATTTTACAAACAAAGATCAGCTTTTTAATACAAAGAGAGGGATAAAAAAAATATACCAAAAGATAACTTTAAGTACGATACGAATAGAAAAACAATTTTTATTTTCTTGAAAATTCGTCAAAACAAAAAAGTATGTACGTATGGTTCCTACCAAAAAAAAGACTTACCATAAAATCCAAAAGTTCGGTATCCAGTAAACAAATTCCAAAATCACGATCTTTTTCCAGGAAATTCTCACAACACTACACACAAAAAAATTTAAAAATAAAACCCGTTCTCACAATCTAAAAAAAAACGAACTTATGAACTAACTTTTAATTAAGTTTTCTTTTTGCATTAATTTAAAAAAAAAATATTATTTAAAAAATAAATTAAATTAATTTAAAAAGAAATACCCGTCACAAATATCGTTTCACTCGCGAGTTTGTCGGCAAAATCGAGATCGACTGACGATTCTGTCGAAGAAGGGAGAGTTGTCGACAAGCCAAAGACCTAACGGACGACTCAAAACCAGAAATATCTCCACCTTGGAGCTCTACTTTCTATATCCGATCCGAAATCACTGCACACCACATCAGGTGTGGATCAGGCTAGGATTCTGGAGGAATTTCAAAGGATGATTAGGGGCAGGCGTTAATTGGGAACAGAGCATAGGGTTAATCCGTGTGATCTGTGAAGATCAGTCATCAGGTTCGTCTTAAGGAGGCACGTTTAAGAGTTATTTAGTTTCCTTATCCAATAATGAAAGTACCTATTTTTTATTTTGGTTAAATGTCGCTTTCAACTGTATGGTCAAGTCATATCACCACGGGGGTGTTACCCTGGTGTTGTGAAAATTCACAGGAAACTCACAAATTTAATCTGCTACCCACATTAACCTGGGTTGGGCCGGAATGCCAGCATCAGGGAGTCTTTGCCTTGCTGTACGTTGCTTAACTTCGGTAATCCTACGAGATCCGGTGCATTCAACGAGCCATCGACGCTGGCGTTTAAGCGTTTGCGACCGACAGGGAGACACACGGACCAATGTCTGAAAATTCGCTTTCCAACATTTTCTTTTCTATTTCCTTTTCTATTTCCTTTAATATTTTGTTCAACTAGCTGGGATTTTATTTATTATTAAAATCCAGAAAACCCGAGTTAAAAAGAGCGCACGATTAGCTCAGTGATTAAGCACTCGCTTGCCATGCGGAAGGTCCCGGGTTCGATCCCCCGTGCCGACACAAATTTGTATTCTTAATTTGGTTACAATTGTGTTGACTCGTGTTGACCCAGCACCTAATTGGGAAGTATTGTGTCACTTCTCGCCCATCAGAGGGGAGGCATACTACGGGATGGGCAGGCTACAACACAGACCACAAGCGTCTACAGTAGCTCCTGTTTCATGGCTACGAAATAAAAAAGGCTGTGAAACTCTCATCTTAAAAAAAAAAAAAAAAAATCAAAAACACTTATAATTCGTTTAAGCTGCCCTTGTCAGGAAGGTTATGGAAAGTAATTCCGTCATAACGAAGATTTTTTTTAAACAAAGTGCATTGTAAATATGTATACTCTGTATTTTACACCAGTAAATTTATTTATTTATTTATTTACACTTTATTAGATAATAGACATATACAATACAAATATTACAAACGAAAATACAAAATACAATATAACAAAACAAAAAAATAATAATAAATAAAGAAAAAATAAATAAATATATACATAATAAATGAGACTTGTTTAGACTGTGAGAGTAAAGGGACTTTTTAGTCTCATTCTTACAGGCTAAACAGAGTATTATACTGTATTGTATTGTAAGAATCGAAACCGAAACCTTTTAAGTATTTGACCTAGAGTAGGGTTGACCTTGTTACCATTGAACTTTCAGGAAAAATGAAAAAAAACTGAAGATGAGTAGGTATCTACGTCAGATGAGACCGGCCTAAGAACCTTGACCAATGTACCCTTGAGCTAGATGTGATAAGTTTGAGGTGAACAACACAACCCCAGCAGCCTCTGTTGTCCATTCAGGACACCCGTGGGTACCAACTATAAATAAATACATAAAATTTATAATGTCAACCGATAGTCCGATATCAATATATAGAAATAAATACCTATTGAAAAGGAACCTGTAATGTTGGAACAACTTTGGTATAAAAGTATATAATTATACAAATACCTACAGTATAATTGTGTACAAAGATAACTTTTTATGAAAAAAAAACCTAAAAAATAAGTAAATAACTACCCTATGAAAAGTAACTTGTTAGTTACCATATTACTTATAAACATTAGGTATAACTATCAACCGATATAATATATAGGTACCTACCTTATTAGGTATACCTACTATATATTATATACAAATATCTCATATTATAAAATGTTATGTATGAACAAGTACATGAACATGTAGGTAGGTAAAACATACAATAAATCATATAAATCCTCCTGAACATCATTTGAGAAATTGAGACGGAAATCTGCTACCTGAGTTAGCCTCACTCAGTCTAAGTTGGGCCATAAATAGCCAGCACTAAGAGGGTTCGAGCTTTATTGGTGAGTTGGTCACCCAACAAGTCCTAACCTCGCTAAACGTTGCTTAAATTCAGGAATCTTGTACGAGAACTAATAATATGTTCATCGTGTTATCTCCGCTGCTTGATTCCGTTTCCCTAACGGGTAGCTAAAAAATAAAAATACCGCAGGCTGAATTAATCCATATCCAATATCCATAGCTTAATCTCCATACTGATTTACTGATATTATTTGCATAACTAAATTATTGATACTTGTACGTTATAAACTGGATTAATTTAGCCATTTTATGTAGTTGAACTAACCTCGTAGCAAAATAAATTATTTATTGGTGCACGTAATCAAGAACCCGTGTCAAAGTTAGTAAAAGCTTGATTCTTGTTCGAATTGTATGTTTCTGTTTTTTAAAAAAAAGTGTTCGGTTCAAGGGTGACCTTGAATTAAAGTGGATGTCCTTAATTTGGACCTTATTTTAATCTAGATATTATATTTGAGACGTTTTTCAATGAAAATTCTATCTCTGTGTCTGAGTATTATATCGAGAAGAATCGAAACATCTCATGGAACAGGAAATCATGATCATTCGTTTAGTTGGACTGCTATATTTACCAATCCACGTTTTCTCCATATCCAACGTTGCTACACTTCAGTGTCAGAAAAGAAAATGTACTTTTTTTTATGGTCGCTATCATTTGCATGTTCACGACGGGGGTTTAACCCTCCACTTGCTGGAAACTCACAAACCAGCTACTCATTTTATCCTCACTTAACCTGAGTGGGGCCGGGAATAGGCATCACGAGCGTTCAAATTTGAATGGTCACCCATCCAAGACCTAACCTCATTGGACATTGCTTACCTCCAGTGACAGAACGAGAGTGTATTCAACGTGCCCTCGACGTTGTCGATCTGAGATTATTTTAGTCTTACAATATCCTAAATTGATTCTGAATTTTTTTAATAGAAAAATAAAATATAGAAAGGACACCCTGGAAGTACACACCACACACACACAACACACACACACAACACACACACACCACACACACACACACAACATAAGGCTGATATTCAATGTGTTTGAGTTGCCTTTTTTATTAACAAAATTAATTTTATTTTATTTTGAACTGCTCTAAACAAAGAGTTGCCAACTGACACAGTATACAATCAAACATTCTTGTCATTAGTTATTTAAACATTTCAGGTTATAATGAACTATTTTGAAAATGAATAAAGAAGGATTTATGAACGAGTACACTGTAATACCACTACTTACATAGTGCAAATATGTACTCTACGTCATCCTGCTATTTTTATCAACGGATATGGAACGTAAATCAGGAGAGCGGGTCTCGCGTGATTCAATTAAGATCACTTGTAGACCACATCCTGAGTCACGTGACTACTACTCCACGAGTTCAAAATGTAAGAATAAAATATCAGGAGCTCCGGGATAAAATAAAGAAAATATAGAACGTAGAAAAAGCAGAAGTTGTAACCAGAATTCTATCCTCCACGGGAATAATACCTAAAATACTCCACCAATGCCTCAATAGCATCAATATAAAAGAAAAACATACATATTACTCCAATTTTTGGGTGATTCATTACTTTCCTTTCTATAGGATAAAGAAAGTAAAGCTGTCATATTGAATACAACAGGCATTGTCAGAAAATCTTGAGTTGACGCAGACAATACTTGGTATAACCCGTATCTCTTATTAGATAAAGCAGGTGTAAAATCCAAGCAAATAGAATCTCCAGAAAATAATAATAATAATAAAATGACTATGGACTACTGCCATGTCCAATGGTCCATTTTGTTTCGACGTCTGATATCAGTTATTCAGACGGGTTTTAACTCAATCCCTGAAATCGCACAAGCACCACATTAACCTCATGTAGTCTTGGTTGGGCCAGAAATATCAAAGCCACTTTACTTTATCTAGAAAATTTGGGATTCAAATTCACAACATCCGGATCATGAGCTGTAGTTACAACCATTAAAGCACGGAGGTTATTTTAATGGTTTCTAATGGATTATGCTATGACCTATTATTATTATTATCTGATCTGTTGCAGGGTTTTCAGTGAAACCCTAACAATTATTGTAACACTGCGACCTAACCTAATTACATCTATTGTGACCAGTTGATTCTATTTGATTTTAACGTCCTGATTGAGATAGATAGTCAGGACGGGGGTTTTACCCTCCATTCGCTGGGAATCATCCAGCTACCCACATTAACCTCACCCAGCCTGGGCCAGAAATACCAGCCTCACGTGTTTGGAGGGAACAGAATTTTCTTCGAAAAGTCTGCTCCAACCGGGGATCGAACTCGGGATCTCTGAACTACGGGCAGTAGTCACAACCATTACGCCACGGAGACGTAATGCTATGACCCAAGTTAATTTTTAAGGACGATCCTCAGAGAAAAATAAGTAGAAAACAAAATTCAGAATATTTCTTTTTTTTTAATTTAGGTATTTTATTCTAATTGGTTCAAAATGATGGATGGTATAGTTAGGTATACATGAAAAATAGCTGATTGCGAAAAAAATCCGCGAACAAATAAAACTGTCCTTGATCAGTGCATGACTAACACATGTATTATTTTAGACATTTGTTTACAAAGGGCTCGATTCTACACCAAAGAGGTCTGACAGGCTCTTTTCATAGCTATGGAACAACAGTCACTGTGAACCTTTGGTCTGTGTGGACAACTTGCCTATCCGTTTCCCTTTGAGGGCACAATTATACACAATACTCCCCATTTAGGTGGGTCAACACAATAGCATCGAAAGATATATTCTCTTATACATATTAATAGTGATATCGCTTTTATACCTATAAAGGCACTTTATTTAGACTGTGAGAGTAAAGGACCTTTTCGGAATAAACAAAGTATTGTTGACATTATGTCAGAACTTGGTTACGAACAAAAAATGTTCCGCAATGTTAGGAAATGTCATACCACTTAAAGCTCTTATTTTAGTACATAATTCAAATAATATTTAATCACAGTCTGTCAAGAACTTCCGAGTTAAGATAACGGAAGTATTGTGATTTTTATTATAATATTGCTTTTCTTTCTCACAATAAATCTCAATCTTATAAAATACTGCACCAAGACAATTTATTTCGTCTCTTTAGACAACGTAAAATAAATACTACACTACATGACAAATTAAGGGCGAAATCAATAGACAAAATTGAGATCACAAGTTCAAGTCTGAACTTAATTTTTTCCATTTAAAACAATACGATGAATGCCCAACTCTAGACTTAAGTCCACAGAGGTTTAACAACAATGTCTATCAATTTAGTCCTAAAATCCCTAAATCAAATGTAGGAAATTGTGAGTAACAAAACACAATACGTGTGGGTAATTATTAAAATTACTAAGATAAGTATGAATTATTTGTGGGTAACACGGCATGACTAAGAGGCTTCAAACACTTGGCTAAGTATTTTACTTTGTTTTTCATTTTACTAAGGTAATGCCGTAACTACGCAAACATATAACTACTCATTTTTCCTCACGAGGTATAAGTGGACCCCGGACATACAAGTAGAGTATAAAATTTTCTACTCGGCCGGGATTTGAACCCAGGTCACTGCCCATGCAAGCCTAGTGCGCTACTTCGGTCAGCCACGGTGACTACTAAAAACCCTAATTTAATATTTTAAAATTAGGGTTTTTGGACAGTATACTTTGTACGCTCTTGTTTTGTTACTTAACAACAACAGCAAACACTAAACACAACAATGTAATTCGATTTTTATTAAATTACTTAAATCGAATAAAATGCCAGTCATAATCTAACTTATTATACAAGTGGAATCAAAATTAACGTTCAAATTAAACATGGAAAAAAGATATGTGTATGTAACTTGTATAATTGCAATATTTCGGGTTTATTTATTTTAATTTTGCTTGAACTGAATTTAAAATACTCTCTGTCCAAAACTATTGACCTCTGACTTTCCATTAAAAAAAGAAAAAAAGTATCTTGCTGTAAACATAAACGAGAATACTGTGTGATCTATGTATAATTGTATACATTGTATACTGTGTGCATCTGTATACAAGCAACCTAGATAAAATCAAAGGGTGAAAAAATACTTGTTCTAGGACAGTTTGGTCAAAAAACCTTGTTTCAAGAAATTATTCTAGAAGAAAATATTACACATGTATTGCTACAAAATTATTGATAAATAAAGAAATTAGAATATAAAAACAGAACAAAGAGAAAAAAAGTTCAATTGTTAATTATTACAAAAGTAAATTAAATTAAAAATAATACTGACAGGTAAACAATCGAGCCAATCCACTGAAGCCACAAGTGGCGGCTATCAGGGATAATAATAATAATATCGCCTTATTTATACTGCCCGATAAGGACTAAAGTCCCATTATTCCAGCAGTAAGCCCAAGACATAAATTATTATGGGGTAAAAATCCAAATGGGAGGATAACTTGTCATGTCCCGGCTGGGTTTCGAACCCACGACCTCTGGAATCTCTGGATTCACAGAGTGCCTGTTAAAGGCGGCACTCGGGACGCTACCGGGACAGACAAAAAAAGGGATGCCCATTTATTTTTAAAATTATTATTTTATTAGGATCCCAATTGGAATGCGCAACTGGTAAATTGATAAAATTGATCTCTCACTACTTAGATCGGTCGATCCAAGTATACCAAGATGTGTATACTAAGATAAATACAAAAAAATGAATATTACGTGAGAGTAAAGACTCTTTAGGGCCGATTTTTAAAACAGAATTAAATTTAAGATAAGCCAGACTGTGCCTCAAGTCGGTTTCTAGTGCGCTGTGATTGGTTGAAAGTCCACATTTAGTAAGGGTCTGGCTCTCTTAACTTTTATTGTTTTATAATTCGACATTTAAAATTATTTTTTGTAGAATAAAAAGAGAATTGTCTTATAAGGAAATGTCGTAGGTTCAAAACCCAATCGCGAATATTTTTTTTCCATCATTTGGCCAAAAATACAAGAACTCTTCCTACTCATTCCTGCAGGATAAACAGAGCAGGATTAAACTACTAGGAGAAAGCACTCCTAGTAACTATAACATCTGCCTTGTTTGGGAATTTCCTGGGTTCGAAACCCAATCGCGAATAGATTTTTCCATCATTCGCAAAAAAATACAAGAACCGCTGAGTAAAGAACTTCTTTATTGTCCTCACCGCTGAGTGAAGAACTTCTCTATTGTCCTCACCGCTGAGTGAAGAACTTCTCTATTGTCCTCACCGCTGAGTGAAGAACTTCTCTATTGTCCTCACCGCTGAGTGAAGAAAT
The DNA here is from genome assembly GCA_024516035.1 of Bactericera cockerelli. Lineage (NCBI taxonomy): Eukaryota > Metazoa > Arthropoda > Insecta > Hemiptera > Triozidae > Bactericera > Bactericera cockerelli. The sequence goes on from CM044955.1 coordinate 53,764,648, forward strand.
TCTCTATTGTCCTCACCCCGCTGGGTTTTGGCCTCCAGAATGCGCTCAGCGGCCGCCTCGACATTCCATTTGGATTTGTTCAGGGCTTCCTCACACTCCGCTCTCGAGCCTATGCCCAACCTGAGGAAGTAAATAATAATAATAATAATAATAATAATTTATTCGGTTTTCAATAATAATCATTGCTAAAAAGTTCCGCTAGGTACATTTTTACTTTTCGGGAGATAAATGAATGTCACAATTTAAATTGAAGTTTTTGATTGAATTCTGAATTTTCTACTATTCCAAAGGCACGAGCATACCAATTCCAAAAAATGTCACTTTTAATCCAGAGAGGAAATCGCTCAAGTATTCTGAGTACTTTGCCCTCTGGATTGCAAATGGCAGAAATATAATATCTGTAAAAAAAAAAAAAAAAAAAAATATACGATATTATATCCAGGTTTCTAACATACATAAAAAAATTCTACTGAGAGTAACATTCTTTTAACTGAGAGAATCATTCTTATAAGGTGTAGGTAATAGTTCAATGAATAAGTTCAAAAAAAAAAGGTTTTAAAGTGAGTGCGACGGGTCGCAGCATATTCCTTCGGATCAATCCCAAATTTTAGGAAATAATGCACTTGGTGAAGTACATTTCTAAGACTTCAAATAAAAAGTTAAAGAAAAACCAAACCGAACAAACAAGACACGGAAAGACCACAGAACAGTCCTTCTAGTTGTCCGGAGGTTTTAAACAATCATCATGACACTCATTTACACGGCAAATAAAGTAACAACGGATGGATTGCATAGTCACTAACGGACTGATTTAATCATGAACCTAATCGACCAATAGCCATTTGATTGTGTTCAAACATTATTATTATTATACCTACAAACTGAATGGAGTCTCACACAATTATCTTATGTACAAAGTTGTTCGTTAAGTTCATGATTAAATCTGCTCATTATCTGAAGTAATGTATTCCATACGGTACCGGGTACATATTTTTAGTTACTAGTACATTAGAGGAGGATTTGAGTAGGTATTTGACTTCTGCAGATTTCTGCTAGGGGACTATAAACAGAAACAGACTAGCCAACCCTTACAAGTCGGGCTAGCTTGCAGTTTCCCAAGGGTTTTAATGGCTTTAATAAAAAAAAAGTTCAAGTCCTCATGATGGTTGATCGCACATAGAAAATTGTGGTTCAGGACGAGCCATCTTGAATTAAAGTTGGCTGAGACCATCACTCACCCTCCAGCTGTAGCCAAGATGGCTACGAACAAACAATTTTCTGCTTACATCCAGCCCTTCGATAAATCGTTTACAGAATAAAAATTTTGTCCATAGCAATACCAGCGGGCTTCAGCATCACACAATAACAGAACAATTTTTTTGTCCATTAGCAACTACACAGCCGGGCTTCAGCATCACATTCAGTATATAGTGTGTAACAATATTTTGTCCATTAGCAACTACACAGCCGGGCTTCAGCATCACATTCAGTATATACAGTCTGTGTACCCACCCGCACAAGTTGTCGAGTTTGAGGCAGCGTGCGGCTCGCGCCACGTCCCAGTTCATCCTGTAGAGCGCCCCCAGACAGTCCTGCTCGGTGAACGCGCCGCCCATTTCCGCGCGGAGCCACCGCACCTTGTCCTGCACCTCCTACGCCGCCCACACAAGCACCCCCCATGCGGTTAATAGAAGAGAGGGGAGGGAGGGAGAGAAGATAAAGGGGAGGGAGAGAGGAGAGGGGGGAGAGGAGGGAGGGAGAAGAGAGAGGGAGGGAGGAGAGAAGAGAAGGGAGGGGAAGAGAGAGAGAGAGGGGAAAGGAGGAGAAGGTGAGAGAAGAAGAGAGGAGAGAAGAGAGAAGAGAGGGGGAGAGAAGAGAGAAGAGAGGAGAGAGTGGAGGGCAGAGAAGAGACGAGAGAGGGAGAGAGAGTAAGAGGGGAGAAGAAGGGAGAAGAGGAGGGGAGGGGAGAGAGAAGGGGAGGGGAGAGAAGAGAGGGGAAGGGAGAGAAGAGAGGTGAGAGAGAGAGGGGAGGGGAGAGAGAAGGGAAAAGAGAGGGAGGGGAGATAGAGAGGGGAGGGAGAGAAGAGAGGAAGATGAAAGGAGAGAGGAGAGAGAAAGATAAAGGACAACAAAGGTGAGAGAGAGGAGAGAGGTAGGGTGAGAGAAAAGAGAAAGAAAAATGAGTAAGAGATAGACATTAGTTCAATTTAATAAGAAAGGAAATGACAGAGAAGGAGGGAGATAAAAAGAGACAGAGGAGAAAGGGAAATACGATTAGTAAGAAACTAGAAGAGAGTTAATATTCACAAATAAATTAGGTATTACATTATTATTATGCATACCTAAGGACTAATGACTTATTCATATCCTCAAAAACTAAAAGGTAATAAATAGTATTTAATCATAATAAAGCACAGATCAAAGAAGAGGAGTCATAAAATTACTATAACCTGTTAGGTTAGTTCATCTTGAAGCATTTTCATTAGTTAAGAACTACTACTAGATATTATTCATATTATCTCAGAGTAAAATAAATAATTGATAACGATGAGAATATACATACGCGTATGTTTACATAGGACGTTATATTTGGGATTTAAACGTGCCTTTCAACTGCTAAGGTTAAATCCACGAGGGGGTTTTAACCTCAATTCGAAGGAAACTTAACATCCAGCTAACCACATTAACCTCGTCCAGTGATCTGGGAATAGCAAGCATCACGGAGATTCGAATTTGAATGGTAAGTACTTGTTTGTAATAGGTATAAGTATAAGTAGTGCTTTATTTAGGTACTATAACTAGGTAAAGAGGCTATAGAAAATAATACTAATACTAATGATACAAGAAGTTCACAATAGATCCATTTATCTGTTATCAGATTATAGTGGTGAATGTCAACATCTATGGTCATACACACCACACAATAGATCTAATAGAGGTCGGTATGATAATGGGGGCAACCAGTTTATAATAATAAATAAATAGTTGTCTAGAAGAACCACCTATGTGTTTTTGGGCACTTTTCAGTAGGGTACTTTTAGTAATATCATTAATGCAGCACCCAAATGCTCTGTTTTGACGAAAAAAGAAGAATAAAAACGAGTAGGAACAAAATTTTTGTATGCTGACTTCTCTAGTGATTCAAGACATACACAATTACACATAGGTTCCATTTTTTAAAAAAATCGAAATTTTCACATAGGTGGTTCTTCCAGACAACTATTCAAATGATACAAGAAGAAGAAAAGAGCGTTGAACAACTCACCGAGTCACCGGTGCCGGGTCTGGGTTCCACCGGAGTCACCGCGTACAGCGAGGGAGCGCTGGGCAGATAGTTGAGATCTGTGGAGGCGTACCAGCAGTGCGAGTCGGTATCCACCGCACACACCGGGTCGTATATGTTCGTCTGGAACTTGCTACTAGAACTGAGGAGTAGAAGAAGGGGAATAGAATATTTATTTATTATTATTTTTATTTTTTTCATTTTTTTTTTTTTTTCTACACTTTACTTTTTTATACAATACAACATCAATAAATTATTAATAAAGATAAAAAAATTAACAATATTTACAAAATAATATATAGAAAAAAAATATTTAAATGTACAATGTATTGTAATCCGGGGCGAATTTAATGCCTCAGGCATTCTCTGCCACTTAACCCTGGTGCCACTTAATCATTATTATTATTAAGATGATTACAATCTTAATAATGATAAAACCTTTAGTCTGGCTGGGGGACTTTAAACAGGGAGTAGACCAGCAGTCTGGCTGGGGGACTATAAACAGGGAGTAGACCAGCATTGGCTTGGTTCTGGGGGCCCTTGTCAATTATTAGCCTCCTTGTAAAGACAGTGGTAGAAGTGCTGATTTATTTCTCCACTGTCTGGCTACCATCGTTCACGATGACGCCACCCCATGATGATGATAAAACCTTTTCGGGGATGCTTCACACCCTCGAGGGCAAATACCCAAGTGAAAAATTAATAACAATGACGTTGTTGTTCTAACTATCTTGGCTTCAGCTGGGGGAGTAATGGTCTCCATCCAACTTGAGTTGAAAAACAAAATGCATATAGAGTTTTCAAGAATAATAACAACAAACAACAACAATAATTTAGTCTTGGTCAGGGTTTTTAAGTGACTTTCAACTGCTAAGGTCACATCAAGACGGGTAATTTTCTATAAACCAGAATCAGAAGGGTTGAAATTTGAATGGTCACATTGCTGAATGTTGCTTAACCCTTATTAACCCGAGTTTTTTTTTCTTAAAATGTACTAAAAAATTTATTGGATCTTGTTAATTACTCAATTTAAACAAACTTTTTCCCTTAACTTTTTTTTCTCCATATTACCGTTTGTCCACAATGGGGTGTTGCTTAGATGCAACGCGGGGCTAATGAGTGGTATAAAAAGACTTCTTTTAAATAGCTGAAATAACAAATTGAAAACGTTTTATTAATCATCATTTTACATAGTTATAAAACTATAAACAAAAACAAATAGCAAGAAACAATTATTGCAACTAAATTTTAAATATTTTTTGGTGAATAAAGGTCAGAATGTCAGCGTCAGCGGGGGTTATGCTTAGAATGTCAGCGGTGAGACTAGGGTCTCACCCTGTGATAAGTCTCGAAACAACTTACACAAAGACCTATATCACACTTTCTCCAGGATGTGTGCATTATACTGGTACAATAAGCGCCAGTACATCGACGGCGTTTCTTGCCTTCATTAACCACGACCAAGTGAGTCTGAGTAGCGCCTGTGGTCTGAGGGTCGGTCGGCCTTCTTGTGTCGGAGGGACACCATGAGTTCGCAAGTAAGAGGTTGCAATGGCTCTTTTGAACTGGAGTTGAGTCATCTTCTCAACATGTGACATGTTGTGTAGATTCCAAGCATTTTGAGCACTGACATCAAGTGTCCACGAGAAGATGGCCCACCACCATTTCTTATAACGGATCGCTATGCGATGTCTGTTGATGTTCTCATCCATCAAGTCTATCCCTCCCTTGTATTTTTGTTATATTCAGTAACTGCAGATGGTTGTCTAACCTTTACAACTCGTTTACCTCACTTGAGTATCTATTTACATGAGAGATGGGTTGCACAGAGTGAATTATAGAAGCTAATGTAACTGCTGCATTATATTTCCAGGGTAATAATTCTCATATGAAATAGGCATGGTAATAACCCCGCGTTGCGAGAATGCAACACACTCAAATGGGGTTCCATAGAGCAGTAATAATTGTACTTTTGACTACAAAATATGTAATAATGGATTCCAGGGGCTTTCATTAATTTAAATAATTAAACAGACAATAAAAAATAAAATTAATTGAAAAGTAAAATTGAACTTACCGTCGAAGGTCCGACATTTTAATTTCGAAAAATGAACGCCATGGCGTTTATCTCTTGCACCTCTTTTACAAAATGAGCATGTTTTCTTTTGAGATGATAAGAATCTTTTGTTTACATTGCAGATCACGTAATTTCAATGCGAAGGTACTAACCAAAAAAAAGAAAAAAATCAAAAACCAGGCCTACCACCAGTGTTGCGTCAATGCAACGCGGGGTTAATAAGGGTTAACTTCAGATATCTGAGGAGAACTGTTGTATTTAAATTTCCATCCACGCTGGACACAATAATAATAAAGCACTTACCTAATATCACAAAGGCTATCACGGGCGGTGTCATCCCTAACAAAGTCGTCGAACTTTCGATCATGTTTATTCCTCGTCAGCTGGCCCACTCCTCCACCGTTCAGATTCAACGCCGCCAGCTGATTGGTCAACCCGCCCTGGCTGTAAATTGCACTCTCGCCATTGACTGTCTTCCCAGTCAAGTTCAACCTGTCTCCATTCATTGGCTTAGCAGTCAAATTGGACACCCTATCTCCAACCAAGTTGGACCTGTCCCCATTCAAAATGGCGCTGTCTCCATAGGGCGATGGTCCCCCAGCCACACCACCCCTCTCCCCCGGCAACATCACACTCTGACTCCGTTGCGTCCTTAGAGGACTCACAGGATTCTGTCGCAGATTCACATCCTTGCTCGCCCACTGGTTGACTATCACAGGCACCTCCCGTCTTGCCCTCAACGATTGAGGGGGAGGCTTTAGAGTGGGCACAACGCTGTTGTTGCCCACAGTGGAAGAGGAACCCAGCAAAGAGTTTGCCCTTTGAATATCACCACTGGGTCGGTTGTTGGCGGACAAGTTGGTAGCAGAGGAAGAAGAGTTCGCCCTTTGAAGGTCTTTGACCGCGTTGTTCGAAGAGTTGTTGCGATTCAGAGGAGAAGTCTCTAGGGATTTTTCCAGTTCGGAGATGAAACTGGCGGAAAGCGGCTTTAGGGATGGAATGTTTGCGGGAATCTGTGAGGGATGCAGGGAAGAAATTGGCTGTCCGGACAATGAAGACGCTTGTGCTGAAGACTGTTGAAGAGGAACTTTGTGGAAGGAACGAGGTGGATTGTCTTCGGTGAACTTGGAAGATTGGTACATTGTTGACTTAGAGGGGGAACCTTCGGTGTACCTTGTGGATTGCGTGGGATTAGATTGGCCAGCAGAGGGAGATGTTGAATGGCTGAAGGTAGCTCGAGGGGCTTGCAAGTTTGCAAACGTAGGGAAATCTTCTTCCGGGGTAAACCCATTGGTTGAGTGGTTGACTGGATTTGTTGCGGGGAAGGTAGGTTGTGAGGGCTCTTCAGGGAAGTAAGGAAACGGGGCGATAATTTCTTTGGTGTTTTCCAAAGATGTGTTCGAGTATGCTTGGGTTGGGGCAGGTTCAGGATTCTCAGACGGAGGAAAGAAAGGGAAAGGGGCAATTATCTCCTTGGGAGATTCCACAGTGGAACTTGAGTAGACAGGAACTTTAGGCTGTGCGAGATTACTAGGATTTGAGAGATTACTGGACTGAGGGAGATTACTATTGGTGGACTGTGGGGGGAAGTAGGGAAAGGGGGCAATGACTTCATCGGCCTTTTCTACACTAGAGTTGGAAAATGAAGAGGAAGAAAACGAGGTGTGGCTTCCGTTTGACAAGTTGTAGTGGGGACTAGAGGTGCTGGGCTGAGAGTTGTACTGGGATCGCGTGTTGTTTCCTTGGGAATCAAAGTTGTTTTCGTTGGACGCATTATACTGGAAGCTGGCCGCGTTATGCTGAGATGTGTTACAATGATTCATGTTTTCCTCGGAAATATATTGGGCACTAGCGGCGTTGGGCTGGGTTGTGTTGTAATGATTAGAGTTTTCTTGGGACATGCTGTACTGGGAACAGGCGTCCGAGTAGTAGCGCTGGGCTTCTAGCTGAATGTTGTTGTAGCGGGACGTGTCGAAGGGGTCGGGAGAGGAGGGTACTGGGTTCGATTCCAGGGGCGGCTGGAATTGGGGTTGAGAGAAGTGAGCGTAGGCATCGCCGGTGTTTGTGTAGGTGGCTTCAGGTACTGAAAATGAAACAGTGGGAATAATATTTTATTTCATTATTATACTAAATAAAAGTTCATTTTACCTTAAAATAAATGTCTTCTCAGTTGAGACTTTGAGACCGTAGAGACTTGAGATTGGTTTTTTTAAAAGTGTCATTTAAAAATTTAACGTCTGAAGCTGGAATCCGCGCGTATTTCAATTTTGTCTTGAATTTGCTGAGTTTTCTAGAACTGTAGAACAATTCATGTTTTATTGCACAATACATACACACAGTTGTGTCGATTTAAGAGGATTCAATTGTACTACCCACAATTAATAAATAAGTAATTAAAATAAAATAGCTTTTATTAAAATATTTCAAGAGCCTCCGTGGCGTAATGGTTGTGACTACTGCCCGTAGTCCAGAGTTCCCGAGTTCAACTCCCGACTGGGGCAGACTTTTTGAAGAAAATTCTGTTCCATCCAAACACGTGAGGCTGGCAATTCCGGCCCTACCCAGGCTGGGTGAGGTTAATGTGGGTAGCTGGTACGATTCCCAGCGAATGGAGGGTAAAACCCCCGTCCTAATCCAGGACGTTAAATCAAATAGAATCGTTGGCGTTAGTAAGGGCATCCAGCCGTAAAAAATGTGCCAAAACCAATCAACCTCAACCATGAGGTTGAACAACGCCGACCCTGCTTGAGCGGGATAAGACAGAGTAAAAGAAGAGGAAGAAGAATATTAAAATATTTCAAGCATTACAACTACTCACCATCAATAGGTTCATCCAGAATAGACACTGAAGGCGACAGGGCTCGATGAATACTGTGCCCCGGCGGCACGGAAGTGTGCCCAATCCCGGCCCCCTGGCCAGTTCCGGGACCCAGATCAATGAGGATGCCGTCGCTGCTTATGCGAGGTTCCGGCGGCCTTTTCGGAGCGGGGCGGACGATCTTCGGCGACTTTCTCCGCTCGCCTGGCGGAGTGCGAGCAGTTTCGTTGTGCAGCTTGGAATAGTTAAACTGTTTCGAGGCATGGTTGTGCTGAGTGAGGGACGGAAGGTGCAGCTTCAGGTGAGAAGATTCTGAGGAACAAGAGAGCAGGAAACTTGGATATATCTGGGATAAAAATGACTTACTTACTCCGCAGTGATTACAGACCGCGAGGGCCCTCTACTTGTTGCACCAGTCTCCTTCATTAATTTCTATCCTGAGCTAAGCTATGTTAATCTTCTTGGATTCCGTTGCCAAGAAGTATATCTCTGACACCGTCCTCCCATTTGATCCCTGGGCGTCTAGGGAGGTTCTCCTGATGTTGGTGAAGTCTTTAGGACGTGCTACATGGGGGTACCCACAGGATTACCTTGACATTCTTTATCGTGGGTTTGTTGTATAGGTATTCCAGTTCCCTGTTTTTCTTTCTCCTCCATTGATTGGTTTCTTGGTCATATATTGGTCCCAGTATTTTTCTCAAAACTTTGTTTTCAAAGGGATAAAAATAGTTAAAATAATGTATGTAGTTGTTAGAAAAGTAAGGGAGACTCTTAGTGAAGCTGTGCTAACCACACAACACTGGGATTTTCAACAATTCACATAAAAAACGACCAACATGTCGAAGAGTTACTTCGATTACTCCGCTCAGTCGGTTTCTAATATTGGTCGAATCAATGTGATTTAATTTAGATAAAGGTGTCTATATGGGCTGTTATTGTCTATGGCAATCTCTTCCACCCAAACTTGTTTATAAATAAGGGTTTTATAAACAAGGGTTTTATAAGGGTTGGGTGGAAGAGATTGCCATAGTAGGCAATAACCCCACCCTTTAGTTAGGACATATGTTTTTATATATTTTTCTATTCTTTTTCATTTTATTGTATACATTGTTTCCATTTTCTTCATTGTTTAAATAATTATTTACATTGTACATTATGTCCATTTATATCTGTAATGTAATGTAGCCTTTATTTGTACAGTTAAATTTATAATAATAATAATAATAAATAAATAAACCAAGACAGTTCAACATACCTGTCGAAGACTTCCTTCGATCCGCCAGCTTGGCAGGTCCACTCTGGGCTGCCTGGGTGGGCAGACCCAGAATATCGGGCGGGTCCATGGGGTTCTTCAGATAGAGGGGGTCAATGTGGGCGGGGTTACCCCAGGACTTGCCCCACGGGTCGCCATGGCCCGTGTGAATCACCGAGTTGCGCAGAGGACGACTGATGTCGTCGGGCTGTCTACTGCGCATGGGATCCATGATGTTCCTGAGGGACAAGGGAATCGGAGATGATTATTATTATTATTATTATTATTATTATTATTATTTCTTCCACTTTCTCTCCTTTGGAAGGTAATTATTACCTTTCTAAGGGTATTACACCAGGAGCGGATCATATGATCAATTCTCCTGGTGTTGTAACTTCAGGAGCGGATCCGAAGATCAAGTCTCCTGAAGTTGTTTGATTCATAATGTGGGGAGGTTATTTTATGATGGACTTTGTGTAGTCCATCTTTTTCTCTCCCGTGGCTATCCCCCTTGGTGGTCCAATGGATTTTTCCATAGGAAAACACTTTCGGGGGTACGGATGGATCCGAACAGCCACTTGGTCACATTATGAACCATTAGGTATGTCAACAGAATTTTCATGAGGACATGCCTCACTACTTTTAGAGAAGGTGTCTCTATGCTTCTGTTGACATACCTCGCAGTCAGTGTTCATATGGTATTGTGAATTACCATACTACTTCCTGGGACGTTGCTGATACTTGCAACCATCCAGGGATCACTGACCACTTGCTCGGGTGCCTCGGGAACGCCAAATCCAGTATGACCATTTATTGCTAAATAGTCATCCCTTATTATTATTATTATTATTATTATTATTATTAATAAACTCGATATTAGTAATAATCCAGGCAAATTAGACAAAAAAAGGCGATGTTTTCCCAGAATTCCTACAAAGTTGGAAACTTTTTTAAAGCCTTTTAAATGACCCAAAGAAGAGTCTTCTGAGTTTGCGACGGGTTCTGACCATTGCTAAACTAATATGAACCGTTACGCCTAACAAATAATTACTTTTATGAATTTCTAAATTGGCCCTAATTCCAGTAGCTTGGGTAATAAGTAGGTAAGTTTAAATTATAGTTTCTCACCTGGGAAAGAACCCGATGTTGAAGGTGCTCAGGTTCTGGCCCTTCCACCAGTGGCACTCGGGGTCCCCCTCTATGATCGCCACCTGGTCTCCGCCACTGACCTCCAGTCTGCCCTCCCCCCCCCCGTCCCGCCACGCCTGGGTGGCTTGCATGATGGGCGGGGAGAGGTGGTACAAGGCCTCCTTGATGGCGGAGAAGGTGGGGCGGTCTGAGGGCGCCTTGGACCAGCACTGAAAACGGGAATCAGTATCTAGTATAACAGAAAAATGAGAAGTTTACTAGATGTACCAATTGTACATGAATATAAGAACATACCTGGACAGCTGTTTCGAGCTTCTTTGCTTCATCAGCATGTAGGTATAGTTCTGATTATCTATGTCATCAATAACCCCTCTTTTTTAATCAGTATAACAGAAAAATGAGAAGTTGTATAGAATAATAAATAGTATTTTCTTTATGTAAATATTTGAATTGAATTGAATTACAAATTTGTGGGTTAGCGCAGAACTATCGACTTTGTCTTCTCTATGAATACTTTTTTCCTTATTTTTGCCCACAATTTCAAGCTCTACATTAAAAGCAGCAACTCATTTTCTCCTCACGAGTCTGAGAGACCCGGAGGTCTGGTTGTTGACCAAAGTACAGAGCCGAAAAAATCCAACTCCACTGGGATTCGAACCCAGGTCCCGTGCGTGCAAGCCTACTAGCTACCCACTCGGCCACGGTTACTGACATAAACAGATATGTACGAGTATCTGTGATAAAAATAAGTAAAAATATAAGCTAACAGGTGCGGCTGGTGAGAAAATGTGTTGGGGCTGCTGCCACATAAACCTGACTAAAATGGTATTTCTAGAGTACAATTTTTGTACCTAACGAGTTTGAGTTTGTTTGCCGTGGCAATCAGAATAATTATTCTAGAAATGTGATCCAAGGGACTTGAAAAAACACTCGTTTTTTTTATGTCTAGAGGTGCTACAGTTCCGCAGTTCCTTAGCATCGGTCGCACCTCTAAAGTAGTGCTTTAATTAGACAGTCAGCGCAAGACAAGTAGTCCTATTATGCAAAAGTGGGTGAAAGAAGAAGAAAACACCACCGCTCACCTGTCTCATCAACACTCACCGTCTCATCAACTCTCACCCGTCTCATCAACACTCACCTGTCTCATCAACACTCACCTGTCTCATCAACACTCACCTGTCTCATCAACACTCACCTGTCTCATCAACACTCACCTGTCTCATCAACACTCACCTGTCTCATCAACTCTCACCTGTCTCATCAACACTCACTTGTCTCATCAACACTCACCTGTCTCATCAACTCTCACCTGTCTCATCAACACTCACTTGTCTCATCAACACTCACCTGTCTCATCAACACTCACCTGTCTCATCCACACTCACCTGTCTCATCAACACTCACCTGTCTCATCAACACTCACTTGTCTCATCAACACTCACCTGTCTCATCAACACTCACCTGTCTCATCAACACTCACCTGTCTCATCAACACTCACCTGTCTCATCAACACTCACCTGTCATCACACTCACCTGTCTCATCAACACTCACCTGTCTCATCAACACTCACCTGTCTCATCAACACTCACCTGTCTCATCAACACTCACCTGTCTCATCAACACTCACCTGTCTCATCAACACTCACCTGTCTCATCCCACTCACGTTTATCAACAGTCACCTGTTCATCAACACTCCTGTCTCATCAACACTTTTTCTTCTTTTGCACACTTCTTTACCATAACGAGATATTTATTTTCTTCCATTACGTTTATTGGACTTTAACTCTTTCCTATTTTCTTGTTTTTTTTTATATGTATTATAATATTTCTTTCCTCTTTTCCTCTTTTTTTAGTTTTCAAAGTAACCAATATATTTCTTTTATATATTTTATAAACACCCGCCACCAGTTTTCAGCTGACAGGGTTGTTTAAAAATACATTTTTTGCCATAATATATTTGTGATGTGTAATGTAACCAAATAAAGAAAAAAAAAAAAAAAAAAAACACCCACCTGTCTCATGAGCGCGTACACCGCGGCTGGACACGCCTCAGGGCGAGGCAACCGCTCCCCCTCCACCGCGATCTTCTTCAGGATCTGCGTCCCGTTAAGCCCCACCCACGGCTCGTCCCCCCAGGTGAACATCTCCCAGAGACACACCCCGTAGCTCCACGTGTCGGAGGCGGAGCTAAACTCGAGTCTGCGCAGGGACTCCGGCGCACACCACGGGCAGGGGATGGGCTTGTGCTCTGTCATCACGTAGCAGTCGTTCTGGTTGTACCGCATCATACCAAAGTCACCTGGGGAGAAGAGAGAGAAATGGTAAAAATGCCACCTGTTTGTCTTATCCCTGTGGGTTTTTCAAGAACATGGAAATAAAAATAATAATAAAGAAAGTAAGAAATAACATTTTCTTCTTTTTTCACTTTACTTTTTCCCAAACCTACTTGGAGTCAGCATTGTTCAAATCTCTTTTACATGGTTGAGGAAGGCTTCTTGGTTGGTTTTAGCACATTTAATTCCACATTTTCCGGATAAATGCTCTTCTTAACGGCAATGTTAAGGGCGCCAATGATTTATTATTATCTTTTGGCCTGACAAAACTGGTTTCGTAGCTGGTTAACGTTACTTAGCGTGATAAGAAACCCCAATGATAAGGGTTGGGTGGAAGAAATTGCCTAAGGCAATAACCCCGCCCTTTAGTTAGGACATTTATTATGTATATATATATTTTTTTTCTCCCTCTCTTTTTACTTCTATTATATTGTGTTTGTAATTATCTGTGTTGTATGTAATATGTCCAATTAATAAAGTTTAAATAAATGATAAAACTAATAGCACATTTCTTCCTCACCTATCTTGATCTTATCCACCGAGTAGAGCAGTATATTCCGACAGGCCAGGTCTCGATGCACATATCTCTTGCTCTCCAGATAGGCCATCCCCGTGGCCACCTGATTGGCGTAGTCAAACAGCTTCACCAGAGAGAAGTGGCTAGCTTGTTTCCGCAAGTAGTGCAGCAGGTTTCCCAGAGGGGCGAGCTCTGTGATCATCATCATGGGTCGGGTGAGCACTACACCGTACAGTCTGGAAGAGAATGACATGAAATTATTCCCTGGCGAGATGTGGTTAGCTTCATTCACCAGAGACAAGGGGCTAGCTTGTTTTCGCAAGTAGTGCAGCAGGTTGCCCAGAGGGGCGAGCTCTGTGATCATCATCATGGGTTGGGTGAGCACTACACCGTACAGTCTGGAAGAGAATGAATGACATGAAATTATTCCCTGGCGAGATGTGGCTAGCTTCTTTCACCAGAGAGAAGTGGCTAGCTTGTTTCACTAGAGAGAAGTGGCTAGCTTCATTCACTAGAGAGAAGTGGCTAGCTTCATTCACTAGAGAGAAGTGGCTAGCTTGTTTCCGCAAGTAGTGCAGCAGGTTACCCAGAGGGGCGAGCTCTGTGATCATCATCATGGGTCGGGTGAGCACTACACCGTACAGTCTGGAAGAGAATGACATGAAATTATTATAACAGCCTCCGTGGCGTAACGGTTGTGACTACTGCCCGTAGTCCAGAGATCCTGAGTTCGATTCCCGGTTGGAGCAGACTTTTCGCACAGAAAATTCTGTTTCCTCTGAACATGTGAGGCTTGCAATTCCGACCCTACCCAGGCTGGGTGAGGTTAATGTGGGTAGCTGGTACGATTCCCAGCGAATTGAGGGTAAAACTCCCGTCCTGTCTACCTCAAGTCAGGACATTAAAACCAAATAGAATCAATGGACATGAAAGGAGCCTAGACATTGGATTTGGGCGTCCATATAATCCTCTCACCACCGTGATTTAGGTATCAATACTTATCTCTCGGACACGGAATTATTATTATTATAACCAATATCAATGATAATAATCATGGCCACCCTCTATGACTGTACAGACATGTAAAGGCTACTACAGCAAAAGAGCTTAAGGGTACTGCCTAACTGCCCTACCAAGCAGCTCTTGTGTGCGCTAGTTGCGCTACCCATATGTAGCCGTCAGAGTCTAAAAGGGAGCCACGTTGCGGCAAGAAAGCATGGCTGCCTTGTATTGACTGCCATGGCTGCACAATCAATATGGAAAATAGCCTATATTTTTTGGTATTATTTATTTAAAGACCCTTAATTAATTAATCGTATGGTTTTATTAACATCATAATGAGAGTAATACAAATAACAAAATAATCAAAAAGAAACATGAAAAAAAAAAGAGGAAATAATGATGATAGGTCTAAATTAAATTCTGATGTCCAAATCATTCAGGTATTCTACTGCTTCGTCATGTGCAGTCATGAAGTCTTCCAGACTTCCAGAGAATTTTCTTAGGGGACATTCCAGGATAATATGATGAACAGTTTGTTTTTCAAATCCGCAGTCACAGGCTGGTGAGTTTTTAATTCCCCATTTGTGAAACATGTCTGCGCATCTGCCGAAATTTGTTCGAGCTCTATTTAAGCATACCCATAGTCTTCTTGGTAGTTCAAAACCAGGTGGGCGGGTCTCATTGCAGGGTAGAAGGTTACCTCTGTTCTGAACAGCTATATCCCATGATTGCCTCCATCGGGTGGATGATGTTAGGTCAGAAGATTGCAGATTGATGGCTGTTTCTATTGGTGGGTGACGTGATTTTAGTCTGCCAAGTTGTACATCTTCAATGTCTTGATGAATTGGAAGGTTTTGGTTTGATGAAATCTTTTTGTATTCCCGTTGTAAAGCGTCTTGTCTTCTCAGATCAGGAGGTGTGATGTTACTGAGAACTGGTAGCCAAGGTACAGGGGTAGGACGGATTAGACCAGTGATCATTCGCATTGTATTGTTAAGTTGGGCATCAACCAGATGACAGTGACAGCTATTTATCCAGGCTGGAGAACAATATTCCGCACAAGAATAGACAAGAGCTAAGGCTGTTGTTCTTAAGACAGGTGTTGAGGCTCCCCATGAGCTACCACAGAGTTTTTGAACAATGTTATTCCGAGCTTTTAATTTTTCTGCTGTTTTTGAGAGGTGTTCTTTGAATGATAGAGTTCTATCGAGGGTGACTCCAAGGTATTTTGGTTGGAAGTTGTGAGATACTGGTTCATTTTCAAATGTCACATTCAGTTTTGTTTTTGCCAAGGAGTTGTTTAGATGGAAACATGTAACCTCTGTTTTTGAAGGATTCGGTTTAAGCCTCCACTTTCGAAAGTATGTGCTCAGGGTTTCAAGGTCTTCTGACAAGGTAATTTCTGTTTCTTTCATGTCTTTGCTACTAGTGGCTATTGCCCAGTCGTCTGCGTAACCGAACTTACGGGATTTGGTCTGTGGTATATCAGCGATGTATAACGCAAAGAGCAATGGGGCCAATACTGAGCCCTGAGCTAGTCCATTATTTAAGGTTTTTTTGTTACTACTGGATTCTCCTAGGACCAGATGAAATGTCCTGTTAACTAACATGTTGTTTAACAGTTCCAACATCTTCTTACATGGAATTGTCTGGAGAAATTTGAGCAATAAGCCTTCCCTCCACACTGTGTCGTAGGCAGACGAAAGGTCAACAAATGCTACAGATGTTTTTAATTTTTTCTGGAAGCCAGCTTCAATATGAGTTGTGAGTGCTAGGACTTGGTCAGCACAGTTACGCCCAGGCATAAAGCCGGCCTGTTCAATAGGTATTGCATTGAATATTTGCGCACAAACTCTGTTATAGATCAGTCGTTCCAGAAGCTTGTAGATACAGCTCAGCAATGCGATTGGTCGGTAACTGGATGGAGAATTCTCTGCTTTACCAGGTTTCACCCTGGGCAACGTAATCACATACGGCTAAAGTACTAACACTTTTGGTGACCAGACAATCAAATATAACATCTGTGATCTCCTGGTCCATAACATCATAATTATATCTATTAAAGACCCTAATGGCAGGATATTCACATTGTGAGCTCTTTCACCCAACTGGATGTAGTGCGTCGGAACCTACTAGGTAGCCAAATTAAGGCAACAAATCATGGTATTGGCTCATGGATGCCATACATATCTAGTTTTTGTTGTTGACAGAATTGTTTTTCACATATTGTACATACGTGATTTATTGACAAATTCAATGAGGCACCAATCAGCAACTATCGAACCAAATACTGTCCGTTTAATCAACGTGTCGCCACTGACACCCTCCTGTGGGTGACAGGCAAAATGAGACCAAGAAAATAATTGGGCCTGGTATCAAGGTGTTTCTGCACGAAGTCTTGGGTGGAAGAGATTGCCACAGGCAATAACCCCGCCCTTTAGGTAGGACATTATTGTTATTTTCTTTTTTACTTATTTATTTTGTCATTTGTTTGTTTTTTTTTTTTTTTTTTCTTTTCTTTTCTTTTCTTAATTTTATGCTGTTACCATTGTACTTTGTCCTCCTAATAAAGCTTGAAAAAAAAGTCTACTGTTCACAAAACCACTGGTCACTCACCTTATCAGTTGCGGATGGTCCAGACTATGCATGGCCTGAACCTCCCTCACAAATTCCTCAAACACATCTGGCTGGGTGAACGCGTCCTGCTTCAACACTTTCACTGCGACCGGCACGGACTTGCCGTGCGGGGTTTTCCACTCTCCTTTCCGCACCACCCCGAATAGGCCGTCTCCGAGCTTGATGGATAAACTGGCAGGACAGAGGAGTCAATGTGTTAATGTCACGGATGAAAAAAAAGAGGCGGAGTATTTACGTAAACTAACAGAACACAGTTTAAAAAAAGAGGCGGAGTATTTACGTAAACTAACGGAACACAGTTTATAGTTTAGGTTTTGGGTAGGGATAACTCAAATTACGTCTCTGAATTTATACTTAGTTCTGAAGTTCAATGACCTCAGTAGCTTGATCGATAAGGCGGCGGACTCGTAACCGGAGGTCGGTGGTTGGAGTCCCAAGTTCAGCAAATATTTAGTAAAGCGAGTTTGAGCAATTCTGATATCACATCGTGATCAACACAAATTAATATGCACAGTTCTCCAGTTTGATTTCAATGGAAAAGGCACGATTCGATTCTACAGTTTTTCTATGTCAGTTTGATATGATTCATCATCTAAAAACTGTTGATTTTTTTTTAATTTCAATTTGATCGTTCTGTATTCTGTACATACCACCAAAGGGTCAATTTATAAGATACAAAACGGAATTAATAAACAAAATCAAGATCACGAGTTCAAGTCAGAATTTAAGGGCGGAATCGCGGAATTAATAGACGTTTTTGTAATACCTCTGTGGCGCTAAGTCACGGATTGCGTACTGTGTAAAGTAGGGAAAACCGACGCTTAGCAATGACTTAAGTTATTGATGTTGTCTATTAATTTCGCCCTAAATTTCCCCATTAAAAACAATTTCCCCATTAAAAACAGAGGTATACTCGTATAATAATAACACTCTTCAGAGGAAGGTAACGACCAGGCGAAGTTAAAGCTAAAAAGCATTTCTACTACCTAATCCTCCAATTTTAATTGTAACTACCTAGGTACTATATCAAAACTTTCTATTGGTTTCGCCCTAAAATTGAAAAAAAAAAAATCTTATTTTTTATTTTGGCTCCAGGTAGACCAGCATTGGCTTGGTTCTGGGGGCCCTTGTCAATTATTAGCCTCCTTGTAAAGACAGTGGTAGAAGTGCTGAGTCATTCCTCCACTGTCTGGCTACCATCGTTCACGATGACGCCACCCTATGTGATGATGAATTAATAGAAAGTAAAAAGACGGAGAAGCATACTCACGTGACATCCTTCTCACTGATCAGACACGTGAGGGGGTTGAAAGGCGGGGCCACCGTGCTCGCCGCACCTCCACTGCTCGACCCGCCACTCCCACTTTTCACGCTGGACCCGCCCCCCGAGTTGCGCAGACGGCCGAACAGATTCTTCTTGGCCTTGCTTCGCTTCTTGACGGCCTCAAGGAGACGTCGGGCCCCGGGCCTACTGAGGCCGATCTTCTCAAGGTCATCCTCGGTCACGTGGTCGAAATGAGACAGCTGGGTGATCTGTGGGGAGGAGAAAAGAAGGTAGTTTTATGTATAATAATAATAATATCGCCATATTTATACTGTCCGATTGGGACTACTAAAGTCCCATTATTCCAGCAGTAAGCCCAAGACGCATTATTATGTGGTAAAAATCCCAAATGGGAGGATAACTTGCCATGTCCCGGTTTCGAACCCACGACCTCTTGAATATCTAGATTCACAGAGTGCCGCCTTTACCACTGAGCTACCGGGACAGACGGATTCCCGTATGTACGGATTCCCGGCACAACCTAGGCTAGGTGAGGTTAATTTGGGTACCTCATAGTTCTTAAGTGTCCAGAAAATGGAGGCTAAATAAAACCTTCGTATTGATTGACTTCAGCAATTGAATAATAATAATAATATCGCCTTACTTATACTGTCGATTAGGACTACTAAAGTCCCATGTTTTCAGCTGTAAGCCAAGACGTATTATTATGTGGTAAAAATCCCAAATGGGATGATAACTTGTCATGTCCCGGTTGGGTTTCGAACCCACGACCTCTCGAATATCTGGATTCACAGAGTGCCGCCTTTACCACTGAGCTACCGGGACAGACGGATTCCCGTATGTATGGATTCCCGGCACAACCTAGGCTAGGTGAGGTTAATTTGGGTATCTCATAGTTCTTAAGTGTCCAGAAAATGGAGGCTAAATAAAACCTTCGTATTGATTGACTTCAGCAATTGAATAATAATAATCGCCTTATTTATACTGCCCGATTAGGACTATAGTGAGTCCTATTATTCTAGCAGTAAGCCCAAGACGTTTTATTGGGAGAGTAACTTGTCATGTCCCGGCTGGTTTTTGAACCCGCGACCTCTGGATTACCAGTCAGACGCCTTGATCACTGAGCTTCCGAAACAGACTGAAGGGGATTTTAAACCCCAAAATATCACGATTTATGTACCTATGTACAATCTTCGTGGGTAGCACAGCATTAAAAGAAGCTACCGAGAAAGACTGAAGGGGTTAAACCCCAAAATATAACAATTTATGTATCTATTATGTACAACCTTTGTGGGTAGCACATCATTAAAAGACGAGACATAATAACATCATTTAACTAAGCCAAATATTGCTTGCTCGTAATGTCGCCACTGGTCGCGCTCTCCATGCA
The DNA here is from genome assembly GCA_024516035.1 of Bactericera cockerelli. Lineage (NCBI taxonomy): Eukaryota > Metazoa > Arthropoda > Insecta > Hemiptera > Triozidae > Bactericera > Bactericera cockerelli. The sequence goes on from CM044955.1 coordinate 53,784,394, forward strand.
TTTTTCATTACTTTTCCAAATTCGTACCCTCGGCTTCGTAATGCTGAATATATCCGGTCCTAACTAGGCTGGGTGAGGTAAATGTGGATAGCTCGTTTGTGGTAACAATGGACAGTGAATGACTTTTGATGATAAATAAATTGACGTTATTGAGACGAAGAATTTTTTTGCCACAAATAATATTTCTTAAAGTTAGGAGGTTAGGACAGCATTGTTGCCAAGTTCGCTTTTTCTATGTGTTGTACAAATAGCCAGAATTTATTGTGTCAGTAGATATGACAACGTCGCCCTTTCCTCTCAGGTCCATATTTGTAAATAAGGTGTCAAGGTGCGTTTCTCTGTCCTCTCAACGTATTCCTCACGTATTCCACGGATCATAGCCAAACTTCAAGGTCTAGCGCGGCTTGAAACTTTCTTAGTCCATTTTCTATAACTCTTATCAGTGTTATCTCGTCTTATCTCAATGCCAACTATTTCTAGGAGATTTCTCTTCACTATCTGATGGTACTCTAGGCTCTTGTTTAGCAACACATTTCAGTGCGCAAAAAACTTATACTTCACTTCAATTACGTAGATTCTGTTTTCTATAGAACAGGTGGCCACACGATAACAAACACAGTGTATAATCATGGTGTTTAGTGTTGATAGATAAACACACTGGTGTAGTGGTCAAACATTAGGAAAGTAATATTGTGTTCACATGGGGTACGACGCTTACAATTTGTTGCTTCTATCCTCTTCTTTTTTAATAAAAAAAAGGTACCCACATTAACCTCACCCAGTTGGGCAGGGAAGCATCACTAGGTTCAATTTTGAGCCGTCACCTAACAAGTGGGAACTTGGCTGGGCGTTGCTTAACTTCAGTGACATAACAAGAACTGGTGTATTCGACGTCCTCGCCACAGTATTTATCTGAATGATTTCATACATCGTGAGGACTTTTGGCTTCTTTATCTTTTGCGAGCCTCTTTTCTTTAGGCTCTTTAGAAAGCGGCCAGTTAGCTAGGCTGGTTAAAGTTTGTTCCTGTTAGTCGCCCGGTACGACAAAAGGAAGTCCCGTGTTCGAACCCCAAAAATTTGTATTCAAATTTTGGTTACAGTTGTTTGTAAGGGATACCTACCTTCTGGTGCACTTGTGTTGACCCAGCACCTAAATGGAGTATTGTGTCACTTCTCGCCCATCAGAGGAGGGGAGGCATACTCCGGGATGGCAGGCTACAATACAGACCACAAGCGTCTACAGTAGCTCTGTTTCATAGCTACTAAATAAAATAGGCTGCAAAACACTCATCTTTAAAATAAAATAAAAAACTCCAATCCAGACTCTCACCTGTAGCTCATCCCGAATCCTGGAGTAGAACTGCTGCAGTTGCACGTCATCCAGAATCTCCTCCAGCCAGACCATGCCTTGCTCGTCCATCCCGGCTGGAAACAAAAATAGGAGGAGGGTGTGAAAATAGGCCATGTTTTTTTATACATAATCCATGATGAAAAATACAACAAAACATAACCAAATGTTTTCAGAAATCGATATAATACATGAAACATCTTGTTGATTATTTGACATGTACTTGAGAAAAGTCGTATTTTATTTATCATATTTTCCCTACTCCCCATCCGAAGTACTACCAGTCTACCACATACCAAATTACTCATACACCTCACACATCTCAGTATATCTAAAAAAATAAATAATAATTTGGGTTTAACGTGGCTTTCAACTGCATGATCATATCACGATGACACTATTTCTTTCCCGAGTAGCATTCTCTCTATTCTCAGTATTCTAGTACTAACAGCAGCAACTAATGAACTGAATTACAATATTGAGAATTCCAGCAGAGACATTGCAGAGCACTCAGAATCTGCAGAAATATAAATTATCATATTTGTTTTAATCACTTTCGTGATATCACAACTACTCAAACTCGCTTTACTAAATCTCCTGAAACCGGGACTTGAACCACCGACCTCCAGGTTACTAGTCCACTGCCATATCGATCAAGGTACTGAGGTCGGTGTATCTGCAGAAATATAATAATAACTATAATAGACATAAAGAGAAACCTGGTTATAAGAGAACTCAAGGGACAGGAAATATTTTTTCTTATGTCCAGATTTCTCTTATAGAGAGGATATTTTTTCTTCTAGAGATGCAAAATTTGACCTGAAAATTGTTCTCTTATATCCAGGTTTCTCTTATATTCAGTTCCTTATATCCAGGTTTCTCTAATATTCAGTTCTCTTATATCCAGGTTTCTCTTACATTCAGTTCTCTTATATCCAGGTTTCTCTTAAATTCAGTTCTCTTATATCCAGGTTTCTCTTACATTCAGTTCTCTTATATCCAGGTTTCTCTTAAATTCAGTTCTCTTATATTCAGGTTTCTCTGAAATTCAGTTCTCTTATATCCAGGTTTCTCTTACATTCAGTTCCCTTATATCCAGGTTTCTCTGAAATTCAGTTCTCTTATATCCAGGTTTCTCTTATATTCAGTTCTCTTATATTCAGTTCTCTTGAATCCAGGTTTCTCTTATATTCAGTTCTCTTATATCCAGATTTCTCTTATATTCATTTCGCTTATATCCAGGTTTCTCTTATATTCATTTCTCTTATATCCAGGTTTCTCTTGTATTCATTTCTCTTATATCCAGATTTCTCTTATATTCAGTTCTCTTATATCCAGGTTTGACTGTATTTACATATATGTAGGTAGGTAATACAAAACATATTAAGTGCAATGTGGGTCACGACGGCGTAACAATAGACGCGGGTTCTGCCGATCTCATCTCGCTAATATAGAACTATACATACACTAGCGGGCTGTCGCCCGCTTTGCGGTACGAGGCATGGCCGTGAAAGCAAAAAAATCCTTTTTCGACAATGGCAGGTGTTGTAGTGGGAATTTCGAAAAATCCCGTCTTATTGCACATCTAGACTATGAGACAAAGCTACCTACCAAATTCCAGCTCGCTAGGTATTACGGTTTGGGCTGTAGAGCGATGATCAGTCAGTCAGTGACTTTGACATTTATATATTAAGATTACATACATTGGCCAACAGAATAATTATAGAAATATTTTTTAAATATTAAAATACTGTCCATTCAAATTATGCTAGTAGCTCGTACCTGACCTCAGTAGCTCAATCAATAAGGCGGCGGACTTGTAACCTGAAGGTCGTTGGTTCGAGCCCCGTGTACGACAAAAACATAGTAAGGCGAGCTTGAACAGGTAATTGTGACATCACGATTGTGATTAACATCAAATCTTTTAGTACACTATTGGTCAGAAAATAATTAGATAAGTCCATTTTATAGCTCTTGTGGTAGTCTCAAGTAGGTATGTGGGTGACATGAATGTTAAAAGCAATCCGAAGTATTTAGTTCTGTGGTATAAAAATTTAGTATACCTTCTAAATGAAAGAGGTCTATAAACCGATAAAAAAAATACCAATTAATGCTATTTTGAAAACCAATGAGGTCTGTAGATCGATAAAATTACCTATTAAAGTTATAAGTCTATGCGTTATATCAATGAGGTTAAAAGATCGATAAAAATTACCTATTAAAGTTATCATGAGACATCAATTAAGTCTAAAGATCCGACATGAATCTTTAGAAGTCTATGAATCGATATCAATCGGATTCTTAGGTCGGTACCATTACCAATAAACTGGAACCAAAGAATGCGGTTGATACCAAATGTGTACCCGATTCTGGATTATCTTCACAACATTCTGCTTCATCTAATTAATGTCCAATTCAGTTTGTGTCAATGGCATTAGGATTTACAGTTGTTCTGATTTAATTAGTATTGAGTCTAGAGAGATCTATACCTTACACAATGAGAACGAGATGAAATACATAATAAAAATAATAATAATACTCTTTAGTGGAAGGTAACCACCAGGCGAGGTTAATGCTCAAAGCATTTTCTACCACCTTACCCTCAGAGTCTTATTATTACGTGGTCAAAAACTCAAATTAATGAGGAAAAATTCATGCACTGGGTGGGATCCGAACCAACGGATCCCTACGCTACCTGGATTACCAGACAAGCGCGTTAACCACTTGACTACCCTAGCACATACATATGGGGACCACTGTGAAAGTAAAGTCTCTGGATCGTAATGTTGCAGGTTCGAATTCCTTCCAAAGCCAAATTTTGGTTGGTCAAATTTTCTAACAAAAAAAATTCTGTACCCAAGTCATTCCCAGCGGGTGGAGGGTAAACCCCCGTCTTGAATCATTCATATCAGGCGTTAAAACCTAATCTGAACGTCTGAATTCTCTAGTCAACACAATTTTACTGTGCACAGTTTGTTTACATTTTAGACTAGAAGTAATATATGGTCATGGTCACCACGATACTAAGAAACAAAATAAATGTATGTCATCTGAGTACAAGACATAAGTAACATCCTGATGGGAGTTGAGTGGAAGGCCACACTTCACCAGATCAAATGGTGATATTGATGAAGATGATCAATATGATTCACGCAAGAAGAGATGATGGTTTCCTCGAATAACTCGAATTCCTGGTGCACTGGTAGTCAAGAGGTTAACGCACTGGTCTGGTAATCCAGCTAGCGTAGAGATCCGTTGGTTCGAATCCCACCCAGTGCATGAATTTTTCCTCATTAATTTGAGTTTGTGACCACATAATAATAAGACTCTGAGGGTTAGGTGGTAGAAAATGCTTTGAGCATTAACCTCACCTGGTGAACGACCCTCAAATCGGACTTTAGTGTGCTGTCATTGGTTGAAACTCCAACCTAAGGGCCTCTTTACTGTAGATTTGGTTTTATAGTATAAAAGTATAAAAGAAAGTATAAACTGAAAGTATAAAAGATTCGATATTTGGTTAGGTGGGCAAAAATTCAATACCAAATAAAAGATAGAATTTCACTTTCACAGAAAAAAAAAACAATTGATACAGTAAAATTTGACAAACAACAAACAATTTCTTGGAATTCTTTACATTTCAAAGCGTTATAACGTACCTAGATGTTTGTGGAACGGCGTATAAAAAAAAGGTGGCAGTATAACTTGACAAAAAAATCTGATTGCAAATATCGATCAGCTTGTGCGATACACGTTGGAATACATTAATTCCTTACACGCAGTGAACTTAAGCAACGGCGAACATATCGATCAAGCTACTGGGAGGTCGGTGCGGTGAAGAAATTGATTACATGAAAAGGTAATTGAAAATATTAGCATCTTTATCAGTAAGAGGACAAAGGCTGCCGAATACTCACTGATCAAAGCAGAAAATGATGACTCAATAGGGAAACTTTTTTGCTTAGCGTATATCTTTTGGGGTTAATCAAGATTTAGACAAGGGTTTTACCCTCCATTAGCTGGAAACTCACAAACCAGCTACATATATCTTATTCAGCCTGGGTAGGGCCGGGAATAGCCAGAATCACGAGGGTCCAAAAGTTTGAATTCCAGTGGTCAGCCAGCCAGCTAATCCCAACCTTGCTGGACGTTGCTTACCTTCAGCGATGTTACGAGAGGTTCTGTCTTCTACGTCTAAATATTACGGCTACGTGTATCAGGTCAGTTCCTAACATCTGCCTCAAAGAATATTATTATGTACTTCGAAGTACTTATTATGTACTTAATACATATTATGTACTTCGAAGTACTTACATGTAATATCTACATAATTTTTATTACCGGTCGTTAAGTACGAGAGTACTGTTGTACAAAGTACACTGAAAATCGAATATAACCTACAACGAAGTACACTGAAAACACATACAGAAGAATAATAGACTTTTATTTGTATTTATATTATTTATACTGCCATAATAATAATTGATATTTATACTGCCATGGTAAAAATAGATTTTTATACTGCCCGCTGCCTGCCAAAGACTAACTCTCATTATTCCAGCAGTTTTCTCAATGCAATGATTATTATTATGTAGCCCAAGTCTCGAGTAAACAAAGATGAATTCATGCATGGGTGGGATTCGAACCAACGGATCTCTACGCTGCCTGGATGAAGAGACTAGCGCCTTAACCACTCGACCACCGAGGCACGGTGGTATAATATAAAGTAATAATTATAATAATAATATCACCTTATTTATACTGCCCGATTAAAGTCCCATTATTCCAGCAGTAAGCCCAAGACATATTATTAAGTGGTAAAAATCCCAAATGGGCGGATAACTTGTCATGTCCCGGCTGGGTTTCGAACCCACGAACTCTGCAATCTCTGGATTCACAGAGTGCCGCCTTAACCACTGAGCTACCGGGACAGGCGGATGGCGTTGGGACGGAAGTGACACATGCAACCACTCGAGCAGGCATACATGAATGACTCTGAGTTAAATGAATTCCCCTGATGCGTCTCCTCCGCACAATAAGGACACAACACCATTGTCAGGATAACACCACGAGGCATTGTCAGGATGACACACACTACTTGATGATGATAATAATAGCGAGCCATAAAACAGTGAATTAGTATGCGTTAGTGAGAAGCCAGCGTTAATGGATGGTTGAAAGTGACCTATCTCAGACTGGCAGGGTGAGGTTAATCTGGGTAACTGGTTTGTGAGTTGCCCCCGGGTGGAGGGTATAAATTCCGCCGTGAATGATCTAACATACATGGGTGAAAATACGACCGTCAATATTTCATTACGTGATGAGTATTATGCTTTTATACCCTTAGCTCAAATGCCTAGTGGTGCAGGCTGGGTGAGGTTACTGTAAATAGCTGGTTTGTGAGTTTCCCGCGGATGGAGGGTATAACCTCCGTCGCGGATGATCTAACAAACATGGATGAAATACGACCGTCAATACTTCATTACGTGATGAGTATTATGCTTTTATACCCTTAGCTCAGATACCTAGTCGTACAGGCTGGTTATGATTACTGAGAGAAACAATTAAATTTATTTATTTAACGAACTGCTCTATAACGAGTTGCCACATCTGACACAATATACAATTATACATAGATGAGGGTTTTTTTTTTTTTTTTTTTTTTTTTTTTTGATTTCCCGTTCTTTTGGTAGTTGGTTTGTGAGTTTTCCGCAAGTGGAGGGTAAAACCCCCGTTTCGAATGACCTAGACAAAAAGAGACGTTGAGCAATAATAAATTGTTATTTTAATACGATTATAATACACATTTGTATGTAATTTCTAAAAAAAAAGATGGGTGTTTCACAACCTTTCTTAAACATGAGTTTTTTCATAATGGTCCTTGGACATTATAAATGGATGGGCTTTCTTGACATTATAAGAAAGGCTATGAAACACCCATTTTTTTTTTAAAAAACTTAAGTGCAAATAAATATTATGATCGTATTGAAATAGCAATTACTTTTAGTTACTTTAAAAAATCGTAAAAATAGTCACGTGGCAAAAATTGAGAAATCACAATATGATGACTATGATGATGGTCACATCAGTTTATTCATTTTCTTGTAGTGAAACAAATGCTACTTCTGATACATGTGGTCTAGGTATATGTTAAAGCTTGCCCATCCCGTATTATGCCACTGATGTGCGAGAAGTGACACAATATATCCCAAATAAGAGGGACTCTAATCCTATTCGGGCAGCACAAACTAGTGTTAATTATTAGGTGCTGGGTCAAGACCAGCGCACGGGAAGGTGTCCTTTTTTACAAACAACTATCAAATTATGACTACGATTTTACTGTCGGCTCTAGGGTTCGAACCCGGGATCTTGCACATGGTAAGCTAATATTACCACTGAACATTTTACATTTTTACTGCCATTACTTGTAAGGTCTTCTTTGACTCGTTTTTTTCGAAATTGAGCAGGACGAAATAAGCTTTCCTGAATGCAAGAAAAAGTGATTTTTATCAAATGGTCTGTTCGTGTATGTGTGTTTGAATACTAAATATCTGATGAACAGTAAGTCGCAGAGTGATGAAATTTGGCACTTTGCTTCATCGTGTTAATAGTGATTGTAATAGAAAGTCGTGTGATATTAAAGTTACAGTAAGTTATAATTTTTGTGTTAATCACAATTACTCAAACTAGCTTTACTACATTTTTGCTTAACTTGAGACTCGAACCACCGACCTCCAGGTTACGAATCCACCGACTTATCGATAAAGTCACTCAGGTTGGTAAGTCGTGAGATGTTCGCACCGGTTTAATTTATAATGAACGGTTCACTAGAGTACCTACTAGAGTAGCCGTGCTATGAACAATGGAAACTTCTAGGTCACAGAGTCAGAGGTAGATAGGGTTTCCCTGGAGTGTCGAAACCAACATTCTTCTCGCTTATTTCTCGGATTTTTCGATAATTAATTAATTCTGTTTCTTATGTATAGGTACAGAGGAAATCCTACTTTATACCTATACATGTAGATGTATACATTGTATACCTATGTAGATGTAAGAGTATTATGTATGAAATAATTCTGTTTTTTTCTTGAATACAGGGGAAAACCCTACAATGATAGCTCAGTGAAGACACTTTTTTCTCTCTTAAATAACGTCTTTTCAGAATCCAGGTCATTTGAGGCGGGTTATACCCTCCATTGCTGGAAACTTCATCCTCCCACATTAACCTCACCCAGCCTGCGTTGTGGCCGGGACAAGCCAGAATCACGTGGGTTCAAATTTGAATGGTCACTCACTTGGTCCTGATCTCGCTGGGCGTTGCTTAACTTCAGTGATCTGACGAGAACTGGTGTATTCAACGTACTATCGACAATTCGACACTGGCTAAAATCATACTTCTGTCAGTTAGAGGTGAATTTTTCACCTCCTACATATCACTGTATACTAGTGTGTACAGCGTCTAAAAATCTAATCCTTTCCAAACACCGCGCCGATATAACCTTCAATAACACCACTTCTACAATGCACCTAAGAATTTCGATCACAACCTGAAATGCATTTGAGAAAGAGAAAGGATTTTTCTATTGAAAGGATTCTGTGTTGAATACTGAGCGTCTCATACACTTTGTTTCTATTGTGTTGTAGGTATTTCATGAAAGGGCAGATTATGTTTTATTAAGAGTCCCAGCCACTGAGCTTAACACTCTGGGATTTGATTGATCCACGTCCTTGAATGGCAGTGCACTGGTGTTATGTGTAGTGTTGTGCTGGGTATTCATTCCCGTCTATCTATTATTACTGTTAATAAATTGTTCGTAGACTATGGACACTCAAAGATGTCATGAATAACAATTTTTATGGACGAAAAAATATCAATTTTCAAATTGTTAAGCCAGCAGCCACGATAAATACACCAGTTCTCACTCAGTCACTGAAGTTAAGCAACGCTGGACTCGAGGCTAGATGGGTGGGCTAGGACTCGGATGGGTGACCATACTGACCATTCAAATTCGAAACCTAGTGATGCTGGCTATTCTCGGCCCCACTCAGGCTATGTGAGGTTGATTTAAGTAGCTGGTTCATGAGTTTCCAAGGAACGACCTCCTGTAATGAACCCGCCACCTTATCGATCTAGCTATTGAGGTCGGTTTAAATTAAATTTATGGTTACCAAAATAAAAACATAATTTAAAAAATCTGGTGTAAACATCACACGACTTTCCTTATCATATTAGGAATGGGAACAGGACCAAAAGCCACTGGTGACTCAAAGGTAACAGTTAGCTAAAAATCAAAGCCAAATTCGTAATCAGCATCTCAAAATCATTGGATTTGATATGTCACAATCCCCATCTAGGATGAATAATAAAAAAGTTAGTCAAAGCGGGTCCCCCCCAAAATACCGGTAAATTGGGGCCGAGGTCCAAAAAGTTCAAGATATAAAAAAATGATAAGAAGAGACCCCTATTATTTTTTTAATCTAAGAAAATGTTGTTCTTTAACTTTTTTTGTATCTTTAACCAATTCATAGAAGCGGCGCTTGCGGCCAATATTTGCGGCCTTGCGGCCGCATTTTGCGGCCGATTTCAACCAAAAGTTTCGTGGTTCGTCTGGTGTATAAAATTAATTTGCATACCAAATTTCAAGTCTCTAGCTCTTACCGTTCTTGAGATATCCTGTTCACACACAGACAGACAGACAGACAGACAGACAGACGGACAGACAGACAGACGCACGGACCAATGGCTGAAAACAACTTTTTTGGTATCCTGAGGCTATGATTCGTCCAGAAATGTGAAAAACTGGGTAGGTCAAATTTTCGACGAATACAATACTTTCCTTATTATAGGATAAGGAAAGTAAAAATATATTTAGCGCTTCTGACTGAAAATTCCACCTACCTATCATAGGTGTGAAAAATAGCAGCTGTGATGGGCACAGTGCATCGTTCCTCAGACTTGGAAGGCATTTTTTATATTTTAAAAATAGTTAAAAACATTTTTTGTTGTTGATATTTATGTAGTTGTGAAACAAATATAAACCATCAACCTTTATTCTGGCGAAATTACCTACCTATCATCAATTTTGACCTAGACTGCCAACGCCTAACTCTGACAAGTATGTATAAGAGGGCAAGGTATGACAATGCGTACTATCCCCATCGGTTTCAACCAAACCTGACAACCCTCAACACTGCCAAGTATAAGAAGGCAAGGCTCTCTATCGTATGTTCAGTGTCCACCTGCATTGGCAACAAGTATATTGTGTTAACCACCATAGTGAAGATGTTATGCCTGGAACATCAAGGTACTAGGCAGCTATTTAGCATGCTTACTACATACCTAATCAGCGCACTGAGTACTGACTACTTATCCTATGCTATGCTCAGTACTGCGTACTTCTAGTGAGTAACTATGTTACCGACCAAACTGTTTTTTTTTTTTTTTTTTTCAAGACAAACTAGATAAGGTTAATTTAGGAACACACATATTATATGTAGGTTACGTGAGTTAGGTCAGGCTTGGCGGAAGTTTATAATAATAATATCGCCTTATTTATACTGCCCGATTAGGACTATTAAGTCCCATTATTCCAGCAGTAAGCCCAAGACATATTATTATGTGGTAAAAATCCCAAATGGGAGGATAACTTGTCATGTCCCGGCTGGGTTTCGAACCCGCGACTTCTGGAGTCTCTGGATTCACAGAGTGCTGCTTTGACCACTGAGCTACCGGGACAGACCGGTAGCTCAGTGGTAAGTTTGGGTTAGGTATAACTAAATCTATACTAGATGTTAGTCTAGTACAAATTCTAATCGAGATACGAGTGGACCCGTAATATACAAGTACAGAGCCGAAAAATTGCGACTCCGCCGTGAACCGAACCCGGGTCACCCGCCTACAAGTCGACTGCGCTACTCTCTCGACCATGGTGTCCGTGAGATAGGCAAAGTTACCTATATTATGACGGTGGTGAGAAGATTATATGGACGCCCAGATCGAACTCGGGATCTCTGGACTACGGGCAGTAGACACAACCAGTACACCAAGGAGGCTGGTGCTCTCGTAAGCAATACACAGTGACGTGATTGAAGAGTTCATAAATAAGTTCAATTAAATAATAATGTATATCTTTGTGTTATTGTATCACAATTTTAGTGGGTAGCGCAGAATTATAGGACTTTTCCGTCCTATCTTTAATATCCCAATATCTTTTTTTTGTCTGTAATTCCACCACTGGTCGCTGCTAACATTAAAGCAGCTACTCATTTTTCCTCACGAGGTATGGGTGGACCCCGAACACCTACGTAGGTAGATCAATAAGTACCCGTGTTTAGGGACATGTTACATCATTGGTGAAACTTGTTGATACTTGTTGATGGAACGACATCTCAAATGACCACATCCAAAGTTTGAAACTGATTACTCTCTTAGTTTTCATTTATCGGTCACTTGAAGTTGTTGTGTTGCGTATAGTTGAGTGATATGGAAAAAGAACAGTACCGAGCAGTTATTCGATTCCTTTTTTTGGACGGGAAAAAATGTGATGAGATAAAATTAAAGTTAGATGCTGTGTACGGGAGCTCTTCACCTTCTATGACCACTGTTCGCTTTTGGTTTAATGAATTTAAACGAGGGCGCACAAGCATTTTTGACGAGGACCGCCCAGGACGCCCAGAAGACGTGTGTACCGAGGAAGTCGTGGAAAAAGTGCATGATATGATTCTCAAAGATCGCCGAACAAAAGTGCGTGAAGTAGCTGAGAGTGTGGGCATTTCATATGGAACTGTTTTTAAAATCCTTCATGATAAGCTGGGCATGAGAAAACTATCGGCGCGATGGGTGCCGCGATTGCTCACAATTGACAACAAACGAATTGGGCTGAATTGTTCAAAGGCTAGTTTAGAACTCTTCAATCGCAATCCAGATGATTTTTTGCGTCGAGTTGTGACCGTTGATGAAACCTGGATACATCACTATATCCCAGAAACCAAACAGCAGTCAAAAGAATGGACTTTGGTTGGAGAATCTGCCCCAAAGAAGGCGAAATCGGTCCAATCGGCCGGAAAAGTCATGGCTACCGTTTTTTGGGATGCAAAGGGAAATATTCTTATTGACTTCTTGGAAAAAGGAAAAAACAATAACTGCTGCATATTATAGTGAGTTATTGACACGATTTGATGCAAAATTGAAGGAGACACGCCCCCATTTGGCGAGAAAGAAAGTCTTGTTTCACCATGACAATGCACCAGCTCACTCATCTGGAATTGTTGCTGCTAAAATCCATCAACTTGGATACGAATTATTGCCACACCCACCTTACTCACCTGACCTAGCCCCCTGCGATTATTTTTTGTTTCCTAACTTGAAAGTTTGGCTCGGTGGAAAGAGGTTCAGCTCAAATGATGACGTCATAAGCCAGACAAAGGGCTATTTTGAGGAGTTCGAAGGGAGCTACTTTTTGGAAGGGCTAAAAAAGTGGCAGGATCGCTGGAAGAAGTGTGTAGCCTTGAAAGGAGACTACGTCGAAAAATAGAACCCAAAAATGTAAGTATCTCGCACTCTTTTTTCAAACACGGGTACTTCTTGATCCGCCCTCGTAAGTACAGAGCAGCAAAAACCCTGCCCCGCTGGGGATCGAACCCAGGTCACCGCGCGTGCAATGCCTAGTGCGCTCACTCACTCGGCCACGGTGATAGGTTCAATTAATAGGCACCTATAGTGATTTAGGAGCCCTTTATGAAGCGGGTGAAGCCCTAATAACTCTCGACCTTGGGAAACAAGACACCAACCAGGGTAGCAGATGTTCGAGGTGGTCTTTTAATATCTTTATTTATGTATAGATACCTATTGTATACGTATAGAAGTTGGGATCCTGTCTCCAGTTCTCTGGATCCTAGAACCCTGGATCCCCAGATTATCTACCCAACATCTGGATGATCTCAGATAGATTGAGTGTATGTTTTCAAGAGGCTACGTATACTATGTTTCTAGTTTGATACTACTCCTACTACAGGTTCTAAAACTGAAGTGATCCTAGTGTGCTCACCTACAACCTACAGGTAGTGTTATGTAGACGGGAGCATTAGGAACAGATGGAGAGGAGTTTATGATGTGGGAAATGACAGTTTCAAGTGGTGAGGGTTGGGTGGAAGAGATTGACACAGGCAATAACCCAGCCTTTTAATTTTTTTTTAATAATAATGTCTCGTTCTAGAATTCTAGGTCATAAGAACAGTAGTTTTACCCTCTACATAAAGTTAAATATTTTATTTTATATTTATGAATGTTTTTCTTTAACATCTCTATTCGAGATTGGAGTTTTATGAATTTAACAAGTCCTGCTGAATGTTGCTTAACTTCAGTGACAGAACAAGAACTGATGTAGTCAATGTGCCATTGACACTGGCTGGACTATCTTTGAGTTCTAAGCCCCAAAAGACAGGTCCTAGGGCTTGTACCTACAAATACTTTGACCTTTAATTAAATTCTCCTGGGACTCCTCATGTCAAATATATGTTAAGTATTCACCAATAGGTACCTATGTTATGTTAAGTATTCACCAATAGGCAGTGCCGGATTACCCATATGGCGGATTTGGCAGATGCCAAGGGCCCCGCGCTTGAGCAGCTTACATTAGATATTATGAGTTGTTTTAAAAGCTTACACTAGGTATTATGGATTTTTTAAAAGCTTACACTAGGTACTTTTGAATAATGAGTAAGAAGAAGAAATAAAAGTGAAAAAAAACACACTGACAACAAAGTACATAAATTGAAAGAAAAGCGCGGGGCTCCCTATTTATTATATTTTTGTACAAATTATACATTATTGTACGTGTACAACGTCAAGGGTACTTAAAATTAAATATAATATATATATACAGGGTCCCCACAAAGTCCCACCCAGGCCCAGGCCCCCCGAAAACAACTCAGAACATCAAAAAACGCAAAAAACCCGTACCCCTTCACATTTAGGGGGACTGATCCCCAGCCAAATTTTCCTCGCCTACACGGCCCCAGTCAGACCGGGCACGGACCAACTTCAAAATCCCAAACAGAATGGCATGTCCCGCGGCATACCGTTTCAAAGGTCTCACTAAGAGAAGTTCATCACAACAAACTCCAGTGTGCCACGACCCACCGCTCCCGAGACACAGGGTCGGACGTCCTGCGCAACACCCATATACTTCGACCCACAACCCGCCAACCGCAAATCATGGAGAAAATTCCTCCCGTCAATAATAACTCCCCATGACAAGACCTATCTATTCCTTGAATAAACAATGATCAACCACATAGAATTTATTTATTTTATTTTTTAACCACATAGAAATTAGCGGATTACCTAACAATATGTCAGATTTGTTAGATGCCAAGTTCCCCGCGATTTTGGGGGCCCCGCCTTTCGGGCAGCTTACATAAATTATAAGTGTTTGAATGACCTTTAACTCGCTTTTTCTGGATTTTAATATTAAATAAAATCACAGCCAGTTGATCAAAATGTTAAAAGAAAAACCACGGGACCCCCTTAAAATGGACCACATATATGAAAATAGGTAGATCTTTAGATACCTATTACCTGCGGCTCTTTATACGACATCTTAACCAATGATCTTCATTATAGCCGACTGCGGCGCTTTTAATGAATTTTTCAAGATATCTTTTTCTATCTATTTTCCGAGTACTTTACCCCATAACTTTGCAAAAATTTCGCCTGCGGCACCGTCAAATTTACTTATCTTGATGGTTTCGATTGTTTTTCAAGACATGCAATTCTAGTACCATTAAAAGAAAAAAAAATCTTTGGGCATTTTAAAAGTGCCTTTTGATTGTTTGGAATTAATTTGGAAAGTTACCTTTAAAGAAATTAGAATTCAATACTAGCGATAAAATCTTCATAGTAATCGATGATCTACTTTCTACACATCTTACCTAATGACATCTTTCTACACATATTCTTTTCATAATACATATTTAGATATTTCTACTATTATTCAGAAAAAATGTTGCCTTTGGTGTTATAAACGCCGTTTTGGATACTATTATAGATTGGTGCTCAGGACAATTTGCTTCGATTTCAAGGTTCTAAAAATAGTATTTTAGAATAAACTCAGTACAATTTTGGGGCCAAGGGCCCCGCGCAGCCTTAATCCGGCACTGCCAATAGGTATGTTATGTTAAGTATTCAACAATCGGTATGTTATGTTAAGTATTCACCAACCTACCTACACTATGTTACCTACTTACATTACATTGGGTTAAACCTTACCCAATATGAACAAGATATAATAATATATTTATTATTTTATTTTATTTTATTTAATAATATACAAAAACAAATATTTTATTTGAAATAGTTTAAAATGTTCGAATTCCAAATATAAATAATAAACATATATTTATGTAGTTATATTTTCATTTCATTTTTAGACTTCGACCTATCTGAGCAATAAGCATAATCAATTACATCAGATAACATGCTGTTTTAATCTGACAATCTTTACTTTCCAAACTAGCTCTGTAGGTTCAGTTATTCAGGTAAGTACCTAGTTTACTCCTAATGTTGTCAATTGATGGGGAACTAATACAGTGCAATTCCTGGTTCCTGTTTATACAGGGTGTTTGAAACCTTAATAAATTAATAAGTGACACCAAAAGATATATTTGAAAAAGACTACTTGGTAGCATTGACTTCAGTTAGTTTTATTGATACTTTGTTCTTGTAGCACATAGGTACAGGGAAGTGTGATCTGTGATGTCATAATATGAGGTATTGATATCCAACACACATCATGCAATACCTTCAGGAAGTTCAATAAATCAATTATTAGTAGTGAAGCAAAAGCCTTTCCACAGTTTTAGTGGGTAGTACGTACTACAGCATTAATAAAATCTCTAAGATCAAATTTTAAATACTATCTTGTTTTTTTTCTTTCACTTGGCCTTTCCCCAAATTTACTTGTTGTTGGCATTGGCCAACCTCTTCCACATGGTTAAGGCTGGATGACCTGCCTAAAGCCAACCTTGTTAAGGGTGCCAACCATATTATGTGCTATGTATTGTCCTTTGGCCTGACATTGCTATTATACTGTTTAACTTTTAAAATACCTACTATAGGTAACAGGTATAAATTTCTTTAGCCTAACTCTAACATTGCCATCACTGTTTGTTACCAATTTCAAGAAACAAATCTTTTTTCCTAGTGAGGCATGAGCCGCATGAGTAGCAGATAACAAGTAGACCCAATGCAACCAAAGTGCAGAGTAGAAAATCCAGCTGGGATTCTAACTAGGGTCACCAGTTCCAATCTTAGTTCTCAACTCAGCCATGTTCTATTGTTATTTTTATTAAATTCTTTATTAGGAGAACAATACTTACCTACCTACAATATAAAATTTAGAAATTTTTTTTTAAATTGAACAATTTTTTGTATACATAAAAAAATACTAAAGATCCTAGCTAAAATGCATGGTTATTGCCTGCAGCAACCTTTTCTACTCAATTCCTTACTTTAGGAAGTTTTATTGACACTATGTAGTTGTAGCACATACAGAAGTGTGATCTGTGGTGTCATAATTATTCAACATTAGGTTGTGAAACAAAGAAAATGAAAATGTACTGACAATTGTTAAAGAACTTTATTTTCCAGTAAATACTAGCTCACTGTTAAGATACTCACTTGCCATAATTTTGAATAAAGAAAATTTATTCAAAATTATGTTACAGTAAGAGATAATACCTTCCAGTAAAATCTGATGATCAAAAAAATATGTAGGTACATCAAAATGCTTTAAATAACTTTTTTGACATTTTCATGTCTTTGCTCTGGCACATAACCAAAATTATGTGACGAAATTATGTAACGATATTATGTAACGATATTATGTAACGAAATATCGAATTGTAAAGGGAGAGAAGTCTTCTAATATCGGATATCGATATTATGGTTTCAATATTATCGATATACCTAATATCGATATTTTCGTTTCGATATTGCAACCCTAAGAGAAGAGGGAAAGTGTGTGTCATGCGCACAATACAAAATTTGGTCAGTTGGGTTTTGGACCTTGAATAGTAAAGATGAAAATGTCGAAATGGTTGCAGACTCGTATGCAAGCGTTTTTTTTATTATTTAATTCATTATACCTAAAAATATTTATTTATTTCTATTTTCTCAAGTATTTATGTACTGCGTTTACACTTAGCTCGCTAAAGGCATTAACAATAATTTGCAGTCTTCTTGCATTCATATGAAGGAGCATTAAAAAGTCATTCATATAAATACCATTTCATTGTACTGGTATCTTTTTAAAACTGTCTCAAACATACGTATCACAAGAACTTCTATCATTTCTGTTACTTGGGCAAGATATTTTAGAGAGTTTCCATGCATAGATAGCCATGTAAAATGTAAATTATTCCATCACTTACCTATATAAGACAAGGAACAGGACTGAAATGCTTTTGGCTGCCAAATTCACAACCACTAACTCAGGTCTATTATGAATCCCTTAGCAACATCCATACTCATTATGAAGAGCTAGAAATAGAGTATTTTATTTCACTTAAAAGAGAAAGAGAGAAAAAAGAAGGGCTAAATTAACAGACAAAATCATGATCTTAAATCATTACTTAGAATTAAATTAGGCAAAGTTAATAGACAACATCAATAACTTTAGTCATTGCTAAGCAACAGTTATCCCTATCTTACATAATACTCAATCTGTGACTTAGGAAAACAGTGATATTACAAAAATGTCTATTAATGCCACCCTTAGGGCAGAATTAATAGACGTTTTTGTAATACCTCTGTGGCGCTAAGTCACGGATTGCGTACTGTGTAAGATAGGGAAAACCGACACTTACCAACGACTTAAGTTATTGATGTTGTCTATTAATTCCGCCCTTAGTTTTTCCATCATAGACAATACACAAAATCTTGACTTAGCTCCACAGAGGTATAAGAAAAATGTCTGATTTCCCCCAAAATTTGTATATTTAAAAGGACAGTAGGATCGAGATAAAAGAAGTCCTTGAAAAAAATACAAGAAGGTAGGTACTTCTGCATAATGATAAGTAATTATTTCATAAACATTTATTCACAGGTGCTACTATAATTGGTTAAATTTTTAAACACATCAGGTTATCTTAGAAAAGTAACTTGATATTTTAAAAAAGTAAATGTAAGAATTTTTCCTTTCCAAAGGTATTTTAACACTGCATTTAAATTTCACTGTGAGAAAAAAATTCATTTATTTAGTGATTAGTGGATGGTTTTAATCTTATTTATTGGTCCTCCAAGGTTTTAATGAGCTATTTTATTTAGAACTTTGATATTTAAAACAATAAACACAAAATTATTTTCCTCACTGTTAACCCAGGCTTATTAATTATCTAGGTAAATTTACAGAATATGTGGAACTCACTCAAACAGTTCTGAGAATTAACTGATTAAAGTGAACTGTAGAACAAACTTGAGAACTGGAATGTACAGATTAAAAAATAGAATAATACACACAAGTAAAGGATTTAACATAACAAGGGACATGAACATGAGAACTAGAATACTAGGGACTAGAGGTGATGAACACCAGAGAAGACAAGAAGAGTAGAGGAATATAGGACCAAAACTAAACTGAAAAGTGAAGAAGTTGCAGTTCGAAGAGTAGGTACTGAGAAAGAAGGATATATTATCTACAAATTGCAATGTACGAGAGTCTGCACCTGCATTCGGCAATACAAAATGAAAATATCAAGAGAAGTTGGGGAACAGAAAAGACTAATTAGACAGATGGTTCAAAATAATTTTAATTTTAGCATAAAAAAACAAATAAATTTTAAATTTAAAAAGAAAGGAGAAGGACTGAAGATTCTGAAGAAGAAGTAAAAAGAAGAAGAGGGGATCAAAACAACTGTGAGGGGAAAACAGAGAAAAAATGTATCCAGTGTTGTCAGGTTTATCAACTAATGACAGTCCGGGTAGAAATCTCTTTTCCTCCAAGGTAGAAACAAATACATAATTATGATAGGTAACAGAACTAAACAAAAGGTGAATAACATATTTACATGATTTATTTGTGTACCATGTTTACCAATTTAAATACTAAAAAGTTTAATATTTTCGAGAACAATTAGAGCTACAGTGACTTTGATGCTAAGCAGAATGTTCATTCATTCATAATATAATTATGTACCTACCTGTATTAATATCAAAGCAATTTGTTTTCAGAAATTTTTTTTAATATAACTATACATTTCACGCTGATGAGGATAAATAATAAATACAAGACACATACTATTTTATTCATATTGTGCAAAATACCAAGCTCCTTAGTAAAATTGAAGTTTTATGTATCTACAGTGATATGTGTCTCCTTTAAATAAGTGTATTTTGAAATAAAATGAACAGCCAGCAAGTATTAGAAATAAAAAAAATCAGCAACAACGGTATACTCGTGACGTCACAGCGTAAACGACCAATCAAATTGCGTTATATACAAAGAAAGGCTTTTCATCGCTAAGGAATGACTTTTTATAATTTTTGGACATCAACATCGTGTTCCTCGGGTCTTTTTACATTAGAATCGGATCATCTGCACGAAAAAATAGTCATTTGGGAAAACCCCATTTTGTATGTTGATTCTCCACTGATTTTGTTATGGGGTAAAATAATATTGTAGATGTTGGCAACATTGTAAAAAAGGGTAACCTAGTTTGTAGCGGCAACATCGCAGCATGGCCAATTTTTCTCTGTCGTGTTTTCTTTTACAAGTAGTGGCCGATGTAGATCACGTATTTCTTGAGCTTTTCCACCTTTTGGCTTAAATTTTAGACCTTTGACTCAAAAGAATAGCTCCAAATCGTTAATCGTAAGTACTTCCAGCTATATGTATACTAATATCTCTGTTAATCCCCGTAATTCATCATCGAAAGATGGTTTGAAAGTTGATTCCTAAAACCTAACCTCAAAGTTCCTCCAAACGTGTAGAATAGCAATAGACTTGTGTCATCATTTCAAACAATACCACCAACTATTTGCCTGCTCTCACTTACTACCCCTTCATTTTTATACCATGTCGTTCTTGGAAGACCAAGGACCAAAAATTGACTACTCTCCAGGCCTTACCTGGAT
Source organism: Bactericera cockerelli (assembly GCA_024516035.1). Taxonomy (NCBI): domain Eukaryota; kingdom Metazoa; phylum Arthropoda; class Insecta; order Hemiptera; family Triozidae; genus Bactericera; species Bactericera cockerelli. The sequence continues at coordinate 53,804,871 of CM044955.1, forward strand.
AACCAAAGAGGATCAAGAGCTCCTAAGTTAGGTCAATGCAAGAGTTTTGGAAAAGTCATCACACCATACACAGATAACCTCCTCCTATCACCCTAGACACATTTTAAGTATTAACATAACACTTATTTATACTACTTAATCAGGAGTAGGTCCAAGTGCATAGTCACTGATGGCCTAATAAATTAAGAACAGCCAGTAACCATTTGTTTGTGTTTAAAGTTGATGGATTTAATCTGTTCATTAGTGACAATGCACTTGGGCCCAAGAATCCCATTATTTTAACAGTTGAGTGCCATTATTATGTGGTCAGCATCTCAAATAAATCAGAAAAATTCATGAGATTGATAAACCAACAGATCCCTACATTATCTGAATTCCAAGAAAGCCAGCTTCTGACCCTTGGTTTGAAGTTTTAACACGTCCCATGCGTATGGAATTTTGGGAGTTCTTCACCAGTGCGTAGGACGCCCATCGGCGTCATTTTGAGTTCTTCCTCTGTGTGTATCAACTTTTTAGGGTTCCTTCCCCTGTGCAGAGACATTTTTTTTTTTTTTGATTTTTGAGTCGAAACCTTGAAAATATGTTTTTTATGCAAAAAAAAAACATATTTTCGGGTTTTCTGCGGAAAATAAGAAAGGACGCATAGGTGGCGCCTGACGCACACGGGAAGGAAATTTCATTCTGTGTGTGTAGGACGCACACAGAATGATCTTAGGAATCCAACACCTGTTTAGAGCAAAAAGGATTCCTCTGATAAAACTAGGTAGGTATCTAATGTAGGTAAAACTCACAAAATTATAACTAAAAATAGTAGGTACATAATTAATTATTCACAAAAAAAAATTAAAATTCAACAATTAGTTTCACAGCTTCCCGCCTCTAAAAAGAAATGATGACTGATATAAACATTGCACAATCTCAAATAATACTGACAAAAGACAGCCATTTAGATCCAAAATTGAACAAAAACCTACAAGCTTGAAGAAAACGGAGGACGCCCATCGGCGTCCAATAGGTAGAGCTATCCGAGAACGATTTATACCAAATTGTAGCCAAGGTCATTCTCTATCAGATGGTTTATTTTATTTGTTTTTTTCTTTTTTTTAATAGGGTAAAATTGCTCTCAAAGATGACCACCTCTAAGGACGCCACGTATGCGTCCAACGCACACAGCAAGAACTTTAAAGGACGCCGATAGGCGTCCTACGCACACAAGTGAAACCTTCAAAAATTGTTACACACAGAGAAAGAACCCACGAGGACGCCGATAGGTGTCTTACGCAGCCAACGTGTTAATGATTAAAATGTTTAATGTACATGAATATTTATCTAAGTTAATCTCAATCATGATGTCACAATTTTAATACCTAGTAAAAGATTGGTTTGTGTCTTGACCACCAAGTAAATTGTTTTAGACAAAAGTATTTCTTGCATTGAATCCTACATGAAATTTACTGATTGATTTAGCCTAAATTATAAATCTGCTCAAAATTAGTGCACCATCAAATTGTATTAATGAAAAAAGAGTTCATTGAGAGTACAAGGTATATTGCTCTGAATTTGAGAAGCAGTCTTGAACTCAGGAGGTTCCTATCAATGATTTTATTGCCTTTCTGATTGACTCTTATTTTAGCAACACATCATGTGAGCTTTGTAGTTTTGGATACCCTAAACTTCAGAGTTTGGTCATAAGTATATGATCACATGACCCTGTATCTCTTCATGAGGAATTTGAGGTAGACTAATGCTGGCAATTTATTGCTATGTTCTTTTTCCTCTCACAGAAGAAGTTGGATTTATAAGGAAATTTTGAGTTTTCTCTTTAATCATGTACCTACCTTACCTGTTTCACTCTCAACAATCCTTTAAAGATTGTTGTTGAATTATTTGGTTTCAAAAAATTTCCCTTGGACATTGAAATGTTAATATTTGTTTTTTCTTTCCCAGATGCCATCAGTTACTCTGAAAGATGTTGACCAGCACAAGTTTGTTGTGGCTTTTGCATCCTTCCTGAAGAAGTAAGTATTTGTTCAATGTTATCTGAAAAGTATTTTTTAATTGTTGAACTCTGGTTAAAATATAGGGAAAATGGAAAAATTCAGAAACTCATTTAAAGATGAAAAAAATCCTGGACTCTGTGTGACAATCATTCTACAAAATACAATATAAGGAAATGGGTAAAATATCAGTAGATGTAGAAAATTAGTGTTGCTTTCATTATTTTAATTATTGTTTTCATATCTCAGAATCTCTTTTGAAGAAAAATAGTACAATACAATACTCTGTTTCTCCTGCAAGAATGAGACTAAAGAGTCCTTCTCTCACAGTCAGTGAGTTGTGAGTCTCTTTTTTAATGAAACATGCAGAAAACCCCTTACAAGGTACATAATTTCTGTGGACGAGTAATTTTGTCCACAAATACAACATTGTAGTGTTTCTGAATGAGTGATTTTTAACTTCTCTTTCTTCACAGATCTGGTAAGATGAAGGTCCCCGAGTGGGTGGACATTGTCAAAAGTGCCAAATTCAAGGAGTTGGCTCCCTATGACCCAGACTGGTTCTACACAAGATGCGCTGCACTGGCCCGACACATTTACATGAGATCCCCTGTAGGAGTCAGGACTGTTACAAAAATCTTTGGAGGTAAACATAACTCAGTGTGAATAGTTTCACACACATTTAGTATTGGTTGCCTGGCTCCTGACACATTTGAACATAGAGATTTTGTAGAGTAACTGTTTAAAGAAATTTTGAGGTAAATCTAACTCTGTGAATTGTCTTTCACACACATTTGATTTTTGTCCTCACTTGAAAATCTTTTCTTTTAAAGTTTGGTAATCTCCTGATTTCTTTCTCCTTGATTATTCCAAAACAAAATGTTTATGAAATGAATTGGTTCCAAAGATATTATCAGGAGTCAACATTTTGACACTATAAAAGCATATTATTTGAGGCATTGATAGATTTAGTCTTTGTAAGGTTCCTACTCTTTTATGATTTTATTGACAAATTGAGAATGAAGCAAAAAAGTTAGCTTTGGGTCTTCAAAACATGTGCTTCTTTCTTGTTAAATGTTCTGTACTTTCAATTAATGTTGGCAATTATTATGGGCCAGTGTTCTTTGTCCAGAGCATGTTTGAATATTTCATCTGATGTTTGCAATGTTCTTAAACCATGATGTTCTTGGTCTTCCTTGCAATCTGGTCCCAGATATATGTAGCCTGTGCCAAAATCCTTGAGGCAGCATGTGCTGCTAAATCAGTGCTGGAGAGAGAATCTTTGGAACTAATACAAGATTTGAACAAAAAAAATATCTTAACAATGCTCATGTCTGACTTATCACTCCCCAAACTAAACCAAAATATTGGAAACGTCTAATAATACCTCCTTGATTTTTCAGGGCGCAAACGTAATGGTGTCAGCCCATCTCACTTCTGTCGCAGCTCAGGCAGTGTTGCCCGCAAAGCTCTGCAAGCCCTTGAGCAAGTGAACATCATTGAGAAGTCTGATGACGGTGGCAGAAAAATCACCTCCCATGGGAGACGAGACATGGACCGTATCGCTGCCCAGATCAGAGTTTCCAAGAAAGAAGCTGCCCTTCTAGCTCTTGCTGCATCAGGGATCACCGTTGTACCAACTGGTGCAAACTAAGCTAAGACTCTTTGTATTTGTTATGTTTTCTATATTGTCTAATATAAGTCTGTCATTCTACTTGTAACAATTGGGTGTCTTTATTTTTTGTATTAGGAAGATAGTTTATTATTTATTCATTTTTTCATCAATTTTGGAATAGAATATCACTGGGCCTGGTAGGAAGATAAAATATATTTGAAAAAGTTTTAAATCTAAAAATATTCCCATACACAATTTTATTGTTGTTTCTTTTGACTAGAATGATTTAGAACATGTTATTAGTAAAATAACCATCATACCAATGCTGTTTATTTTCACTGGAAATGTTTCCTTTTTTAACAATACCTATTTCAGTGGTTTTATCTTGAGTCTGATAATCCAGCTAACTTGGGGATTCATTGTTTTGAATCCCACCCAATGCTTGCATTTTGTCTATTTTGAAAACCTGACCCCATTATTATGCACAGAAAAACATGTTGAAGGCTCCAAGTTAAATCAAGCAGGTACAATTTCGTTGTCTTACAACTTTTACTCAGAACCTGACCTCAGTAAAACAATTAATAAGGTGGTGGACTTGTAACCTGGAGGTCGGTGGTTCGAGTTCCAAGTATGGCAAAAAAATCAGTAGAGCAAGTTTGTGTAGTTGGGATTGGCACAGATAACATTTTTAGCTGAGAAAAGAAAGACAAAAAATTCATGATAGTAAGAAAAATAGTTTTATTGAATTGATAAGCATGGATAGTAACAAAAATACAAAATTTAATTACAAACAGTGGACTCTGAAATGAAGCACAAGAAATACAAGTAATCTATTCGGGAGCTGTAACTTTACAGAATAATTTAAATTGTATATTTTACAGAAAATGAAAATTATTACAAGTCCTATATTGAAACTGCCATCATGAGTGAGGAACTTTCGCATTATCTGGACAGTTTAATATAGCACCTAAAATGCTAGAGGTAATCTTATCTGTATGCAAAAGTACCTCTTATGTACTGGGATGCAAAGTATCACTGATCAAAGGGTCCCCATTTCTCTGTTTGAGAACATGTCTTCCTCGGAAGAGAACCTGAGACCTTGGATCAAGATAATTAGCTGCTGTGTGATTTTTTTTATATATTTAAATCGAGCATTTTTTTATTTGAACACAGTATAATATGAAAGCTATTCTCGTAGAAAATCGAGAGTAAAAGCCAGTCCTAAAAGAGAACTTGATCCTAGATTAGTTAACCTTCTATCCAGTGTGTCATCTTATCCATTTTATGCCGGCACTCCCCTGGCTGGTAAGGTTAATCTAGATTCCTGGTACGATTTCCAGCGATTAGAGCGTATAACCCCGTCTTAATATCAGGTCGTTAAAATCAAAATAGAATTATTTGACATGATATAAGCCAATAAGCCTGAATATTGGATCAAGGCGTCCATATAATCCTTCCGCCCCAAGGAGGAAAAGTATCTGTGCCTGTCTCGCACACAGTACAAACACGGAATTACTATTCTATCAGAATGATAAGATTATTAGTTGTTGAAAGTCCCAACAAATAAGTAGCAAAAAGTGCAAAATCTGTGAGCCAAGAGAAGAGAAAGTCAGTAAATAAATTAAATCGCCGTTAAATTTGCGAATCTACCATCAAAAACAATACCTTGGTACATATGAAATAAACATCTAAATTTAAAAACAAGCTTGGAATTTTTGGTGAAACTATTCATGGTGTAAATAAAACCAGCTGTTATGGAAAACTAAAGCACCAGTGATGAACTTTATAGTCCCCCTCCAATTTGCGCCTACAAAAATACAGTCAATAATGTAACGATAAAAATCATTTATTTTTTTTAATCAAGAGGTACTAATTTGTCCAAGAATGTTATCAGCCCAGTTTCGAAAAAAGTCGCCGCAATAACTTCTATACCTTACCGGTGAAAACTATACACCGACCTCAGTAGCTTGATCAATAAGGCAGAGGACTTGTAACCTGGAGGTCGGTGGTTCAAGTCCTGGTTTCAGCGTAGATTTAGTAAAGCGAGTTTGAGTAGTTGTCATATGACGAATGTGATTAACACAAATATGATAACTATACGTCATAATAATAGGAGCGAAATTAATTGACATTTCTGTTATACCTCTATGGAAGGAGCAAATGAATAGACAAAATCAGAATCACAAGTTCAGACTTCAGCATTAGTTTCCGTTTTCCCCTTTTAAAACAATACGCAAAATCTAGACTTAAGTCCATAGAGGCATAACGAAACGTCTTAATTTTACCCTGAGTCCTGCATAATGATAATAATAACACTCTTTTGTGGAAGGTTAACCACCAGGTGAGGTTAATGCTCAAAGCATTTTCTACCACCTAACCCTCAAGAGTCTTATTATTAAGTGGTCACAAACTCAAATTAATGAGGAAAAATTCATGCACTGGGTGGGATTCGAACCAACGGATCCCTACGCTACCTGAATTACCAGACTAGCGTATTAACCACTTGACTACCAGTGCACAGTACCAATGATAGGGGAAAATATGTTCTGACTCCAACCTGTGATTCCGATTTTGTCTATTAAGTCCGCCCTGAATGTCGCGTAGTGCCGTCTCCTCCTCAAGCCACATCATCAATGAGTGAGTCGGTGTCCACTGAGCTATTGTTGGTGCAGATGAAGAATTCTATCAGGTTGAACAGAGGCCCGCGGGAGAAGGGATTCAGGTATTTGCCTCTCTTGTCACGCAGGTAGGGGTAGCGTTTGTAGTTGAACATCTCGTTGGTGGTCAAATTCATGCAGGCGTGCATTACCTGGAAATAGGACGACATTATTAGGGAATAGGAAGTCTGTCCCGGTAGCTCAGTACCTCAAGCGGTCCGCTGCTAACTAACTTCTGGGGGTTCGTGTTGTAGTAACTGACTTGAGGGACAGTTGTAATCTTATTCTATAAATTGGCTCTAAGGGCCAAATTATAAACCAGGATTAAATGTAAGATAAGCCAGACCATGCGCGGATATAGGGGGGGGCACGTGCCCCCCCAGATTTTTTCGGTAAGCGGTGATTCTCGTAAAAAAATCCCTAATCCCGTAAAAAAAAGATCTCAATGAGTTAGGGGGGCACGGGCCCCATAATAATTCCCAATTCTAAGACTAATCCCGTAAAAAAAGATCTCAATGAGTTAGGGGGGCACGGGACCCAAATAATTCCCAATTCTAAGACTAATCCGTTTAAAAAAAGATCTCAATGAGTTAGGGGGACATGGCCACAAAATAATTCCCAATTCTAAGACTAATCCCGTTAAAAAAAGATCTCAATGAGTTAGGGGGGCACGGGCCCCAAAATAATTCCCAATTCTAAGACTAATCCCGTTTAAAAAAAGATCTCAATGAGTTAGGGGGGCACGGGCCCCAAAATAATTCCCAATTCTAAGACTAATCCCGTTTAAAAAAAGATCTCAATGAGTTAAGGGGGCACGGGCCCCAAAATAATTCCCAATTCTATGACTAATCCCGTTTAAAAAAAGATCTCAATGAGTTAGGGGGGAACGGGCCCCAAAATAATTCCCAATTCTAAGACAAATAAGAAATAACTAAATAATAAAGTTGTCAAATCCACACAGATTGTCCGAGAAAACTGAAATTTTACCTATAGGTCCATTGGGATCAGGGAATATATCTCTAGGGTTCAGCTACACGGGGTAAGGACAAAATATGGATGGGTGACACAAAAAAATCACATTTTTCGACCGAAATGACATTTTTTTCTCAAAATTTGAGACGCCACGGCGCGCGGCGGCGGCGTATCAACTCAAAAAGAAAAAGTTTTAAGCAAGGGTTCAAGTTTTCATTTGAGATATCAATCACGAAATTCTGATGAGCCGTTCTTGAGCTACGTAAACAAAAAGTAATTACGTTTTTTTGACCTGAATGACATTTTTTCTCGAAATATGTCGTGACGAACTATCAACTCAAAGCGAGAATGTTTTTGCAAAGGTTGGAGTCTTGATTTGACATATTGATCGCGGATGAGACATTCTTGAGCTCCATTAAGGACAAGAAATGGATGGGTGACACGAAAAATATTGACATTTGTGTGTGTGTGTGTGTGTGGTATGGGGGGGGGTGTGTATGTGTGGGGGGGGGGGGGCTTGCGATGCGGCGGGTGCAACCCGCTAGCTAGGTATATCGTGCTATTGTGCCCCCCCAGTACAAGAGGGCTATATCCGCGCATGAGCCAGACCCTTCCTCAAGGCGGAGTTTCAACCAATTATAGCAATAGCCCAAGTTGACGGACATTCTGGCTTCTCTTAAGTATAATCCTGATTTATAATTCGGTCCTAAAACCCTTGAGTTTTAGGTCCCGTCGGTCCCGATAGCTTAGTGGCAAAGGCGGCACTCTGTGAATCCAGAGGTTCCAGAGGTCGTGGGTTCGAAACCCAGCCGGGACATGACAAGTTATCCTCCCATACGGGATTTTTACCACATAATAATATGTCTTGGGCTTACTGCTGGAATAATGGGACTTTAATAGTCCTTATCAGGCAGTATAAATAAGGCGATATTATTATTATTACTGAACAATTCTGGAAAGCCTTCATTAGTGCCAGGATGTTCGCCCCCAGGTAAATCTGATGGATACGGAAAAGTACTATCTATAAAGTTTTTTGCGTTCAATTCCCTGCCCGAGACGAAGATTTCTCATTAAAAATCGAGCTTAAGTAAAGTAACCATATCAGCTTAAATTCACTCAATCCAATAAAAAAAAGAGCAAAAAAATATTTATTTTTTTACAAAAACGAACACAATTCTTCCGATTTCTAATATTAGAAATTTCTCGGAAGTAATATTTTTTTTACAAAAACGAACACGATACTTCCGATTTCTAATATTAGAAATTTCTCGGAAGTAAAAACTCCCTCCGTGCAAGAATAAAATCCCACTCACCGAAGTGCAGGTCAGTGTTCAGCCCAGCACGACAAAAAATCCCTTCGTGCAATAATAAAATCCCACTCCCTTCGTGCAGTAATAAAATCCCACTCACCGAAGTGCAGGTCATTGTCTAGCCCAGCACGACAAAAAATCCCTTCGTGCAATAATAAAATCCCACTCACGGAAGTGCAGGTCAGTGTCCAGCCCAGCACGACAAACAGAAAAAATCCCTCCGTGCAATAATAAAATCCCACTCACCGAAGTGCAGGTTAGTGTCCAGCTCAGCACGACAAACTGGAAAAAAAATCCCTTCGTGCAATAATAAAATCCCACTCACCGAAGTGCAGGTCATTGTCTAGCCCAGCACGACAAAAAATCCCTTCGTGCAATAATAAAATCCCACTCCCTCCGTGCAATAATAAAATCCCACTCACCGAAGTGCAGGTCAGTGTCCAGCCCAGCACGACAAACAGAAAAGCCTCGACCAGCGCCAGGATAAACAGGACATCCGCCCCCTCCAGATAGATCTGATAGATGGAGAAGTACATCGCGAAGCTGCAGTTGATGGCTACACTCATCACGTAGACGAAGAACCACATCCTGGAAAGGAAAGAATTAAGGGTTAGGTGGAAAAGATTGCCATAAAAAAGGTCCCCGGTAGCTCAGTGGTAAAGGCGGCACTCTGTGAATTTATAGATTCCAGAGGTCGTGGGTTCGAAACCCAGCCGGGACATGACAAGTTATCCCTCGCATTTGGGATTTTTACCACGTACCTAATAATATGTCTTGGGCTTACTGCTGGAATAATGGGACTTTAATAGTCCTAATCGGACAGTGTAAATAAGACGATATTATTCCATTATTGTTATTCCCCTCTAGGTATATCTGATATGGAGAAGTACTACAATTCTACATCCTGGAAATGAAAAGCTACTTTTGTATGAATTATAAAAAGCTCACCCAGCCTGAGTTGGGCCGGGAATAGCCAGCATCACGAGGGTTCGAAATTGAAATGTCACCCATCCAAGTCCTAACCTCCCTGGACATTGCTTCAGTGACAGAACGAGAACTGGTGCATTTAACGTGCCATCGACGCTGGCTAAATGGGGTTTAATAGTTCTAAACCAGTGGTTCTGTGAACTGTAAACCTCACACAGATTCAACTATCGCATTGTAAATGTTCAAGCAAGCATGAGGACATCGAGACCTTTCATTCAATACCCCACTCGATAGGTTTTAATTACAAAATATCAACCGGCCCTTTTTTTGGCCCTTTCTCGATTTTTTACCACAGTGCGGCCCCTTCAGCTTACACGATCATCACCAAATTTCATTAAAGAACTCAAATATATTTTCTCAACGACTCTACAGAATTTCAAGCGCCTTGCTTTATCCAATAAAAATAGAAAAATCGTTTTCATATTTCACCAAGACGGCCCCCATTTGGCTCCGAATGGCCTAATTCTGCCCTAAAATTTTAGGACCCCAATGAACATGCATACAAAATTTCATCTATTTTGAAGAATCCGTTCGAGTGTTATCGCGGAACAGACAGACACACACACATACAGACAAACGAAAGCCAAATCGTCCAGTATGCAAGTTAAAACAGAACCTCACTTAGTGAATTGATTCTTTTAAATTGTATTTTTCATAGGTTAAATTAGGGTCTCAATTGTATAATGAGTAGCTCCCGTCAATTTACTAAATAAATGAAGTCGCTTCGCTCCCTCACTGAGTTGGGTTAATAAAGGACGCACTGACGAAGCACGTTCCTGAAACACTGGCGCAGGAATTCCTGTAAGAAAACATCCCCATAATAATAATTCCGTGTCCGTGAGATAGGTATTGATAACTAAATCACGGTGGTGAGAGGATTATATGGACGCCCAAATCCAATGTCTAGGACTCCATTCACAACATCCCCATGAATAATGAAGTGTAATAAAGAGTGGCGCCCCTCACCTGTTCCGGATGCCGACACAGTTGTAGATGAAGGGACAGTGGTGGTCAAAGAAAGCGACGCACCTGTCGCACACCCTACAGTGCTTGGCACGCAGGGGCCGTATACACCGGCACGTGTGACACAGGCGTGACAGAATGTAGTCACGGCGCTTCCACTTGTCGTAGTACGGGATCTGAAATGAACGTGACTCGATTTATTTACTCTCCACCCGCTGGGAACGACTTGGGTACAGAAGTTTTTTTGTTAGAAAATTTGATCAACCAAAACTTCGCTTTGGAAGGAATTCGAACCTGCAACATTAAGGGCGGAATTAATAGACAACATCAATAACTTAAGTCGTTGGTAAGTGTCGGTTTTCCCTTTCTTACACAGTACGCAATCCGTGACTTAGCGCCTATTACAAAAACGTCTATTAATTCCGCCCTAAGATCTAGAGACTTTACTTTCACGGTGGTCCGCTTATGTATGTGCACTGATAGTCGAGTGGTTAACGCGCTAGTCTGGTAATCCAGGTAGCGCAGGCATCCGTTGGTTCGAGTCCCACCCAGTGCATGATTTTTTCCTCAATAATTTGAGTTTGTGACCACATAACAATAAGACTCTGAGGGTTAGGTGTCGTCTGGCTGGGGGACGTTAAACAGGGAGACGTTACACGGGGGGGATGCTTTGATTTTAAAACTTTTACTTCCGAGAAATTTCTAATATTAGAAATCGGAAGTATTGTGTTCGTTTTTGTAAAAAAAAATATTTTTTTGCTCCGATTTCAATTTTTTTCAGATTTCTGGACGTTTCATAACCTCCTGAGCAAATTTGGTTTTGTGTCTGTCTGTCGGTCTGTCGTTCTGTCGGTCTGTCGGTCTGTTAAAACGATTCCTTGTAACGCGCAAATCTCGGAAACTACTCGACCGATTTTGATGAAATTTGCACACATCTAGGAGACATTCTGTAGATGGTCCCATTTTAAATTCATCGAATTCGTACTAGCGGTTCTTGGTGAAAGAGCCCATGCGCCTGACCACTAACTTTTTACTTAAACGCTTATATCTCGTGAACGGTACACCCGATTTTAATGAAATTTTGTGTGTGTATGCATATAATTGTTTTACATAGGCTATTTATATATATTTTTTAATTAATTATAATTAGACTCTGATATTTAAGAAAATCCGAAATTTTGGACAAAAAAGTCAAAAAATAAGGACCACGACTTGCCGATACAGAAATTTTTGTGGAATCTAGAATGTAGAAAAAACAATATTCTACCATATAAAACAAATTTGAAGAAAATCGGTTGAGCCGTTTTGGAAATACAAGTAATTTTCTATAAAATCTCAAAATTGGCACGTGTTAACAATGTGAAACAATCACGAGGAAGTATAGAGTCCATAATTGGCAGTGTTTTTACATTTCTTGACGTGTCGTAAATCGTAATCTCCTGACCTGAGCGAGTTTTTTTTTTTTTCTCTGCTGATGAGAGAGAAGCTGCTCGTTTCTCACCTGTTTGATGGCGGTGTAGTAGTTCTCCGACCCCGTGGGAACATAGCCAGGGTCTTTCCTGTTAGCAGTCAACCAGCTGAGCCACATGACACAGTTCCAGTAGATAAAACAGTAGTGGGCCCTGCGAAGTAGATCCCATGTAAGCGGAACTACCTGTATCGGGGTCAAGATAATTAGGAGTCAGAAATTGCTGTCTATATAATATTATGGGAAAAATTAGGGTTTTAATATAACAGAACTTTTGCAAAGAATGAGTGTTTTTTAAGTAGATCCCATGTAAGCGGACCTAATACCTGTATTGGGGTCAAGATATTTAGGGGTCAGAAATTGCTGTCTATTATGGGAAAAAGTGGTTCTAATACATAATATAACAGATCAGAACTAATATAACAGAAACTTTGCTAAGAATGAGTGTTTTTTAAGTAGATCCCAAGCGGACCTACCTGTATCGGGGTCAAGATAATTAGGGGCCAGAAATTGCTGTCTATTAGGGGAAAAATTGGGGATCTAATATAACAGAACTTTTGCAAAGAATGATTGTTTTTTTTAGTAGATCCAATGTAAGCGGACCTACTTGTAATGGGGTCAAGATAATTTTATTAGGGGTCAGAATTTATGATCTGTTATCTCTATGGGAAGAATGTGGGGGTCTCATGTGACTCACATTTTTTAACGCCTTAATAAACACGGCAGAGAAAATCCCTTGTGAGTGGAATCACCTGTGTACATGTATGAGATCTTGAGAATTTGGGGTCAAAATTATTATTTGCGGATGAGAAGTTAAAATCTGATAAACGTATACTCGAATGTATTGCGTGAATTCTCCAGTAGGTACACTATTAAAACAGATTTTAAGCGATTCCATTGAAAGAAGATTTAAAACTTACCCTTAGAATATACAAAGGTTACATAAACTTAATCTGAGATAATACAGAGGGTACAGACACTTACCCCAAGAATATATACAGAGGGTACAGACACTTACCCTTAGAATATACAGAGGGTACAGAAACTTACCCCAAGAATATACAGAGGGTACAGACACTTACCCTTAGAATATACAGAGGGTACAGAAACTTACCCCAAGAATATACAGAGGGTACAGACACTTACCCTTAGAATATACAGAGGGTACAGACACTTACCCTTAGAATATACAGAGGGTACAGAAACTTACCCCAAGAATATACAGGGGGTACAGGCACTTACCCTTAGAATATACAGAGGGTACAGAAACTTACCCCAAGAATATACAGAGGGTACAGACACTTACCCTTAGAATATACAGAGGGTACAGAAACTTACCCCAAGAATATACAGGGGTACAGACACTTACCCTTAGAATATACAGATATAGAGGGTACAGACACTTACCCTTAGAATATACAGATACAGAGGGTACAGACACTTACCCTTAGAATATACAGAGGGTACAGACACTTACCCCCAAGAATATACAGGGGGTACAGGCACTTACCCTTAGAATATACAGAGGGTACAGACACTTACCCTTAGAATATACAGAGGGTACAGACACTTACCCTTAGAATATACAGAGGGTACAGACACTTACCCTAGAATATACAGAGGGTACAGACACTTACCGTTAGAATATACAGGGGGTACAGGCACTTACCCTTAGAATATACAAAGGGTACATAAACTTACCCCAAGAATATACAGAGGGTACAGACACTTACCCTTAGAATATACAGAGGGTACAGACACTTACCCTTAGAATATACAGAGGGTACAGACACTTACCCTAGAATATACAGAGGGTACAGACACTTACCCGTAGAATATACAGAGGGTACAGACACTTACCCTAGAATATACAGAGGGTACAGACACTTACCCTTAGAATATACAGAGGGTACAGACACTTACCCGTTAGAATATACAGAGGGTACAGACACTTACCCGTAGAATATACAGAGGGTACAGGCACTTACCCTTAGAATATACAGAGGGTACAGACACTTACCCTTAGAATATACAGAGGGTACAGACACTTACCCTTAGAATATACAGGGGTACAGACACTTACCCGTAGAATATACAGGGTACAGCACTACCGAATATACAGGGGTACAGCGCACCTCAAATAACAAGCCCTTAGAAAAGGTAAAGTTTATCAGAGGTACAGGACTACTTACAATTCATAAACATAGTAAATATACAGAGGGTCCAGACACTTACCCGTAGAATATTACAGGGGGTCAGACCACTTACCGTAGAATATTACGAGGGGTACAGGCACTTACCCTTAGAATATACAGGGGTACACCCAGAAGAGCACTGAGCAAACGAAGAAGAGGATAGGGATCTTGGTCTGTCCCGCACCTCCAAATAACAACTCCTGGAAAAAGTATTCGTAAAGGTTAAAGTTTATCATAGTGTACAGTACATACATATACATATATACTAATTTATCTATCAGCGGTTCCCAAACCTTTTTAGCTTGGGGGCCCAATAATATTTTTAAAACACTTTTGGGGCCCAGCCCGATTTCATACCGTACTTATTTTGCACTTTTTAATATTATTCCTCTTTCTATCACTGAAGTCAGGCAGCGTCCAGCGAGCCTAGGATTTGGATGGGTGACCTGTCAAATTCGAACCCTCGCCTCGTGACTTTTTAGTCAGCCTGAACTTAGCATGCTAATTTACAGGCGCGGCCGGTGGGGAAATGTTTTGGGGGTGCTGCATACCGGACTAAAATAGGATTAATATGGTCGCTCTTTCAGTATCTAAAGAATTTTAATTTGTTTACCATGCCCATTATAATAATTCTGCATTAATTATTCTAGAAATGTGTGATAACTTTTATTGTGGATTGTGTACGACTTGAGAAAATCCTCTCTTTTTTATTTGTGGTCTGGGAGTGCTGGAGCTCCGCAGCTCCTTAGCACCGGCCGCGCCTGCTAATATATATAATAGTAATTTGGTTTCACTTACCACAAATCTCTAATGGGAGGGAACCAGCTGTTCTTCTTCTTGATCTGGGTGGTCAGCAGGGAACAATGTCGTCATGGCGATGGCTTCTAGCCAGCATGAGGGGCGTCTTGCCGTTCTTATCTCGTGGCTCCAGCTCGATTTTTCTCTGGAAAAATATCAGGACGACTTGTAAACCACATGGAACCTTATGAGCATGAACATTATTTGGTTTGATATATACTTACTTACTTTCCGTGTCCGGAAACATACTTGAACGTCAAATCTTGAATTTCCAGAAGTTGGCAACGTGAAGGGTTTTTGGATTTGCTTGCATGAGCTCTTCTCGTATGCAAGGTTCTTCCAATTCCAATTGGCTGCAGTTTAGGAGATGGTCATGAGTTTGAGTTTCGCCACAATCACATTTATTGTCTCCTTCTTCAACATATCCCCATCTGACGAGGTTCTCCCTGCATCGAGATACTCCGGTTCTGAGTCTGTTGAGTGATCTCCATGTTGTATAGGGTAGATCAAAACCTGTGGCTGGATTCTCTTTCAGATCAGGTGGAGGGTCTGGTTGAAGTGATTTAAAAAAACGAGACCCCTGAATTCGGAGTCAAACGAGTCCTTTTACCAAGATTACTTGGGGTCACCATCAACAACTTCAGTGACACGCTGCTTTTAGAGAACTTCGCCAAAGTGCCATGAGTACCCCTTTGGGATCTCAACTCAGCATGACAATACAATTCATGAGACCCCATTTAGAATCTTAATTAATGATTGAAATCGCATCAAATTTTTTCCAGGAGGCCATATGCGTACCCATTTGTTACCTCATACTATTCAGCCCTGAAATTTAATTTATATTTGTTTTAAACTTCTGGAATTCTGTCTTCGAGTTACAGCCAGATCAGATGGGGAAAAAGTATCATGGATTGTTGAGAAATGTCATCCAAATCTTGACTTGGTACTTTGGTGAAGTTCTCTGAGACACAAAATGGAGACTCATGGCACTGAAGTTGTTAAAAAGTCTCTTCCACATAACTTAGGGCGGCATTATAGACGTTTTTGTAATACCTCTGTGGCGCTAAGTCACGAATTGTGTACTGTGGAAGATAGGGAAAACCGACGCTTAGCAATGATGTGATAGAGAATTTGTCTATTAATTTCGCCCTTAGTTTGGTTGGTTCCAGCACAGGAGTTTGGCTTTCCCCTAGCACTCACCTTTTCACAAAGGATCTTCACGCAGTAGAAATTGCCGGAGAGACAGGCCAAATGGAGCGCTGTCGAGCCGAAGTTGTCAGCTTTCTGTAGGTCCACACCGGAGTACATGAGGATGCGGATCAGCTCAGGGTGGCCTGGAAGATTGGAGAAATAAAATTTCAATAGAAATTTAGAATTTATTTAATTTTTTATGACAAATCTAGAAATAGACTGACTAGTGAAGAAACAAATCCATTGTAAGATTGATATTTACGGCGAAATTAACAGACAAAAGCGAGATCTGTTTTCCCCATCTAAGACAGTAAGTACTCAGTATCTAGAATTAGCTTGAAGGGGGTATTACAAAAAAGTCTATTAATTCCTCCCTCAATTTTACAATAATGTGAAGAAAAAAAAAATATCTAATAGACACTAATTTAACTGCCCCATTAGGACCTAAGAGTTCATTTATCCAGCAGTTGTTTTGATTTCATGAGTAAGTATTCAAACCTACATTTCGAGGACGGAAGAGACTACGTATATTCCATCGTATTTATTTTGCAGGGGTTTCTTGAAAATTGGGGGGGGGGGGGTTTGCACCCAAACCCATAAAATAAATAAAAATTCATACATCGGGTGGAATTCGGATTCGAACCAATAAATTCCTACACTACCTGTAATACCAGACCAGCACCAACCACTTGAATACGAAACTAAAATTGCTTGGTCGTAATGCCACCAGTGATGGCTACAAATTGCTATTCCATTTCCTCACTGTATAGACCCCCGACTTCGTGGCGATACTTTAATTGCCCTCCGCATCCTATCTTGTCATCTACATACCAACATCCGTGACTCCCTCCCTGCTCCCCCGACCTCTATAATAACAAGGTTAAAGCGCTTATAAAGAAAATAAAGTTCTTTGATTTGGCTGGTCGGAGCTCTACCGCGCCTAAATTCATAATTATTTGTATTTTTTTAAAATAAAGAGTATTTAAAAAAATCTGGTGTAAACATCACACGACTTTCCTTATCCCCCAAAAATAAGTCAAATTGCGCCACCTCAAAATCATTGGATTTGATACGTCGCAACCCCCATCTAGGGTGAATAATAAAAAAGTTAGTCCAAGCGGGTCCCCCTAAAATACCGGTAAATCACACTGCCGGGATTTGAACCCGGGTCTACTGTGTGCAAGCCTACTCTTCCTCACCTTTATAGGCGGCCCAATGGAGGGCCGTGTCCCCGTTGATGTCCGTGAGGTGGTGCATGGCGGCCGAGCCCAGGAGAAAGGCCGCGGTGGCCGCCCGGCCGAACATACAGGCCGTCATCAGCGGGGTCAGGCCCTTGAAGTCGGGCGTGTTCACACTCACCCCAGCCTGAGAAGGGTGGTAAAGAGAGTGATCAAATAATAATTTAATTTATTTGAACAATATACGGGCATATTTACCCTGTACTAACTAATTTTACAATTCATTTCCCTAACTAATCGTAATAAAAAACAAAATATAAAACTATCTAACATAAGACTTTAATTTACAATGATTGAGTGGTACAGTCATTTTGAAATAAATGAAAACTATTTCTGTTAAACTACATCAAAATTATTATTAAAATAGTCTCCCATATTTCTTCACTGAATTTTTGGTCGATTTTTAATAATAATTCTGAGGTTGATTGTTCCTGTCTATGAAAACAAGTACCAGAGGTACCAGTTGAAATGGAACAAGAGCCCTCTCTCCAATCCGAAGGTTGTGCTTTAGGTTAACCCCCAACCAAACATGGAATGTGTAAGCGCCTCAAATAACAAGGCACTTTAAATGACTGACAACTTTATACACAAAAAGACTGATCTGTCGAGATCTTGGTCCCTCAGCACTCACCTGTAGAAGTATATGTACGATAGCCGTGTGGCCCTTCCGGCACGCCCAGTGGATGGGTTTGGGCCCCTGGATGCCCAGACAAGACATGTCCACGGGCGCCCCTCGCTCTATCAGGTACCGCATCACCTCCACGTTGCCGTCTAGGGCCGCCCAATGGGCGGGGGTGTACCCCCATTCGTCCCTGGAAGACAGGGACTCTGGGCCTAGTTTCTCGACTAGCTGCTCCATGTCAGATACCGTCCTGGATAAGAGATATTTATCATTTTGTAGATAACCTTACATATTAATAAGTGGTGGACTGGTAGTATATTCTTACATTTTCATTTGGCGGGGTGGAGGGAGCTCCTTAAAACACTTTTATGCTTATACTCGGGAGTTAATACATATAGAGTCCATTTATTCCAGCAGATAATAATAATAATGTGTTTTATTCTACATTTCTTTTACATTACATAGTTACATATAAGATATAGCACATAGGAAAAGAAATATTTAAGTGAAACTGTATGTTTTACACAGACTTGTCACTCTAAGAGACCCAGTATAGTATGGGTCTCTTGTTTTTGTGACATTAATGTACATTAATAATTATGTACAAGTGCATTAATATGCCATTGTAGGTATGTGATCCAATTTTGAACCAACACACGGATCCCTTCGCTACCTGGATAACCAATCAACCAGAGAAGTACCACAACTCGACCTCTATAAGAAAAACATAGCACACTTAACTATCAACTTAGCAAACACCCACAACTCTCCATATGTTAGTACATATATTATTGTTGGGTTTTTTGTTTCTCACTTTCTCAGTGTACGTCCATTTTAGTAATTTAGTTTACCTAACGAATGTAGAAAGCACATTAGCTAATGTACCTTCACTACCTTCTCCTGTTATCTGACAGTGAAACATACTGCGGTATTTTATAAAATCCATATTTAAAGGGAGCACAACAGTGGGCTATAGGTTACTAACCTGTTTGGTGGGACACTTTTCACTTTAACTCTAACTTTTTTAACATCATTTTATGTTCACCAATTTTTTACCAACACAATATACCTAATAATTATGATATGACATTTATGACTCTGAACTGATCGATAAGCTTGATCGATAAGACGGCGGAAAATTAAATGAAATTAAAGACGAGTAAGACGTACTTTACAAAAACTGAGTAATTAATTTATTTTTTAATAATGTATTATTTCTTAATTTATGAAGGGCCGAGGCAATCTCTTCCACCCAAAATGATTTACAGCTTTGTTTACCTATCACAAAAAAATCCGATAGTGAAATGAGTAGATATTTATTGTATTTAATAACTCTTTGTACCTGTGTTAACAATTTCTTAATTGATGCACAATAAATAAATAGATTTCGGGTATGAGAGTTGAGAATATATACCATATCTGAGAAGACGAAAGAATACCTGACATTTCAACAAATTCTTGTCTTTATTTAGTTTTTACCAGATCAAAGGCTTTCTGTCAAACCAGTTCTAACCAGATTATTTTAATGGATATGTATGTGTAGCATTTTTGTGCAAGTAAATAAAATATTCAAATTTAAAATGAACGAGAGACTCACCCATTTCGGACAATGTCGAAGATGGACTTGAAAGAGTGGGCTGCTTCGAACTCGGTACTCTCCGAACAGGACAAGATGGAACTGTCCTTGCAGGACCCGGGGCCCGTGTTGGGCCCATGGGCTCCGGCGGCCCCAGATTCCAGGCCCCACACATTTTGGGACGGGGCCCCACCGGGCGAAGGGAACACTTTGGACAACGTCCTGAAATGGTTGGTCGCGGAAAACGGGTCCGAAAAGAAGGTGTTTGAAGAAGTTTGTGTGTGCTCTTCACGAAGCAGCTGACAGCCGAGTGAAAATGCTTTAGAGGAGTTTGTGGAAGAAGGGGAGAGAGTTTTAGAGGAGAAGGAAATAGAGGTAGAGAGGGCGTCAGGGGAAAAAGAGGTTTAACAGTATCATGGGGTAGAGGGGTTTCAGGGGTCGAACTGGAAGAAGAAAGGGAGGCTCTGAGAGTTTTAGGAGGAGAGGAGAATGCAAGGTAGACTGAGAGGACGAAAGAAGAGACAGAGCCTTGAGAGAGTGGGGGGTAAAGTGTAAGATTGGGAAAGCTTTGGGAGTGTTGGGGGGAGAGGGGAATATAGGGCAAAATGATTGAGCGAAAGGGGAGTGAGAACCTTAAGTATGTTAGGAGTAAGGGAGTTAGGGGCTGACTGAGGGAACGAAAGGGGAGAAATAGTGTTGAGAGTGTTGGAGGGAGAGACTCGTACTCGAAAGGGAAGTACGAGCTTTAGAGAGAGTAAGGAGGAGAGGGAAATAAAGGACAGACTGAGAGAGAAGGAGAGAAAGCTTTGAGAATGAAGGAGGGAGATAGAGAATGTAGGGGTACAATGAAATGGCGAAGAGAGAGGTAAAACTCTTGGCGTTCGGGGTAAAGAGGGGTATGTACGGGGGTAAAGAGGGTATGTAGGTGGACTTTGAACTTATTGATTAAGAGTGAGGGGAGGGAATGGGAAAGTAAAAGAGGCGGAAGGGAAGAGGATGTTCTAGCAGTGTCTCCCAAAGTTTGTTCTTCATGGTCAGCTTTTTACAACTGCATAGGGACCGTAGTTCTTTTACCGTAGTTCTTTTACCATACATACTGTTGATGTTCATGTTTTACCGTACATTTTCAGGGGAGTTTTGCAGACCATGGTTTGGGAAACTGTTCTAGAGGTTAGATGAGGGAGTTATATTGGAATAGAAGAGGGAAAAATGGAGTTTAAAGGTAGGGAAAAGGTAAAGGAGTGAGGAGGTCAGGGAGGTGATTTTCTAGTGGGTAAAAAAGATTATGTGGGTGGAGTGATATTTTAATAGATAATGAAGAGAGAGAGTTATGGAGGTAAAGGTAGAGTAGAGGGAAGGTTTGTTGTGAAGAGGAGTTAGGCAGAGGTGTAAGGAAGGTCATGTTGAAACAGAAGAGATCGAAAAACTTGTAAAAAGAGAAAGAAACGTGAGGTATGTGTTTAAAGAAAGTGAGTGTATAATCAGAAAGATTTAATAAAGAGGATGAGGAGAAACGAAAAATTAAGTTAGGGGAGGTTAGAAGGTAAAGGCGAGGTTAGTGCTCAAAACATTTTCTACCGTCTAAAAACGAGTCTTGTTATTATAGGTCACATAGTCAAATAAAGAAAAATCCCTTAGCCAGCGTCGATGGCATGTTGAATACACCGGTTCCCTTCAGAACACCGAAGTTAAGCGACATCCAGCGAGGTTAAGACTTGGATGGGTGACCATTCAAATTCTAATTCTCGTGACGCTGGCTTTTCCCGGCCCCACTCAGGCTGGGTGAGGTCAATGTGAGTAGCAGGTTTGTGAGTTTCCTGCGAATGGAGGGTAAAACCCCCGTCGTGATATGACCATGGCAGTTGAAAGCGACGTTAAACCCCACCTAAAAAAAAAAAAAAAAAAAAAAAAAAAAAAAAAAAAAAAAAAAAAAAAAATCCACAAATCCACAAATCACAGATCCATGCGCTAGATTTTTTTTTTGAGAAGGGGAAAATTTTCAGCAAACACCGGCGTGGGTAAGTTCCTGTGAGCCAGCGAGAAGGTTTTTTACCGTCTAAAAACCCCTTCATTTATCAGTTCTTTTCTTATTTATGCCCTGCAACCACCGTGTGGCATTACTTCAGGGATGCGCTAGATTGTTGATCTACAAGTCGAGCACGCGATAACCACATCGAGTTTAGCTAACTTTACTTCAGAGAGCTGAGAGAGAAGAAAAACTTTAGTTAGTAGAGGTAGGGAACTTAAGTTGGGAGAGACAGAAAAACTCAAGTTAATATTGTAGAAGTAGAAACTTAACTTTAGAGAGAGACGAAAAACTAAGTTAGGAGAGAGAGGAAAACTTAAGTTAGTAGAGGTAGGATTTTAAGTTGGGAGAGAGACAAAAACTCAAGTTGGGAAAGAGACGAAAAATTAAGTTGAGAGAGGGACAAAAACTTAAGCTAGGAGAGGTAGGGGACTTATGTTGGGAGAGAGACAGACTTAAAACTCAAGTTAAGAGAGTTAGGTTAGGAAACTTAAGTTGGGAGACAGGCTTAAAACTCAAGTTAGGAGAGTTAGGTTAGGAAACTTAAGTTGGGAGTCATACTTAAAATTTAAGTTAGGAGAGTTAGGTTAGGAAACTTAAGTTGGGAGACAGACTTAAAACTCAAGTTAGGAGAGGTAGGGGACTTAAGTTGGGAGTCATACTTAAAACTTATGTTGGGAAAGGTAGGGAAGAGAGAGGAAGGGAGAGAAACATGTGGGAGATGATTGTATGGGAGTGAAAAGCACTCCATGCGATGTGACCTTTGTAAACGAACTGAATAATTCATTACCTTGTGTAGAGGACTAATGAGATGAGAGCCATGAAAGCTGCTAATTTGTTGTACCTATCTAAGGCCTGTGAACTTGTGAAGTAATACTTCTTATTTTTCTGTTTATACTGATTAAAATAGAGAAGTTAGTTCATGACATGGATAATCAGAAATATTACCTGCTGATGAGAGCAAATAATCTCGAATCAGCTGTCCAGGTATGTGCTGATATTCATGTACGATTCCCAGCGATTAGAGGGTATCACCCCGTCTTGAAGAACTTTTATCGGAATGTTAAAACCAAAAAAGCTTAGACATTTCATCTGGGCGTTCAACTTCCAAATAATCCTTCCACCACCGTGAGATAGGGATCTGTGTGCCTATCTGATGGACGGACATTATTATCGAATTCTAATGTCCGAGGAGGACTAAAGTTCTTTTTCTGGTAACTCACATAGTCAAGGCATCATCGGTCTGGTAATCCAGAGGTTGCGGGTTCGAAACCCAGCCGGGACATTACAAGTTTTCCACTCACTTGGGAATATGACCTTGTAAAAATACGTCATGGGCTTACTGCTGGAATAATGGGACTCATTAGTCCTACCTTTAGGGAAATCTCTAGGCGGGGCTAATGCTCAAAGCAATTTATACCACCTAATTCTCAGAGTATTATTATTATGTGGTCGTACACTCAAATAGATGAGAAAAATTCCAAGCGTTGTGTGGGATCCGAACCATGGAATGGATTGTTTACATTATAAGTCTAGCTCCGCTCGGTAACCACATGCTTAATTGATTGGTTTCAAGATAGTAGTAGATACCAATGTAGTAGATACCTATCAATTTGTTATGATCATAATTATTACGTATTAACATTGGGCAGATAAGAGACGTGGACACCCTAAACAGGTAGGTAATATTAGATAGATTCCATAGATAAAAGTAACTTCTAGTGCTCCGAATTAAACAGAAGTTTATTTAAATCTATTCATTAAATTAAGAATCTCGGTATCTACGAAAGTTTTATTGACCATACCCTTGAGTCCATCATCAAATAGGAGGCAATCTACGGAACTTTGAATGACTACAACCTGAGTCGCCGTCATGAGTGCCACCCATAACTTGCATACCCTCTGTTCCCTGGGAGACTTGAAGGCGGTCGTGGACACTCTAAACAGGTAATATGCTAATCTGTAAAGCACTTGAAAATTGAATAATTGCTAATTTAAGTTTTTTAAGTTACCAATCACAATTATTTGTGTAATCGCCGTCGTGATGTCTCAATATTACTAAAAAAATTCCGTACTTTACATTCCAACCATCCAAAACTCCGAGTTTTATAAGTCCGCCGCCTTAACGATCTACTTTTATTTATTTTTTAAAGATACTTTTTTTTATTTAATCTCAATCCGACTTTTAATCAAAATTTAGGCCGGAATTAATACATGTTCTTGTAATACCTCTGTGACGCCAAGTCACGGATTGCGTACTGTGTAAGATAGGGAAAACCTACGCTTAGCGCAATGACTTTTGTAATGTAGAATTTGTCTATTAATTTCGCCCATAATCTCAATCCAACTTTGTGGTTCTAGAGTTATAACAATAATACACATTACACATATTTCACACACAGACAAACGAATCATTTTTTTTTTTCTTCTTCTTTTTTTTTTGGTTTTTAACGTCGCTTTCAACTGCATGGTCATATCAAGACGGGGGTGTTACCCTCCATTCGCAGGAAACTCACAAACCTGCTACCCACATTAACCTCACCCAGCCTGGGTTGGGCCGGAATGCCAGCATCACGAAGTCTTCACCTCGCTGGACGTTGCTTAACTTCGGTGATCCAACGAGAACCGGTGCATTCAACGCGCCATCGACGCTGGCAACGAATCATTTTATAACATGTAAAATAATTTGTACTTGTAATATTATTCAATTTGATTCATCCGACAGCCAGCCAAACATCATAAACTCTCGGGTTCAAGGATGGAGCGGCCTCATGTTCGCCGCGTATCACGGCCGGGCCGAAGTGGTGGCCCATTTAGTCCAGAGCGGGGCCGACAAAGCGGTCTCCGACGGCAAAGGTCAGACGGCTTTACTCTTGGCCGCCAGTAGCAACAGCATGGCGATTCTGACGGCTGTCTATGATGTGAGTTCCTCATCTTCAAAACAATAAGGGCGGAATTAATAGACGTTTTTGTAATACCTCTGTGGCGCTAAGTCACGGATTGCGTATTGTGTAAGATAGGGAAAATCGACACTTACCAACGACTTAAGTTATTGATGTTGTCTATTAATTCCGCCCTAAATAATGGAGTCTAACACCCGTATTTATGAACAGCGAATTTTGTCTGAGCACTGTCTCAAGCAAGGTATTGGCCAATAATATTTAAGGAAATCATGCTTCAGACCATGCTCAAACGGCGTTTTCTGTTCATAAATACGGCTGTAACACCCGTATTTATATGAACAGAAAACGCTGTTTGAGCATGATCTGAAGCATGATTTTCTTAAATATTATTGGCCAATAACCTGCTTGATACAGTGCTCAGACAAAATACTCTGGCCATAAATAATGGACTTTTACAGCCGTAATATTTATGAATAGAAAACGCCGTTTGAGCATGATCTGAAGCATGATTTTCTTTAACACTTGTGCGCCACGTCGCTCAATATGAGCGACAGCGACCTCCCGCTGGGGCCACGTCTCTCATTTTGAGAGACACTAGACCTCTCTTTGAAGCATTGGTCTCAGTATGGGCCACACTACTGTGTATTTTGTATTGAGAATTTGAAGCGTGGCCTCCTGAGGATGATAAGAGTGTGCTTGGTTTTCACCTATCTAGTTTTTGAAGCATATTGAGAGACAATCCTTTGTATCGTGGCCCCAGGGGAAAATCACGATTTTGGGCTTGGGCGCACAAAGGTTTAATATTATTGGCCAATACCTTGCTTGAGACATAGTTCAGACAAAATTCGCTGTTCATAAATACGGTGTTAATGTGTTACAAACGTCTTAAGCATGATTTCCTTTAATATTATTGGCGACTTGCTTGAGACATTGCTTAGACGGCGTTTTTTGTTCACAAATACGGCTGTTAATTTCTCACATTGACCGCTTAAGCTTTTGCTCGGCCGTTAATTTTTTTTTTTGTTACACTGTTGAAAATAGTTAATTTAATTTTAATTAGTGGTATTTTTATTAGTGCAATTTAAAATGTTTTAAAGTATCTTGAATCACTATCCATTTTTGAATCTACCAATCGAACCGTAATCCGTATATAAACAACATTTTTTCCAGTGTGAAACTGCTAAAATAAAAAAAAAACTCGACCAGCACTGTACACAATATGGGCTAATCAGTCGATTTCCCCATTAGGCTCAAAAGAAAGGATCTTTAACTAAAACTCCGATTATGGCTTTGTCTTTGCAATAGCTGGTATCTATATATATATATTTTTTTTTTTTTTTTTTTTTTGCAAGGCTCAAATAGACACTATGATTGACAAAACCTCAAAGAGGTATTATGAATGATGAAACCTGTCTTACGGGATATCAAGTTAAACGCCTCAATCTTCCATGCGGTCAGTTTGGAGTTCGAACCCATTCATTTTCAACAAAAATTGTCAAATATGTACAACATAGCTGGTTTTATTCATTTTTAATTATTCAATTTATACATATTTTTTTGTTTCTTTTTCCCAACGACTTCACAGGAGCGAATAGTTAACAAATCAGATGAGAACGGATGGACGGCGTTATTTCATGCGGTGAATGTGGGGTTCGAACCCGGGATACATTACCTGCTGCAGCACAAGGCGGACATTAACCACAGGTAACGACTACTCTTCATGGTCCAGAGGTTCGAACTCTTTAAGTTCGAACCTAAGGATGGGCAGAATTGTCCAACAAAAAATCTATCTGTTTGATTTATATGGTTTAACGTCCCTTTCAACTGCTTTCATATATAGACGGGGATTTTAGCTTTTGAACCCGCAACTTCTGGGGTTCAAAAGCTAAAATCGACAGACCGAGACACCACTGACCATTGAGCTACCGGGAATGATGTATCTTTTGTGACATTTTCCCAGGGATACGAATGGCAGCACCGCTCTGATGCTGGCATGTGGCAACGGCGCTCAGACCATCATTCAACTCCTGATCAGCTATCAGGCTGATCCATCCATCCTGAATAGCGACCAGGAATCCGCCGAGGATGTTATCATCAAGTACTCGAGGTCAGTGATTTCTATCACAGTCATGGAAGTTTTTTTTTTTTTTTTTTTTGTACTTGGGTTCGATACCTAACAGGGTTGAATTTTCTACATTTTGTGATCATCCTTTTCTGGCCACCCTAGAAATCGTGATGCGCTATTCCCGGCCAATCAGGCTGGATGAGGTTTTAATATGGGTAGCTGGTTTTTGAGTTTGAGTTTCCTAGACGCTGAAGAGACATCAAGTATAACGAAAAAAGTTGTCTAATCCTTTTGAAGGCAAGACTTTTTTGATACAAAATTTCCCTTTTACAGGCGCTCCAGTCTTGTCTCCCTCTCCAGCTACAAACTCCCGAATCCGACACTCTGGCTAAACTGTTTCGTGAACTTCATCTGGATAAATACTACCCGATCTTCCACGAACGCAACATCGGTCTTGCCGAATTCACCCGAATGAATGAAGATGACTTGAAAGACGTCGGAATCAAGTGAGTAATCCGATCTGTTACGAGTGTATTATTGGTCATTTGTCAATTTAAATCGCATGATTTGGACAGTAACATTTAGAATTGGTACTTCCTAATTTTCATAGTCAATTACCTCTCCGTAAGAAACTATAGATTAACTTACTTGAAACTGTCTTCTTTAAGATGGCAGCTATAAGAGTGGGTTCGATTGAATGGACGCACTTCATAGATTTCAATTAAAGTGGATATTTTACGATAACATAATCAGTGTTAGCGAAGTTACATGAATGAGACAATGACGGAAACTCAATTTACTGTAGAATTGAAACTTTCGGATCTTTTGGACCAGATGCCTTGGATCTATTCAATTCTATTTCCAAGTCTCTGGTGCTTGAAACGAAAGAGAGACGTGCAGGGGAGTACTTCCGACAAAGAGTGAGTTTCGCGGTACAAAGAGGAAATGTTGCAATTGTTGCATCCGTGTTGAGCACACTAAAGAAAGAAGATGTGTTTACTGAAATATATTATATCAATTCGCCTCTGATAACACAAAGAGGCGTAAACAACATTTTCGAAATTTTACAGGAGAGCCAAAATGAGTTTTCTTGTGCATAAATTTTTGTTCACGGTAGGAAAATCATCACTTCCCTGTACCCGTGAATGACCATACAAACTTTTTCTGTTTCCAAATTTGATTATTAACTGTGACTATCGATTTACGCCTATTTGATTTGTCTGAAAAAGAAAAATGGAGGGATACCTGATTTCAATTTTTGTTGTATCTTTTCTTTGGATTATAATTGGATTACGTCTATTTGTGAGAACAAAATATAGCACAAGTAGACTCAATCCAAGCAATAAAACCGATTTCAAAAATTTGTGGTTTTACGCCTCTTTGTGTTATCAGAGCGATTATTAAACATAAAAAAAAAAAAATACTGTATAATGATACACGAGTCGTTCGCTTCGAAACAGAGGAGTGGATATCTTTTTGAAGATTTTTTCTACGCTATAGAAAATCTACAGTGTGTGTATACGAGTATGTAGTACCTATTTTGCTTTCGAAGTATGCACTCAACCTCCTAGACTCTACGAAAATAAAAAAAAACATTTTTAGAGTACCAACTAACATTTTTATTGGTTCTAAGTAGTTAGTTCTTTTACTAGTAAGTGGGGCTGAGTGCGCATTACGCCGTAACAAGTAGTATCATAGACTTGACTAAAAATGAAATGATGCACGTCATTTAATAATGCCACACTGTGATACAACACGAATTGACCAAAACAAAGAAATAATCATTTACAAAGAAATGATTTTTTGTTGTTGCCATTTTGCAGATTATTGGGACCAAGAAGGAAAATGTACCTGGCTATTTGTAAACTGAAAGGCGAAAACTACAAGCCACCGAGTGATATATGACGGTGCAGCACAAGATTGTCTGAACTTCTAAAATCTAGATCACAGGTTCGATTCCCAGAACGGGCAAGAATTTCTATTGAATTTATGTTATATGTTCAATTGTTTGGCTTGCTTTTATCCATTTTTTCTTCTTCTTCTCTCTTTCTTTCTTTTTTTATCGAGATGATATTACCTAATTCAGAAGTTGCAATCTGAGCCATCTGTTCCGACTAAACTTAAGATGGCAAAAAAGTTTTTTCAGGCAATTTTTCCAAGTTTCATTTTTTTCTCCGGATAGGATAATTTATGTAATAGAAGTAAAACTAAATTTAGGTAAAATGAAAATATAATGTTATGAAATATTATTTTTTGTACTTCATAGATAACAAGTGATTTTTGCGTATTTCTTTCCTCTACTTTCTACGTAAAATAAAGAAACAATATAAAAATACAACAAAACTTAATACTGAATATATGTCGAACCCACTGCCTCCTGGTTCAAAACATGATTGTAAACACTGAGTCCACTCATAAGTAGCTTAATAGACATATAGTTATACCGCCCAAATAGGACTTCAGAATGAATTAAATCCAGCCGTTGTCTAGATGGCTCTACTGTGGCCAAATTCTTAAATGTATACACTATCATGAACAGCTGAAAATACTCAGTCTATACACATGAAAAATTGAAAATCGCTTTTGGCATGTAATAACTGACTGTTTTGAAGTTTTGATTGAAGAATAATATATATCGCCTTATTTATACTGCCCGATTAAGACTATTAAAGTCCCATTATTCCAGCAGTAAGCCAATTATTATTATGTGGTAAAAATACAAAATGGAATGATAACTTGTCATGTCCCGGATGAATTTCGAACCCACACCTCGGAATCTCTGGATTCACACAGTGCCGGCCTTTACCACTGAGCGACGGGACAGACAAAACAAAATCTAAAGAATAGTTTGGGTTTTCTACTTTGTCATTTCTGTATTGTAGATGAATTGTATGAAAAGCACATCATGTACATTCTATACAATACATTTTTTTGCTAAATCGGATTTGTTCTAATAAAACAGTCTGACAACTCATTATTCTGAGAAAGAAACTTATGAGCGACTCAAGACGTCTATTTATTCCGTCTTATATCTTGAGAACAGGGAGGCAGAGAAGTCCCTAATTAAAACTACAATAAACTATTTTAAAGTAAACAATATACGATACGCATGACAGAAGTTTACGACATAAAAACAAAATGTATAAAAAATAATACTGTGATTTAAAATGGAATTGGAAGACAGTGTTGCCTTTTAACACAATGGGGAAGACGAATGAATACTGATACAGCATAATGGGTATTTTCTCACTCTCAATTGTTTCAACAACAAAAAACTAATTGCAATATTTCTTACCTTACAGATGATAGAAAGTAAAAAAATCGATGAAGATAAACAATAAGTAGATAAAGACACAAGGTGCCATTACATTAAACTTGATAAAATTGTGTTTTTTCAAACTTTTGTTTACATAAGGTTAGATAATAAAAAAAAAGTAACTTCACATACTCTACTTCCTAACCGAAAAGCTTTAGAATACCAAAAATTATATTAAAAACACAAGAGTATCAAGTTAGGTGTCAAAATATAAAATCAATGGGTCCAAAAATTCGAGGTACCCACATGAAACATGTGTTTAATTTACATAAGATGGTTAGATACTCGCCCATCATATGGAAGTTTCTTGGTTCAATTGCTAAAGTAGACAAATCCA
The DNA here is from genome assembly GCA_024516035.1 of Bactericera cockerelli. NCBI lineage: Eukaryota > Metazoa > Arthropoda > Insecta > Hemiptera > Triozidae > Bactericera > Bactericera cockerelli. Next base: position 53,835,107 of record CM044955.1, read on the forward strand.
TAAAAATAAATTTGTATTTAGTTGGAATTGCATTACTAGAACCAAGGTACAAAGTAGTTTGTCTAAAATTGACTGTCAAAAAAAAATATTAAAACTTCACATCGAATATTGTCGTGCAATAATATCGAGTTTAAGCTTCGAACATTTTGTTGCTATTGGAAAACTAATGGTAAGTGATTAAACTCACTAATATCATAACTTTACAACTTAAATCAACATGAACTAATGTATACTACAATATGTGTCGAAAAGTATTTGTTCTGAGAATGGTACTGAAACTAATATTGGAATGGCAAGGTGAGAAGGGTTTCGAACCCAGAACCCTAGGTTCACTCAACCCCAGAGTCATGCAACCTCAAGGTAAGTGGATTCCTGGGGCTATTGAACCTCAAAGTCATTGAACCCCTGAGGCTATGAACCTCAAGGTCATTGAAACCCTGGGTCCATTGAACTTCAAGGTCGGGCAATCTCAAGGTTATTGAACCCCTGGGGTGATTGAAACGCAAGGTCATTGAAACCCTGGGTCCATTGAACTTCAAGGTCGGACAATCTCAAGGTTATTGAACCCCTGGGGTGATTGAACCTCAAGGTCAGTGAACTCTTGGATTCATTGGAACACAAGGTCAATGAACCTCCTTGGGGTCAGTGAACCTTGGGGTCACTATCTCCGTGAGGAGGAGGGCGGGGGGGCCGTAGGTAACATGCCCGGCACTTCTTCAAGCTTCCTCCACACCACCTGAAATAAAAACGTAACTATATAGGAAACCTGAACTTTATTTTGTATTAGAAAAAAGTAATAAACTTTATTTTAAAAACCTGAACTTTATTTTATAAGACCCTACGAAATAAAAACTTACATTTAAGAAACCTAAACTTTTTTTGTCAAAATAACACATATTTGTTCTGCTACATGAAATATTGACGCTTTTCAATATTGGTCATCTCACCGACGAATTCCGTTACACAGTGTATTTTTAGTGATTTTTTTTTTTTTTTTTGATTAAATAATTAATACTCTTTAATAAAATAAATTATACCAAAAACATTTAATACAATGTAACCCATTATGCGAAACCATGAAGACTTATTGAAAAATATTAAGACATTTTTATTATTATTTTGTTGGGGAAACGTACATCTCTTTAATTCCACATAGGAATCGATTTCGTAACGGATAAGTTCAGAAACATCAGGACAGCTATTTTCTTGGCCAAATAGACAATATCAATCAATATACTATTGATAAAACTTTTTTATTGAACTATAACACAAAGACTTCATTCAGTGAATTTGTGAAGGGGAATGAGCCCGCAATGCTGGCTGCATTCCCCCTCTGAATGGCCAGGCTTAGACGTTGGATGAGGTAGGATGCTGTATACTTGTATAAATTACAAATTCACACACAAACACATAAACCAATGGCTGTAAGGACCCTGAAAATGATTTGACACTGAAATCTGATGATCAAAATTTGTGTGAATACATTACTTTCCTTTCTATAGGATATATATAATTTATTTTTTTATCAACCCTTCAAGCACTGGCGTTACATATATGTAACACTAAACACGTGTCAGCAGATTTCTTTTTAATATTAAAAACAATATAATAGTACTCATATAAAACTTTTTTAGTGATTCATAATAGTCAAATCAACCTATGGCCACAGAAAATTCACTGTTACAGATATGTAACGCCAGGACTTGCTTGACATGTGCAGTAGAAAAATAGAAAAACTATAAAAATAGTTTTCGGACTTGAAGGGTTAAAAGAACACATCCACTTACATTGCACATCTCTCGAAGCAGGGCTTTCTCATTGTCGGCCAGCTCTGCTTGGGCTGCTAATTCTGCCTCGCTGGTCTGTTCTATCTGTTCTCGTACTTCCAGAACCTGCAGTGCTGCACTACCGTCTCAGGCCGGGACCCAAACTCCTGCAAGAAGAAGAACAAGAATAATAAAAGACACTTATTTATACTTTCCCCATTAGCTCGATCGATAAGTCAAGATGAACAACAAGAATAATAAAAGACACTTAGGGCGGAATCAATAGACAACATCAATAACTTAAGTCCTTGCTAAGTGTCGGTTTTCCCTATCTTACACAGTACGCAATCCGTGACTTCGCGCCACAGAGGTATAACAAAAACGTCTATTAATTTCGCCCTTATTTATACTTTCCTCAGTAGCTGATCGATAAGTCGGCGGACTCGTAATCAGAGGTTGCTGGTTCAAGTCTCAAGTTTAGTAAAAAAATTGATAAAGTAAGTTTTAATTAAACCTTAACATGACGACAATGAAAAAAAAAAAAAACAAAATAAATATTATAAGTTAATAACTGAACCAACACTTATTTATACTATCTGATTAGAACAAAAGAGTCACATTATTCCAGCACTGGTTTTGGTGTCATTATAAAGTGGTCAACGTCTCATAAATGATTTAAAATTCATGTATTGAGTAAGATTCGAACTAGTGGATGGATACCTACTAGTGGACTAGTGAATGCTCAATGCTTACCGTGTCTAGAGATGAGGTGGAGGGGGGTGGGGGAGGTAGCGGAATGCCCAGATCTCGCACGTTGGGGTTGGGGTTGCTGCTACTCAAGCTCAATGCCGGGGCGGGGGGGGCGGGGCAGCTCTGACTCAGCTTGAGCAGGAGGACCCGCTTCTCTTCCTCCAGCATCTTCACCCGAGCCTCTAGCCTCTGCACATACTCCAGGGAGCAGCGGTCTGGAACATGTCGAATTATTTGTTGTTAAGTTCATATTGGTAGGTATATTTTGGTAGGTATGTATATTAAGTTTGGTATTGTCATAGGGACAGTAACACTGCCCTCTGCGAATAACATCAGTATAAGAAATTGCATAGGCTTCACATAAAGACTATGGAAGATTGCAGAGACACCTTGCCAAAACATGGTACATGAACCACTTAATCTGAAGATAACTCATATGATCCGATAGTACAATAATCAGATCATAGGAGCAAGTCTATCAAGGAATGTGGAATGTACCATCGATAAACACACGTATATAAACCTAGGAAAAGATAGACAAGTCAGTTAGTACTCCCGAGTCACCTCATCACACTCAGGAGTCTCGCTCATCCACCTCTCGTGACCACCTCTTGACATCGCCCTGCCCCTGGTCGCCCTCACTCACAATCTCAGTCGAAACCAAGCCTATTGCGTCCACCCGTTATTTCTATTATAGTATTAAGTTCACAGAACCAGGTATGTTCTGACTTCTCACTTTTCTGTTTATACCGATATTAGAAATCAATAACAATACTGATATTGTTTTAACGGGTGAGTCGACAGAATTTTCGTTAGTGTGCCAGTAAAGGGACTCTTTAGTATCATTATTGCAGGATAAACAGAGTATTGTGTTGTAAACAACAGAGTTACCTGAGTTGTGTGGTACAGTGGCGGCTTCATCAGGGTTGGTGGAGGAGCTACTACCGTCCCCATCATCTCGTCTCATACCCGCCCCCACTGCATTCCTCTCCTCATCCAGGTACAGACACAGCTCCTGACCAGTCACAGGGAAAATAAATTATTAGTAAACAATTTCCTACTTCTTATGTAAAACACTAAAATTCATTAACATGCAAAATTTCATCAAAATCGGAATGGTCTACGTGACACAAGCGTTTAAAAGTGAGTTGTCAGGCACAAGCTCTATGTCTTCAAGATCTGTTGGTTCGAAATTGATTAATTTAAAATCAGATCATCTACAATATTCTACAACACATCTGTTTTAAGTAAACAAAATTTTGTTAAAATTTGTTCAGTAGTTTCGGAGATTTGTGCGTTGCAAGGAATATAAATAACAGTTAGAGACAAAACCAAGTCGCATGACCAGAAATACTTTTTTTTGAGCATTTTTTTTACAGAAACTAACCCATGCATTACCTGTTGGCATAAAGAGACTTCAGGTCTTCTACTCACAGTCTCAATAGACTCAGGGTACTTATACGTATCCTCTGGCAATCTGTCCTTATTACCTTGAGTTCCAGATTGTCCTTCACTAGCTCATGTTGCTTGGCATCCAGCTCCCTCAGTTTGTTCTGGTAGGCGGTCACTTCTTGTCTCATAACACTGGCGGTGTACCGGCCAAACCTGAAACCGAATTATTAATTACTTATGTGATTGGATTTTTTTCACATGTACAATTGTACATACTAGAGTACTTTAAATATTATTAAATAATTAATGTCACCTGTCCTAAACTCACTGGACGTTGCTTCACTTTAGTGACTGATGAGAATTGGTATATGCAAATGCCATCAACTCTGGCTAGATGTGCCTTTTCTTAACTTTTTCCTTATTTTCAAGTGTCTCATAGCCCTGAAGTAGATAGGTAACTCACTAACCAAACACATTGAGGGAACAAACCAACCTCACAAAGTGAGATTCTGTTTTAACTTGGGTACTGGACAATTTGGCTATCATTTGTCTGTTTTTCTGTCTGTCTGTTACGTGATAACTCCCGACCGGAAATTGTTGAAAGTTAGTAGACATGTTCATTGGGGTCCTAAAATTTTAAAAATTGCTTTTGGGCCAATGTGAGTCACTCGGGGGCCGTTTTGGTGAAAATTAAAAATGATTTTTCTTATTTTATATAATAAAGCAATGAATGCTCTTGAAATATTGTAGTTGGTAAACAATAATATTTGATTTTAATAGTGAAATTTTGTGATCGTTAAGGGGGCTGCACTGTGGTAAAAAATCGAAAAAGGGCCTGTTGATATTTTTTAATTCAAACCCATTGAGTGGGGTATTGAATGAAAGGTATCAATGTCTTCATGCTTGATATGACATTTATATTTCTGTAATAGAATCTGTGTGAGGTTTACAGTTTGCAGAACTACTAGTATTTTTTATAAATAATATATTATTTTTTATAAATAATAAAATGGTGCATAGTAACCTCTGCCATTCCCGGGCCAGCTTGCGTCCCTTCTGCCGGTCATCATCAAGGAAGCAGCACAGATCTCGCAACTCCTGGTTGTCATCCGCTAGCTTTTGATGACTTTCCTTCAAGGCTCGGATCTCAGCTGCCATTCGTCTCATCTGAAATTGATTATTTTTTGTTAAAATAATAATACTAAAAATTAATGTAAATACAGAAAAATACAAATTGTAATACTAAATTAGATAGTGTAAAAATGACATGGAGAAGTACCCCAATGACTACACTTCTTTCAAATTGCAATATTTTGCTAGCTGTTTTAATATAAATTTTAAATAATGGCAGATTTTTATGAAATTACTGTTAATGTCATGAAGCTTTTGGAATTTGGATAGCCTAATCCACTTGGAGTGTTATTAGCTCACTTTTGAAAAAAGTAAACAATAAGTAGACTTCTACAATAATTTATATACCTTACAATTAATATAAAGCAGTAAATAAAATCCATGGGTAGACACTCTTGAGACATACATTAAGATCTCACTATCTTGAAATCCTGGTGAGTATAAAATCCTGTTGAATTCGAAAAAAAATTTCTACTTGGTGTAATATTTTCTCCTTAATATTTTTTTTTTTTTTTTTGCTTCATATTCTAAATCTCAATATCATGTACCTATCAATATCTCAAAATGATGCTCAATAACAAAGCAACTTTGTTTATTGAATTTTGAGTTCCTTTTTATTGTATTTGATACCTTTGCACCACAGATTGAATTGAATTGAAGCATTATTTTACAAATAACTAACATAAAAAAAAACAATAAAACTTGCAAAACTGACAAAGACTTCTAGGGAAAGTGATCTTTCCCTAGAAGTCAGATGTAAAAATATATTCAGACAGACAGATGTAAAATTATCTTCTGGTGAAACAGGCGACAATTTATTATTATTTTATTTTAAAGTTACCTGTTCAGAAGCTACTCTTGCAGCATCAGCATCTGTTTTCCTTACAAACTTCAACATTTCGGAGGTATTGCTTGGTGGGGGTGGGGGGTGATATTGAGGAGGGGCTATCCTCTTCTCTTGGGGTATCACTTGGGTGTGTTGCAGAGCTCTGAAAATAATAAACATTAACCATATTTAGTGAAAGGTAACCACTAGCTGTTGTATATTCTTACAGAATTCTCTACCACCTAACCAACCTTCAGAGTGCTATACTTATAGTGATCTCTCCAAAAGTAAAAGAGTACTTAAGGGGAGGTAGATGATGTGACATAGTATGAAAAAAGAAGAAAAAAAAACAATTATTATCACCATGTCAAATATATGAGGAAAAATCCAGGCATTGCATGGAATCTGATCCACAATATAACACTAAAAATCCTGACCACTCCCACAACCAATGATTGGTTCTTTCTCCTTTTTTTTCCCTCCTTCCTTTTTTATCTCCTCTTTCTTAACTAGTTGTTTTGTGAACTGCAGATCAATCTCAGGTTTTTAGTGATACCTACTCAAAAAAATATTATTTCTTCAACCAAGCACTTCCATACATTACCTTAGCAAAGACACTTTTTTAAATAATAGGTATTAAGAGATAATTACGTACATATTATTTAAACATTTAAACAATTTTTAATCTGCACTATATAAAATCAAAAAAAGGGAAAAAAATCTGCACTATGCCTTTGTAATAGTAAATCATTTCCTATCTTAAAATAGCTTGTACAGCTTTTTTGGCCAAGTGATCTTCAAAGCTGGAAGCTTTCCAGAAATCACTGAACCTGAGTTACTTACCTTTCAATTTCAGGGACAGATTGAAACTGCTTTGATTTATCTATGAGAATAGGTTGATGACTGGGCTCATTGTTTTTAATATATACAGGTTTGTTGTGAATTGATTGTGGTGGAGGTTGAAAGTGATGCGGGGCTAGACCAATATCCTGAGTGATGGGTTTCTTCAGCTGCACAGTGGTGTTCACACCAACAGGCAATGGCTTCTTGACAAGGTTAGTGCCAGACATATTCGTTCATGGGCTTTAACATCGGGTTCAAACTTTCACAGAACAAACAGACATTGTCCTCTGGAATGAAAAGGAACATAACTTACATGAAAACAAAACACTCAACACAATTGAACTTTCCAGATGGTCAGACAAATGAATGGAGACAAGAACCACCTGTATGATGTGAATTGGGAGATATAATTTTGAGGTCAACCAGAAAGTAGGCTAACTACATGATATTTTAAAAGTGGAATACTTTCTATTTTTAATGACCAAAAAGCCTTACAGGCATTTAGAGAGAACGTTCGATTTTGAGGACCAAACAAAGGATATACTTACAGCTTGAGGTCTAAATAATAGCAAAATTGCGGATTTTTTCGGGAAATTCAATGATTTTCCAGTGGAAATTCAAACGTTATCAGGATTTTTGTCAGTATCATTGAAATATTTGGGGATTTTTGTTTTCAAAAAAATTCTATTTTTGAATTACAAAGAGGTATTTGTTTATGATAAGATTTTCTTTCTCTTTGCAATAGGCAGTGGCGGATTTCGCGGATACTTCAAATTTCAAAACGGATGCGACGTTGCCAAATTCATTTTGTCTGTTTTATTTGCAAACAAAAATGGCAAAAGATTCTACGATTTACAAAGATACAAACGTTTCTTTGTAAATTAGTCCAATCAACGAATTAGTTGTAAAGTTCATGAAAAGGGACACAGCGTGGAGGGTGAGAGTAAATAAATACTAAAAGTCCTGACCTCTGACGCCTAGGATGGGAGTAAACGGAGGGAGGTGGGGGTGAAAGAAGGTTAAAGTATGTCTAATTTTTCACCTATATCTCAAGTACATTTTAATAAAAATATTGTCCCTAGTAAAAGTATCAAAAATTTAGAGAGAACGTTTTAAATTAAGGAAGAGAATACAAAAGGCATTATCACCACCCTTGATCAGGTTTTGTTTACTTTTACATAATAAAATTATACCCTTTCACTGTACTTGCAATCTGCATATAAAAATTGTAAATAAAGTTTGATCAAAATTGTTGAATAAAAGTAAAACTGATTATTTTTCAAACATTTCATTCCACACTAAATTTAAAAATCCCTAACTGTTTTAGAGATATAGATAGGTACGTAGGTAACTATTTTCAATATAAAATTGTCTTTTTTTAATTCCATCGTAGGCAACTCCAACAAATACTTTTAAAGGTTATTCTCATTGAATATTGCGTTTTAACTATAAATTAGGGGGGGGCCGATATTTTCATGATGTATCCAAGTTATTACCGAAGTCTGCCCGCCGTCGCAGCGCCGGCCAAAATTCCGCTAGTGGCAAGTGACTCCAAAAATTACTTTTATGGCAAGATTATCGGTGTTTTAGCTGTAGTTGAAGGGGGGTCAACTCATACATTTTTTATATCTTTGTCCGAACAGCCCAAAACGCCAAAATCTAAGTAGCAAAAATACGTTTAAGGGTTTGGAGTCACCAAAGTCTAAATCAAAAGTTTTAGTCGTTGCGTTATCTGAGACTGAAGACATCAGCGTCTGTGAACAAGTGATCTCAATGATGGTATAAGCCTGGTAGATGTAGACCTTATCTGGGGAGATGATATGTGACACAAAACCTTTAATTGAAATTAATCCAGCCAGGAGCAACGTTCGACACTTTTTTTTGTGACATTTGGCGGTTCCGACTAGAATAAAAGTTGTGATATAAAAAATCTGTGAGAACAATTTTTATTAAATAATGTAGGTTCAAATCGATATTTTTATTTTTGCACCTTTGTGGACCTTCCAATTTACCGGTATTTTTTGGGGGATCCCGCTTGGACTATTTTTTCATCCTGGATGCGGTATATTATGTGACAACGTCATTTACCACACTCTTTACTGATTTTAGATGTTAATTTCTATGATTTCATTTCATACACAACAATCCTATCAACAGAATGAAAAATCTTGCAAACCTAATCAGTAGTCCACCTCACAATTTTGACCTATTTGCTGATTCTGTTGATGGGATGAAGTTGAGACTAAAGCAACTTTGTTCGTTGCACCATGGGAGAGACTTGGCTTAGGTCTTGGACTTTAATATTACTTAGTCCATAAGTTTTGACATTTTTCTAGACAATGCAAGTCCACTATCATTTAATTTTAAATTTAATTTAATCATAGTCTTAATTTTTTTTGTTAGGGACACTGTTTAAATGGGTAAACCCCGTAAATTAGATAAATAAATTAATAAATATAAATATATATTTTTTCATTTAATGTTAGGGTTAAGTTGGTGCTAACGGAATTTGGCCGCTTTTGCCAGAACCATTAATTCTGAATAACGAGTTAGAAATGTCAATAAAATAAAACGTTGAATTCTAAAACGTGAATGAAATCATAGAAATCCACAAACCCAAGAGATTTTTTTTTGTTGTGAAAAAAGTAATCAGTTCAGTATTCAGCGGCCAACGTCCGCTTTTCGGGTTAATTCTTCAAGAGGTTTGTGAATGAACCAGTTGATTCTTCAAGAGGTTTGTGAGTGGACCCCGGACATCCAAAAAACAGAGCAAAAAATTCTTCAACCGCGATTCAATTCTGGTTTCCCTGATGTGTGCATGCGGAGTAGGTACGTTACCAATACGGCCATTTTAACAATACCCTGTACAGAAATGTCTCTATCTCGTGAGGTCCTAAACTCATTGCACAGCCTTGGTCGTTTCTTCCACACATCAACAAAAAGCATTCACGAGTAGGTATACCTCTATATATGCGTTAGTGGTGAGAGAGTGAGATTAGTATTCCAGTATGTGTGTTGTGTGGGGCTCAAAAGTTCTAAATCACACTTAGTAAATTAATTAACTGTTCCTGTTCCTGTTTTTTTTTTTTTTTTTTTTTTTTTTTTTTTTTTTTGAGAATTTGGCCACATTCTTTATGGCACAAAAAATGGTGGATTACATTTATTAATATTTTATACATTGTATTTGTCTCGCTGGGGGACGTAATACACATACGGCACCAACCATGTCAGGCCAAAAGACAATAGCACAAATCGTTGGCACCCTTAACGTGGAAGTAGGAGTCTCAGAACCGAACAAGTTCAACCCTGAGGAAGAGATTGATCAATGCCAACCCCAAGTAAATCCGGGAAAAGCAAAATAAAAGAAGAAGATTACCAACTAAAAGCAATTTTATTTCAACTATGTATTATTTTATTATTTATTATTAGGTATCGCCCTGAAAGTCTATATAAGTATTTAAAAAATGTGCATACTTTAGCTTCTTTCCTATAACGATGTAAATAATTGCTTCGGAGACAAAAATTACCTATAGTCTATAATGTAACTCCAGGAAAATAATGTTCAAATACATTAATCCAGTCATCGTTATCTATCATCGGGCAATCTGAAGACAACCAATGTTTTTCCTGCCGAATGAATTATAAGGTAAACACTGGTCGAAATAATTTCTTCGACAAATATTATCCTTCTTCATATACCTAACTAACTAATATGTATGTTTCGTATGAAAAATTGCGGTATTTTTTTGAAATATATTTCTTTTTATAGAAAAAAAAATTAATTAAAAATGTAGTTTTGTCCCGGAACTGTTCTTGGATTGTAACAGGGCACTTTACCTATACATCCATGTCATTCCGGAAACGCCGGAAAAACTCGGTTAGAATTTTCCACACCGGCCGGGATTCGAATCCACAACCTTCGGGTCAGCAACCAATGCTCTTAAACACTGTACCACGGAGGTCGGCAAAAATTCAAATCTCATCTTGACCCATTTAAGCATTAGTCACACCATTACACCGCGGAAGTTAGCATAATTCGTGAAAAGGTTTCTGTTGCCTAACAAACCTTTACCTAAAACAGAATGAAATCTAACCCTCCCCCCCTTAAGTACATCTCACATCCCTCTACTTCTGTCCTTTTATTTTTTTCTCTCTCTCCCTCTCTAGGGTTTACAACAATGCTGTTCTGCCTGTTGTAAATAGCTCTCTCTCTCTCTCTCTCTCTCTCTCCTCTCTCTCTCTTTCTCTCTCTCTCTCTTTCACACACACACACACACACACGCACTCTCTCTCTCTCCAAAACCACAATGATTAAAATCTCGTGTATAAACCGGGGATCGATCGCGCATCACCGTGCGTCCAAGCCTAGTGCGCTACCCCACTCGCCCCACCACCCACGGTATTATTATCTAACCTGGTTGCAGGGTCTTCAGTGAAACCCTTACAATTAACACTGCGTCTGCGACCTAGTTAGATCTATTGTGACCAGTTGATTCTGTTCGATTTTAACGTCCTGATTTGAGATAGTCAGGACGGGGGTTTTACCCTCCATTCGCTGGGAATCGTACCAGCTACCGACATTAACCTCAGCCAGTCTGGGTAGGGCCGGAAATGCCAGCCTCACGTGTTTGGAAGGGACAGAATTTTCTTCGAAAAGTCTGCCCCAACCGGGAGTCGAACTCGAGACTTCTGGACCACGGGCAGTAGTCACAACCATTACGCCACGGAGGCTGGCACCACCCACGGTAACTTTATAAACATCTGTCAGTATTCCACGCTCCGCAACATTTTGTAAATTCAATTTTTAAAGGGAAGTGTTGCAAAGCGTTGCGAAGGACTGTTTCGCAACACAATACATGCTTGCGCACTTCGGGTCTCTTCCACTGCAATTGAAATAACAAAAAACAATTTTAAGCATTTTATCTATGTATATAATATTATATTATTGTAATTTGTGATTCTGTGCTTGTTAATTGTTATATGTTTATAAAAAAATAAATGATGAAAAAGTATTTAAAAAAAAACTGGGATTCTCAAAATTCCGGCCCCGAAAAATAGTGCACGAAAGAGCCCTAGATTGCCTTTACAAGTTCCTTTTTGGGGCAATCGGGTGCACATTAAAAAAAAAGTCTTTCACCACCGGCACTACACCCGGACAAGGAAATTTTCCCGACTCCTAGAGACATGCCGGACGCGGAAAATAAGTAAGTGGGATTCGTTCTCATTTAATTCTAAAAAAATAGCGAAGCATGAAACGTTATGAAACGCTTCGCAGCGTTGCGAAACAAAATGTTGCAAGTTACACTGAGTTCGTGTTGATGATATGACCATGGCAGTTGAAAGCGACGTTAAACCCCACTTAAAAAAAAAAAAAAAATGATACAGACCGGCTAGCGCGTGCTCACTTGACGAGTACTCGTTTAATTAACCTGCTACCCAAATTAACCTCACCTAGTCTGGGTTGGGCCGGGAATAGACCGCCTCACTAATAGCGAAAATAATATACAAAATCAGATTCACAACTTCGAGTCGTTTCTTTTGTTCTTTCCATTTAAAACAATACGCAAAATTTAAGATTTAACTTCACAGAGGTTCGAACCTGAAGATCATCCACCAAGAATTGACCAAGCTGAAAGTTGCTTTACTTCAACGATCTACCTGATGTATTGAGTGGTTTTTAACGTGCCATCGACGCGACGCACAGTGGGGCAGATATAGCTCGTAGCGCGAATTAATTCAAAAATATGAAAATGATATTTTGTTAAAGTTGACTATTCAAAATTGTCAACAAACCTACGGATATACAATTTCCAAATAAAAACACCCCCCAATTCACCTTATGGTATCACTGTAAGCTCACAAAGTTATTATTTCTGTTTACGACTATGAGTAGATTTATTTGACTGTAGCAGTTACCCTGACAACGACAGCTCTTTTGACGTGTTTTCATTTTTTTGGATGAAAATTGAACATGGATCTTGAAACTAGAGATAAGATGTGATCTTTTTCCGTTTTTCTTAAAATTTTAAGTTGATTATTTCCTGAGATATGAGCTTCTCAAAAGAGGTCCTCATTCATCAATGTTGAAAATACTTTTTTTCATTATTATGGATCATAAGTTGGTGAAGGGTGTGAGATGGGACAGTGATTTTTTCATAGGAATGTGACCCAAGGTCTGCTTTATATAGAGGTGTCAAAATCGTTTGCATCATTTTGCATCTTTCCAAGATTCAGACTTTTGAAAGTGGGTATCCGTGATTTCATATTTCTCATTTTACATCTTAAAATGTGTTCATTTGGTTTTATTACAGAATATACTTTGATCAAACGGTCAGAACTTGTTGATTTAATGAGAAGAGCACCAAGTAAAAAAATAGTGGACCAAATTCACCACTTGGAAGAAGAACTTTTGAATTCCATAATAAAGAGTTTACATTGATCTTCATTGATATTCTTCAAAAGTTCATTGATATTCTTCACTATTTTTTTACTTGGTGCTCTTCTCATTAAATCAACAAGTTCTGACCGTTTGATCAAAGTATATTCTGTAATAAAACCAAATGAACACATTTTAAGATGTAAAATGAGAAATATGAAATCACGGATACCCACTTTCAAAAGTCTGAATCTTGGAAAGATGCAAAATGATGCAAACGATTTTGACACCTCTATATAAAGCAGACCTTGGGTCACATTCCTATGAAAAAATCACTGTCCCATCTCACACCCTTCACCAACTTATGATCCATAATAATGAGAAAAAAATATTTTCAACATTGATGAATGAGGACCTCTTTTGAGAAGCTCATATCTCAGGAAATAATCAACTTAAAATTTTAAGAAAAACGGAAAAAGATCACATCTTATCTCTAGTTTCAAGATCCATGTTCAATTTTCTTCCAAAAAAATGAAAACACGTCAAAAGAGCTGTCGTTGTCAGGGTAACTGCTACAGTCAAATAAATCTACTCATAGTCGTAAACAGAAATAATAACTTTGTGAGCTTACAGTGATACCATAAGGTGAATTGGGGGGTGTCTTTATTTGGAAATTGTATATCCGTAGGTTTGTTGACAATTTTGAATAGTCAACTTTAACAAAATATCATTTTTATATTTTTGAATTAATTCGCGCTACGAGCTATATCTGCCCCACTGTGCGACGCTGGCTTGTGAATAAATTGATCACATAATTAAATTGTCATAATACTCGAAACTCGTTTTTTTATTTTATTAATGTCATAATATTGTGTTAATGCCAACTTGTAGTAATCGGAGTATAGCGGTTATTGGATTAGAGCTTCCCGCTATTTTTGGAAAGAGAAAGCAACAGAATTTTCGAACATGTGCACAAGATTTTCTCTGTGTCGATAAATTTTCTCTGTTCGTAAAAGTAATGGTAAACCTGTAAAGTAAATATTACAGTATTAAATTAATGTTCATTTACTTCATTTAATAAATTAATTATATATAATTACCAAATTTACATATAATTATGTATTTTTTAATAATCAGAAGAGAAAATCAGGTAGATATACCTAATAAATTTAATAAAAATTAAAAATGTTACAAAATCCTGTGAAACCAATTTGTTTTGTTGGTGCAACTGTACACCCGGCGTAAGAGTAGTCTCGAACCCCTCAAAAATTAGTCAAATTGTAGTCTCGAACCCCTCACTTGATTTTATTCTTTTAATTATTCAATACTTTTTACATTATTAAATTATATTGTATTTATTAAATAACTAAAAACTTAATTATATATAAAAAACGGTAAAAGACATAATTTTAATTTCTGTTATAATATATTTCTAAAGGCTTACAGATGAAATTCTACTAATTTTAAAGCCGCGCCATCTTCATTTCAAGTTTTTGAACTCGGCCAGTTTACTTTTTGTTGTTGTGCGAGCAAGGTCCAGCGGTCTCCGTCGCGTAATTTAAAGTCGTACCTTCTAGCTCCTAATACTTTTTAAACTTAAATTAATCAAAATGAGTACAAAAGAAAATAATTCCGAGGTCGCCGTTGAAAAGGCCACCGAAAACAACGACAAAGTAGCAAATGACGTGAAAGCCGACGTTAAAGGAACAAAAAGGCCGGCAGAAGTAAGTACATTTCTATTTTTCAACTTTAGCGTCTCTTTATTTTTCATACTTTTGCATGACTTTCTGTGCTAACTGTTACTAAACCCCCAGAAATCTATTGCGTTCTATCGTTTCCATCCAAATTTTCTTGCTATCCGCTTTGATTTGCTCTTTCTCTCCCTATAATTTGTCGGATAGCGGTATATAATGAGAGCATGTGGGGATACCGGCATTACACACGGTATCTGGTCCTAACGAAAGTGCTCTTCTCACCTTATTCACAATTTTTTGTCTTATATTAAGATCTATTTATTTAAAGTAGCGGTGTCTGCCATTCCTTTCGCCTGTAGTACCTTGAGCTATCCTTTGAGATAAATACTTCATACCTTAAATCCCGCTAAAAATTCTGTAACGAGGATCTCCTAACCTTGAATGCATATCTTATGTGGTCCTAAGTTGTACCTTACCCACCTATTCACAGCTAAACTATTCGTTACTCACAAGGTGCTATGGTGTTTCTGTTCATAATTTCTAAGAAATTATAGTCACATGTACTCTTATTGTTATTAACTATTGCTTTTATAACTGCAGTAACAACAGTTGGAGATTAATTTTCTGAGTGTACCAGATTTATTGTTTAAAATGAAATATTTTTTGTTGGTGAAAAACTGCTAGATGTATATCAGTACTATCTGGCTATCTCTGATTATAATTTGCAGGTATATTCCTCTAGGGCCAGTAGTCAGTCCATGGATAATGAAATAAGTAGGTACAACACTTGTAGGAAATAGATTTTTGGGTTTATCAATTTTCCCTCCAAAAAATCAAAATTGGTCCACCCTCTTTTTTGGTTATTTTGAATGGCAAAGAATACTTCTTTCTTCAAAATCATTCTACAGAAGTGATTGTCATTATTTTAGGACTGAAGTTAGACCCCTATGAACATTTTGATGTGCTTTAACATTTAAATCTGTAAACTCTTTTTATCACAAATGATGGATTGTATGTGGACCATTTAGGTTCTAAATGGACAATGATATTCCCAAAAACATAAAGAATAGTTTCCTTTTCTAAAGGGACCTAGTTAGACATTTTTTTACTTTCCTTATCCTATAATAAGGAAAATATTGTATTTATTTATAGAAAATAAAGCATAAAACCAGTAGGTACGCTTCTTGTATATAATATCTTTGTTAAAATTTCTTTAAAAGTCATGTGTGATTAGTTTATTGAAGAAAAAAAAAACAGTAAAAATCCCTGGAAATTAAAACTAGAGTAGGTATACCCCCTAAAATTTAATTTTATTACTGAATTACCACAGATCAGAGAGAGCTAGCCACTACCTGCATTACTGCAATAATTTTCATCTACTCTGTACTTTTTTTTCTATACAGGCATCAGAAAATCATTATTCAGAAAGTAATAATGGTAATAATTTTAACAAGTTAGCTATCAAATCCACTCTGTGTGTGATTTATACCTACAGAGGCTCTTTATCTCTCCAACTCCAAACAAATAGATAACCTATACATGAGCACTTGTGGAGTTTTCTTTACTGTCTCAATAACATTCATTGAACTTTTATTGTGAAAATTGCTATAAAAGCCATAAGAAAAACTTTTGTTAAAATTATCTAATGATTTTCATTTAGATAGTCTTAAGTCTGGGAATAATATTGTTCTCCTAAGTAGTACCTACTACAGTTGATTATGTGTTTTGAAATGTAACATTAAGAACATGTTTAAAGGGTTTTTGTATCTGATTGGTTGATACATTAACACTCCATAGTGCAACAGTGTAAGTCCAATATTCAGTATTAAAAAAACTTTACTATTGAGCTTGAAATCAACAACTTGAAACCTATTGAAGAAATCCTTCTTGTGCAAGCGTCTCTAACCTGATGTGAGTAGGCAACAGGTGTGTTAATGGAACAGCACCAACATAGAATGCAATATTTAACATTAACTTCAAACATCGCATGCTTTCATAATATTATGAAGAAGTGTTGTCCCAACCTTATTATTCAGTGAGAATGTGTGCATTCTCTTAAACACAAGCTCAATGTGATGTTTAAAATTGATGTACAATTTGAGAACAAATTTTTTACAGATCTGAAATTTTGTTTCCTTGTAAAAGTTCCATTAAAAATGATTATTTTAAATTTGAGAGTTCAGTTTTACCTTGTATATCAAAATGAAAATTTAGTCATGCCATGGTAGCTGTCCCCCTAATTGTAGCATGCAACAAACCTGTAGAGTTTGTTGACCTACCTCAACTTTCCTAAATGATTATTACATAAATGCTTTATTTCTTACTTAAAAAAATAATGTGAACAATAACCTGCCTCAATGTTGTTAAATCAAACTGTGTTCTCCCACTTGTCAGAGATTGTGACCAATTCTAGGACTTGATATTAGTAATCAGTTTTAGTAATTTATTTTTCTTTCTTATAAATTTTGTAAGCAGTCATCTAATTGCTTAACTAAAAACAAATTATGTTGTAAAATAAATTATTGGTAATACCTATTGTTGATCCTGATCAAACAAGAAGAAATAATTTCTTGTTTTCGATCCTAACTCCTAAATTTCTTCACAGAGATGGTGTGCTTGGAAGTTTAAACCAATTGACTATCTAATAATTATCCATCCTCAAATCTTACTTTTGATGACTTCTTCACTTTATAATGTTAATCACCTAACTTACCTACATACATCCTGTCTTCATAGTGTGGTTCAAGTAGCTTTCATGTTGCAGCTTACTTTATTTTGACTAGTTGAAATTCACCTCTCTTCATAATGGTTAATTACAATCACCCGGAGATAATTAATTCGTATTACACTTTAAGCTTAGTCTGTCCCGGCAGCGCAGAGGTCAAGGCGGCGGTAATCAAGAGGTCGTGGGTTCGAAACCCAACCTGGACATGACGAGTTATCCTTTCTTTTTAGATATTGACCACATAATAAGGCGATGGATGGTATTATAAGTTTGCCTTGTTTGAAACTGTGATTTGAATTATTTCAAGAAACATTCGGCCTATAAATATGAAACCAAGTAATGAAGAGTGTTCTTCGTTTCCTCTCGTCTCTCTCTACTCGCCGGAACCATTCAGTCCATGCATTAGGTTCATAATTTATTTAAGTTGTTTTCTTTTTCGTATCGTCGGAAGTTTACCGGCAAGAAACACGCGTCTTCCACGCGCTTCGTGTTGTTCGGCGAAACTCGGGCCCGATCGTACTTTTCGCTATCGACTCGTCCCCCCCCCCTCTCCTGTCCTCCAAGCTTCTTTCCTCCTCCTCCTACTCCCCTCTTCTCTTTCAATATCTTCTTTTCTGTCCTTTCTCCTCTTCCTCATCCTCCGGTATGTGTGTGTCTTGCTTTCTCGGTGTTTACTACTTGAGTTATGAGTACAGAGCATTACTAGTTGAGTACTGTAACAATGTGTACAGAAAGTAGTACAGGGAGATGTTAAAAGTTGTGAGAACGGAATTTTTTTCATGAGTACCAAAAACAATCCTTTTTTCTCTTTAATTTTTTTAAGTAATTGAAAGTCGTGTGATATTCACACCTGTTTATTTGACCTTCTTATTTATTGTCTCCCGTCTTCCTCTCTGATTATTCTTCTCCCTACTTCTCCTTTCATAATGTTACTTCCTCATCCTCAAGTGTGTGCCTCTTGCTTTTCTTTTGTGTCCTTTTCTTTTCTTCCTCATCCTGCACAATGCTTGGGTACTTTTTCGGTCTTATTGTTGTTCTCTCCAGACTTCTTCTACCATAATATTACTTCCTCATACTCGAGTCTCTTGCTTCCCCTTTTCTTTTCTTCCTCATCCATCATCTCTGCACAATGCTTGCTCACTTTTTGGTTCGTTATTGTCTCCCCTTAAGAGTTCTTCCCACTTGATCTATTTCTCTTCTCCGGCTGTCTTTCCTTTTACTACTTTTCTTATGGAAATTTTGCTTTCATGCACTTGGTTTTTGCAATCATAGCTTGGGAATAAAATGTTGTCGTTGATATGTATTTCCCCTCTTCCTGCCCCGATACCCCTCTTTTCCTCCCACATCCCAGATCTTCCAGCATTACTCCTCGTTTGCTTTTGACAGGTTTAATAATTGCCCCTTTTATGTTTCCATGTTTGTTAATTTTTCTTCTTTTTGCTCCAAAAGTATCGAAGGATAATTAATATTTATGTACGCACGACTAGCTGTGAGTGGGCTCGGCCTCACGGCTGGATAAAGTTACGATGTTAGAGTAGAATAGAATAGAAATTACCTTGTTTATACTGCCGAGGTGAGACTAAAAAGTCCCTTTATTCCAGCAGTCTAAACAAGGTCTTGTTTATTTTCAAATTTAAACAGACATTTTGAACATACATTTAATATTCTTAAAAATAGTACAGTCAAGTAACCCGGACCACGCTAATCCATAACCTGGAAGATGTTCACATCAGTTTATTTTACCGACCTAAGCAGCTTGACCGATAAAGCCGCGTACTTCTAATCTGGAGGTCGATGGTTCATGTTCTAAGTAAAGCGAGTTAGAGTAATTGTGATCAACACAAAAAATTATGATAAGTTTATTTTACTTACCACTTTCATGTTTCGGAACCTCCGACCAATCTCTTGTGAGAGCGTGACATGGCCCTCCTTACTTTTTTAGTTTTCTTCTTCTACGAGTGTCTCATAACCATGTACTCAAACTGTACTTCACAACTTGTTACCTTTCGTAAAGACTATATTATTTCACCTGGTAAGAGTTGCAGCTCCAAGTCCATGTGGCTTTCAGACAGCTGTTATCGAGGTGGTGCTCCAACCATTGTGTTTTACCCATGTTAACTAATCAGTTTGTTTCAAGCTGAGGAGAGTGGGGTGCAATCAGCTTTAACACGAGTCATATTCATATCCTACTTGAAGTTGGAACCAGTACCTCAGGAACAGGTGCAGATGAAGAATATTGTGTCTATTCATCTTGTCGGCAGGTGCTCGCCGGGTGCTATGTAGGGCGCTTTCCCTCTTTGCTCGAGCCATGTGTGTTTCTGTGGTGGTGTGCCATGGAAACGGACTACAGGGCCTTCCCTCTATTGAGAGCGCCCTCCATTCTATTTGCTTCCGGGGGGGGGGGGAGTTGTATGGGACCATGCAAATGTGAGTGTGTTTAATTTTGGATGAGGATTTCCGTTGTCGTTAATTGTTTTCCTTTCCGCTATCGTCGTTAACTGTCGTCTTTCTCTCGAATTCCACTAACGCGCACGCGCAATGGTAATAAATATATTTCATGTCCTAATTGATTTTTCAACTCCTGACTTCTGTGTCACTCGGCCACACTTGAGACTTTCTTACTCCCTAATGACCACGAACATGATGTTCAAAAATATCCATGAGGATGTCGGTTTCTACCGAACATCTTTGATCTTTGTTGCTACTATGTGCATTGTGTGGACGGTACCTGAACATAGAAACAGAATGGATAACTGACGAACACGAACTGCAACAGTGTTGCATGTTGCACCTGTGTGGACCCAGCATAATAGAGGAAGGTTATGAATTGTAAGGAGCTATCAGCAGCAGATGCCATTCTTGATATACGCACTAAAAGGGATGACGGAATATTTATTAATATTTGTATCCTATTTATGTATGTGTGTATCCTATATCTATTAATGTCTCCTATATTATGTATGTTATTTGTGTATCCTAAATAAAAATATCAATATGTACTAATAAGTTAATACAATCTGTGACGGATACTGGATACAGAGGATTCATATCAATCTAGAAATTCTAGGGGAATCGTCCCTTTCAACTGATAATTTCTTCTACTGGGCAGAGATGAGGCACGCGACTCCACACCACGTGGTGAGTGGTCCCCCCCCCCCCCCCCGCCCCCCCCCCCCTCCATTCATCTCGTGCCGGCGAGCACATGGCAGTGCGAGCTAGAGACTAAATTTATTCGTTTCTATTCAAATGGTGGATGGGGATTCATGTTTTTTACTTTCCTCATCCTTCCTATTCGTCTTTTATTTCATATTCAAAAGGATACGTTTTTTTTGTGGTTTAAAAAAATTGATCGAAAATGTTTTTGATATTTTTTAACTTAAATTCTTGTTAATATTTAACGGACTTTTCTGTAAATTCTTTTCTGATATTGAATTCAAAACGTTAGAGAATTGAAATTGATCGTTTGTTATTTGATTGATGGTCCCCATTCGCACCTATTGCATTGCGGAGGGTTGGTCTCTTTTTCATTTTTCTCGTAGGAAAAAGGTAGAAGGGTCTGAATGCGTGTGTGCGCTGTTTGAAATTTGGTGTATTGTGCAAGGAGTTAGTTTAAAAATTTGAAAGGGGAATTGTACCTATCACCCACCTGGATAGTCACTGTTTGCAGTTGTGTCACCAGTGGCGGAATACGAGCGCTTTTTGGCAAATATGGCGGTACAAAAGGGTTACAGATATCGTGAAAATGAACCACCCCTTGATTTCCTAATGAACCATCATTTTAAAATAAAATTAAAGGCCTTAGTATAGTCGGTGGTGGTACCAGGTGAGCGGAGTGAGAATGAGTCTTCCAGAAATGTTGTGGGTGTTTTTTTTTTAAATGTACGTAACCGATTACAATAATTTCTATGCCTTCCAGGTATTGGAGAGTAAAAATGTGAGTGATGGTACAGTGGTGTGAGTCATGTGAGAAGGGGGAGAGAGACAGGAGACAGTCGAAAGAGAGGTAATATTCTGCCGCGGTTACAAGAGAAGATAGAAAGAAAATGGAAAAAAAATAAGTGTGATGCAAGTAAAGTGTATGAGAGAGAGAAAGAGAGAGAGAGGGCAGGGATGTGTTGTAGATACGAAGTGCGAAAATTGTAAATGAGATGAATTTAGAAGGAGGAGGAGAATTGTGATTCATGGAAATAATTTCCGAAACTATAGGATGACGGAGAATAGAAGCGGCAGTGTTGCCGTTGTGTTGCCATTGGTATTTCCGTACGTGAGGTCAGTGTCATGGCTGGAATGAGTGGCACTGGTCGAATCTTGTCCCCCGGATGATATTGATACTCGAGTTCGATCTTTGCAGCAGTGTTGCAAAAGCTGTCTTACATGTTGGTGAGAAACTGGAGAATGGGCCGACCACTTCAAGTCTTTCTGAGCACCGACATCTTGTCTCAAATCTTAAATGCAAAATGTTGCAGTGTTTCAGTCCGTCATTCTTTCTCATTTGATTCTTATTTATTGAACATGTTTCAAAACTCTTAGTTGTAGCGTTATTTATAAACATATACAGATATAAATAGATAAGAAAGTAATTAAATAATACAAAGTTAAATCAAATAACATTGATTCTTAAAGAAGAGCAGATAATGAAAAGTTTTGCAGCAAAATGCTGCACTCAGTGTGAAACCTAAACAAGTCGTGTATAAATAACTTGAATTTAAATACCGTGCCCGTTGTATGGTGAAGCGGCTAGTTGAAGATGGCCCATGTTCTGTCTTCCTATGCTATAAGCGAGGAAGCTTTGAAGCTAAGAGAAGTCGGTGTATTTGTTCCTGCCGTGTTTCCTCCCATCACCGCATGCTTCTTGCGTCAGTTGCTTCTCTTTGTGTCGACGGTTCTAGAAATATGCCGGCCGGTTCCGCCCCTCCACTTGCTCCTGCTCCCCCACTGGTGAAGTAATGCCATCTCTACTTCTCCTACCACTCTCTCCTACGCCCCCACTGGTGAAGTAATACAATCTACTTCCCCTACCACTCCTCTCCCCTACTCCGCCGTGTGATTGTGATCTCACCAATCTCACCGGTCAGATTAAACGTACGAGTGTACTCTGCCTCCCCTCTACTGCTCTCTGGGTCTACACGACTTCCTCATACGCTACTATTCTCGTCTCCACCGGTGTACTCGGTGATCTTTAACCGGTGTGCGCGATGTTTTCAAGTCGTGTGAGGGGATTTGATTCCTAAGGACGAGTGCACACGAGAGGGAAATGTACCCGATGGAATTTTTAGCTGCGATTGTACTTCAGTGTCAACAATTGAAAAAAAATCTTGTTGTACTGAAACACAACACCAAAAGCCCGGTTAGATGAAAGAAATGCCCTTTGAACATTTTGCCTCAGCGATTTTTCGGCCAAGCTGTGTACCTACAAAGAAGACTCAAAATTTTATTCAAGCATAAACAGCGCGCCCAAATTGTTGTTCGGATACCTTCGTGAAAATACTGAATTTTACGATCACATATATAAATGACACCTGAGATCAGCTGGGGGATCTAAAAAGTATTGAACACTTCATTAATATTGTGCCTTTTTCTGACCCTTAGATATTATTCCCTCATGTGTATTATTCCTGTTTGGTGAAAACGAAATAAAAAGCACGAGAACTATCAGAAACTTCATTGTCGTTTGGTTGGTTGTATTAATTTTTTTTTTTCAGTTTTAAAATAAATTTCGTTTGATATTCGGAATTTCAATATCTGTAATTCATAGAATTTCGACGTTGAAATTCTGTAAAAAAAATCCTCTTCATTTTACACTCCGAGTTTTATTCCTCGTTAGATTTTTTCTCTCTGCCCGTCAGACCTCAGCCTTGAGCGGTGAAGTGAAGGCATGCGTACATTTCTCCAGAGTTCATCGTTCTCTCCCGCTCCATGTTGGTCTCTCCCTCTCTCTCTATCCCTATGGCTTCTTATCCACCGTTGCTTATTTCTCCTTCCTGTCTCTTTCTCTCTCTGCCATAAATGAAAATACTTCCGAGTTTACTTACGGTGGTCGACAGGGGATTTTACCATGTTCAAAATTCATTGAGTCATAAGTACGTAAAAAATTAGAATAGAATCTCTTTTTTTTGTTTTCCGTTTCTAGGTCTACCATGTAGGTCATTTTAGACGGGGTTTTACCCTCCTTTCTCGGAAAACTGCAAACCAGCCAACCGCTTAAAGCTCACCCATCCTGGTTTGGGCCGGGAACAGCCAGTTTCACGAGTGGTTTCCCCACCAAGTCTTGACCTGGCGGGGGACGTTGAATTAAATGAAAAAAAATGTGTCAAAAAGAGCCATAAATTGAAGGTGTATACAGTTTTTGAATCAATGATCAATTTAGTTTAAAGCCGGGATACTACCGAGTGAAACATTGTGCAGCAACGCTGCGAAGCGATTTGCAACGTATCATGCTCTACTCTTCCTCTTTAATCAAATGAGATTGAATCCCACTATGTGAAACATTGCTTTCCAGCACTTTCCATTTCAAATTCAAGAGAAAAGGCGACACCAAATGCGAAATTAATAGATAAATTCTATATCACAAGTCATCGCTAAGTGTCGGTTTTCCCTATCCCACACAATACGCAATCTATGACTTAGCGCCACAGAGGTATTACAAAAACGTCTATTGATTCCGCCCTAAATGTTGCACTTAGTGGGATCCAAAACCAAGAAGCAGTTGATAAGAATCCCGGCTTTATTAATTGGTAGTGGGATCCAAAACCAAGAAGCAGTTGATAAGAATCCCGGCTTTATTAATTGGTAGTGGAATCCAAAACCAAGAAGCAGTTGATAGGAATCCGGCTTTATTAATTGGTAGTGGGATCCAAAACTAAGAAACAGTTGATAGGAATCCCGGCTTTATTAATTGGTAGTGGAATCCAAAACCAAGAAGCAGTTGATAGGAATCCCGGCTTTATTAATTGGTAGTGGAATCCAAAACCAAGAAGCAGTTGATAGGAATCCCGGCTTTATTAATTGGTAGTGGAATCCAAAACCAAGAAGCAGTTGATAGGAATCCCGGCTTTATTAATTGGTAGTGGAATCCAAAACCAAGAAGCAGTTGATAGGAATCCCGGCTTTATTAATTGGTAGTGGAATCCAAAACCAAGAAGCAGTTGATAAGAATCCCGCCTTTAATAATTGGTAGTGGAATCCAAAACCAGAAGCAGTTGATAGGAATCCCGGCTTATTAATTGGTAGTGGAATCCAAAACAAGAAGCAGTTGATAGGAATCCCGGCTTTATTAATTGGTAGTGGAATCCAAACCAGAAGCAGTTGATAGGAATCCGCTTATTAATGGATGGAATCCAAAACCCAGAAGCAGTTTAGGAATCCCGGCTTTTAATGTAGTGGAATCCAAAACAGAAGCAGTGATAGGAATCGGCTTTTTAATTGGTAGTGGATCAACCAAGAAGCAGTTGATAGGAACCGGCTTTATTAATTGTAGTAATCCAAAACGAAGCAGTTGATAGAATCCCGCTTTATTAATTGGTAGTGGAATCCAAACCAAGAGCAGTTGATAGGAATCCCGGCTTTTTAATTGGAGTGGAATCCAAAACCAAGAAGCAGTTGATAGGAATCCCGCTTATTAATTGGTAGTGGAATCCAAAACCAAGAAGCAGTTGATAGGAATCCCGCTTTATTAATTGGTAGTGGAATCAAAACCAAGAAGCAGTTGATAGGAATCCCGGCTTATAATTGGTAGTAGAATCCAAAACCAAGAAACAGTTGATAGGAATCCCGGCTTTATAATTGGTAGTGGAATCCAACAAGAAGCAGTTGATAGGAATCGGCTTTATTAATTGGTATGGAATCCAAAACAAGAAGCAGTTTATAGGAATCCCGGCTTGATTAATGAGAGTGGAATCCAAAACAAGAAACAGTTGATAGGAATCCGGTTATAATTGGAGTGGAATAAACAAGAAGCATTGATAGGATGGATTAATGAGTGGACAAAACCAAGAAGCGTTGATAGGAACGGATTAAGGTAGTGAATCAAACGAAGCAGTGAAGGAAGGTTTTTAAGGAGTGATCAAAACGAAGCAGTTGATAAAGTATATTGGTAGGGAATCAACCAAGAAGCAGTTGATAGAATGGCTTTATAATTGGTAGTGGATCCAAAACCAGAAGCAGTTGATAGGAATCCCGGTAATAATCGGTAATGCTTTCGAGCTTGTCTCATCGTTGATGCCTCTGAAGTGTACATTTATTATTATTGTAATATAAAATGACTAATCCGTTTTTGTTGTTTCCCCCTCCAGGAAAAGACGCGGAAGTGAAAAAACAGAAGAAGGACGCTGAAACGAGACGAGGAGAGTTGGACGGAGGCGAGGTGAGAGGTGAGGGGAGGAGGAGGATGAGGAGGACGACTACCCGTAGGATAGACCTAATGAGGAGAAGTAAGTGAGGGGAGAGGAGGATGAGGAGGACGCTACCAAGAGAAGACCTAGCGAGGAGAAGTAAGAGGGGATGAGAGGTAGGATACAGGAGAGATGAGAGGGCGAGTACCATAAGAAGACCAGACGAGGAGAAGGTAAAGGAGGAGGAGATGAGGAGTACGATACCAGAATGCCAAGGATGACGAGGAGAAGTAATGCGAGAGATGAGAGATAGATACCATGCACAGCATATGATGTGCCAAGGATTTGAACAATCCCCATATCCGCGCCATGGAAGGTATAAAAATGATCATAGGCCACACCATATAATAGTTATAAAGACACATCAATTATTGCTGAATATTCCTCCAAAAACAGAGACAATTTAGTAGTTTTATCTGTGGTTTATAGAGGTGAGATTGTCATACAATTTTGACAGCAACTATTTCACACAAAAAACATCGTTAACTTGTACATGAAAAATATATTAATCAATTCCTTTAATGTTTGGGCCATCATTGAGCTAACCTCTAAGTTTTACCTAATATACAGGTAAAATTGTAGAGAGGTACAAACTCAGATTGATCGTTTTCAAGAAAATCTTTACTTTCGGCTTTCCCCAGGTCACTTCGATGTTCTGTCCCTCATTTTACTAGGCCATATTACCTGTGCCCATCTGTGTCAAAGTCGTACTTCTAGAAATTTAGACAGCTGGAATTGATCAGCAACTAGTTGGTAAAATGAAATATGTCAACTATAGTAGGATGACCCCAGTTCATTGGAAGGTCTTGTCTGAGTTTCTAAATTTTCAAACTGCCTTGTTACCTACTTTAATAAAACTTATTTTTGGTTTACTTCTGCAGGATGTTGGCTATCTATGAACTTGATGTTTTCCTTGTAACTCATTTTTTTTTTTTTTTTTTTTTTTTTTAACACTATTAGGTAATAGGACATATTATATACAATACAAAAATTACAAATGAAAATACAATATACAATGTAATAGAAGAAAAAAATAAAGAAAAAATAAATAAATATATACATAATATATGTCCCACCTAAAGGGCGGGGTTATTGCCTGTGGCAATCTCTTCCACCCAACCCTTGTGGTTTTGTGTTCCTCGCACTAATGGGTTTTGTGTTTTGTTCCAGAAGAGGAGGACGAGGACCCGGAAGGCGTGGAAGAGGAAGAGGACGACGCATAAACCAGACGGCGGAACATCCAATAAACTCAACTGTGTTTCCAATTCCAACAAAATGAATAGTTTTGACATTCTCTGTGCGTGACCCTGTACATAGGCCATCCCGCCCCGTGCAGACCCAACCCCACAGAACCGTGACAAGGGAACCAACGAGGCTCTTCCCGCTCTATACGTTGTCTGTTTTTCATTGTTGTCCCTCCTGCATTTGTACATTTATCAATTTTATTTATATTTAAAAAAATACAAAAGTAATTTAATGTATGCTCGACGAAACAATGACCTCCATAATAGAAATTCAATTGAGAATGATTCTTACAACTAGAATCTTAAGAAGAAAGCAAAACTATTTGTTTTGTTTGACATTTACATTTTGTAAGTATAAAAACTCTACTTTTAATTTTAAGTTTATATTGATTTTTTTTTTTCTCGATTACTTGTGAAGAAAAGAAAAGAAACTCATTTTTATTGAAATGTGTGTCTCATGCCTCCTTGAAGAATCGCCCCTGATCTTCTCGAATGAGTTTGGTTTCTTTTCTTTTTCAATAATTTAATTGCAACATGTTTCTTTCCCTCTCTCCTTTTTTCTTTCCAACACTCTTCTCACATGGAGACAGTTTAAGTTATTCCTTCTCTCCCTCATTTGTGTTCTCTCCTACTCCTCCCTCTCCCTCTCTCCAACATAATATTGTTTAGATAAGATCTCTCTTGTGCGATACAACAAACTGAATGAATTTACACAATCTTGAACTAAATACAAACTTGTCTCGTTCAATACAAACAAAACCCTCTTGTATGATTATTGTCTGTTCCTTCTCCTAACTAGTTTCTCTGTTCTTATGATTAGATAAGGTATATTCTTAGTTGTTTACTAGTGCAAAGTTGTCTACGATGTTTTATTTGACGCCACTGCATTTATTTTTAAGTCCATCCTCAACTCGGAAGGTTCTTTTTGAAATCAAAAGGTTCTGATTTTCAATCATTAGGTGACTATTTTTTTCCCTCTTCTTTCATTATGGTTTCTTAATACTTGCCTGAACTCGAGACTACACTCTTTGAGCATCTCTTGCACTATGTACTCCCGAACGCTGCTCACAGGGTCGTTACTAAGGTCACAGGACCTTGCCTGGTGCAGATTGTAAATAACACTTGTTTGATATTTGTACAATGCTTGTAATTATTCTTTTGTGACAAGGTGCGCAAGTTGTGTATCATCTGAGTGCCTGTTTCTGAAGACTTGGCGGTTCCCTGCGTGTGGAGACCTGTTGCCGGGTCGGCATTCGCATGTCAGCTACTAGCTCAGGGTGTGCAAGGACTAAATCACTTCACGGATTGCTGTGATTGGAAGAAAGCCTTATCCCGCTCTGAGCTAGTGCACCATCAGTATCTCGACCTGGACATGACATGCTCTTACGATGACCCTTGTTGGTCCTGTGGGATTTCCAAATCCTCAGAAACAGAAGTGCCAGGGTAGCTTCCCACTTGTGGGCAATTTTCTCGAGTACCAACACAAGGAAGCCCTAGAGTGTTCTCTCTATCGACAAGTCTCAGTTCAAACCATCTTTTCTATTCATTTATTTTTTCGAAGCCATCTTTCGTTTTTTTCCATGATTCCTAAATTTCCTTCTTCCCGTCGAAAGTATTCAGTGTGCTGTACAAGTGTTAATCTAGCAGGCTGTATACACAGTCCATTGAAATGACATTTTCAACAAAAAAATGGTTGGAAATCATGCTAAAGAAATTCTCAAGGGATTGTGTTCACTATAAATGCCTAGCGCTGACACTTTTTGGTTCATGATACTAGGGAACTTTTGGGCAGCTCTTAAGCTGAATTTCAGATGCCACTTTTTCATCCAAGCCTTGGTTCGAACCCAAGGACCTCCAATTTCTTCTCCGTCTCAGGCCCCCCCTGTCTTGTGTAGCTCATTTACTTATTTGTTTTTCTTATGTACTTCTTTTTTTTATTTTGAACATTTTAAGAATATGTAGTTTAATTCTAAACAATACAGCGAAGTTAGGGATTTTTTAAAAAAATAAATCAATTGAAAAAAAAAGAAACCACCTTCCACGGACCTTGTTTTTAATGCATCTCTTAGTCAGGAGTTATGAACAGCCAATGGCGGAATGGAGCGGTAATTAATACTGACTATTCGGAAGGGAAAAAGCTAAGAAGGAAGGAGATTTACCTTAACGGCTATATCTTTTAAGCCGGGACTTATGGGTTGTGTAAGCAATCAGACGGGACTCGAGTGTCGGACGTTTTTATTACTCGTCTGGGAATTGGCATTAGGACAACTTACTGTTCTTTATTTTTCACCACGTGACAGAGTGGAGTAACTCTCTAGGCTCAGTGACCTGGGTTCGAATCCCAGATCAGTAGAACATTTTGCATTTTTGGGTCCACTCATTTGCTCGAGAAAAAAGTGGTATTAATTGTAAGAGAAACATCCAGTGACGGCACTAGGAATGTGTTGGATTCGGCAAATGATGGGGAGTTTCATAATGCTGGGCTACCCATTACACGAAGAAATTATACATTTTTACCACTGTATTGCATAACCGAACATTCTGAAAAATGGTTTGTGGATTTCACCTGTTAAAGCGAAGCTGGAAATAATAATGAACTCTTGTGGAAGGGAATCACAGGGCGAGGTTAATGCTTGAAGCATTTTCAAATGTATATGAGACACGAGCCTAAGGTTTTATGTGTTCACGTATCTAGGGGGTGACACCTTCGCCAGGCCAGCGCACTTAGGCGGAATTAATAGACAACACAATAACTTAAGTCGTTGGTAAGTGTAAATTTTCCCCATCTTACACAGTACGCAATCCGTGACTTAGCGCCACGGAGGTATTAGAAAAACGTCTATTAATTCCGCCCTTAATATGCAGGATGAGCATAAAGTCTCATTCCACTTCTTGTATCGAGGAACCACTTGAGATATCGACAAGCGTCAAAATACGAGTAGCCTCGTTTTTTAAGGTATTGATTTTTGACGAAATCGACAAGCAACTAACGTAAACAGAAAGAGTCGGGTAACGCTTATTGGGAATCACTGATGTAAGGCTGTGCTACCCAATAAAATTTCCCTAAAGAGACCAGTATTTAAATACTTTTTCTGACCATTCCAAGCTAGTACTTACCTATTGTACTAACTGATCAGTGTTGTTTTCTTCAAATGTCAGCCGGACCATATTCAGATAGGTAAGTATAATCTCATAATCAGTAGCTAAATCAATAAGCCATTAAACTTTACCTAGAGGTCAAACAGAAAAAAGAATTAATAACTGCGAAATAATAAAATCTTCTATGAACATCTTTTTATTTTAAAACTTGGTGTATATATTGTGATATTGGTGGCTAGTGCGTAATACCGAGTTCGATTCCCACCCAATGCATGAATTTTACCTCATTTATTCAAGGCACTATCATTATTTTAACCCAGTTACCGACCTCAGTAGCTTTATCGATAGGCGTCGAACTTGTAACCTGGAGGTCGGTGGTTCGAGTCCCGGTTTAGCCAAAAATTAACTAAAACAAATCTGAGAAGTGGTGATATCACGAAAGTGATTAACACAGATATGTTAACTTTTTTTAGTCCAGCTGTTCTGAAAGTTATACAAGTGCGCTCACTTTTTCTCACGAGCTCTAAGTAGACGCCGAAACATCACAGAGCCCAAAAAAACACCTTTTCAACAAGAACTCTTGAGGTTCCACATCATCTGGCAGAGATGATGTGGATATAGCTGTAACGATTCCAGTGAGTGCGTGATTCCAGGAGTAAAACCCCGTCTGTAGAATCTATCCCAGTGAGTGGGAGGTAGAACCCCCGTCCTGTAGAATCTATCCCAGTGAGTGGGAGGTAGAACCCCCGTCCTGTAGAATCTATCCCAGTGAGTGGGAGGTAGAACCCCCGTCCTGTAGAATCTATCCCAGTGAGTGGAGATAGAACCCCCGTCCTGTAGAATCTATCCCAGTGAGTCCGCCAGAACATATGATGGAGATAGAACCCCCGTCCTGTAGAATCTATCCCAGTGAGTGGGAGTAGAACCCCCGTCCTGTAGAATCTATCCCAGTGAGTGGGAGATAGAACCCCCGTCCTGTAGAATCTATCCCAGTGAGTGGGAGATAGAACCCCCGTCCTGTAGAATCTATCCCAGTGAGTGGGAGTAGAACCCCCGTCCTGTAGAATCTATCCCAGTGAGTGGGAGATAGAACCCCGTCCTGTAGAATCTATCCCAGTGAGTGAGAGGTAGAACCCCCGTCCTGTAGAATCTATCCCAGTGAGTGAGAGGTAAAACCCCCGTCCTGAAGAATCTATCCCAGTGAGTGAGAGGTAAAACCCCGTCCTGAAGAATCTATCCCAGTGAGTGGAGTAGAACCCGTTTGAGAATACTGAGTGGGAGGTAGACCCCCGTCCTGTAGAATCTATCCCAGTGAGTGAGAGGTAAAACCCCCGTCCTGAAGAATCTATCCCAGTGAGTGGGAGATAGAACCCCCGTTTTGTAGAATCTATCCCAGTGAGTGAGAGGTAGAACCCCCGTCCTGTAGAATCTATCCCATTGAGTGAGAGGTACAACCCCCGTCCTGTAGAATCTATCCCAGTGAGTGAGAGGTAGAACCCCCGTCCTGTAGAATCTATCCCATTGAGTGAGAGGTACAAACCCCCGTCCTGTAGAATCTAAACGGAATCGTGAAAAATGGACAGAAAGTTCACATTCTAGGCCAAGTCAGCAATCCTAATTTCATCCAATTCGACACAAAAATTACAGAGAGTTTAGAATCAGAGATATTTAGAGGCTAGGAAAACACTATTGTCATCACAAAAAGATTTATCTCCTAAAAAACCAGTCTTTTGAGGGAGCCTTGACCCTTCCAATTTATTTACTCACTTCCTTAATTTCATTTCACTTCAATTCAAGAAATTCTCAAATCAAAATCACATTATATATAAATAAATTAATGTGTTGATGTTATAATATCACAATTTTTAGTGGGTAGCGCGGAATAATAAACATTTTCCTTGAATATTCCTACTATCTTATTTTTCCCATAATTCCGTCACTGGTCGCTGCTCACGTTAAATGAGCTACTCATTTTTCCTCACAAGGTAAGAGTGGACCCCGTACATCTAAAGTACAGAGGCGAAAAATTCCGACTACGCTGGGATTCGAACCTATGCCAACTTGTGTGCAAGCCGAGCGCGCTACCGACTCGGCCACAGTGAAAATACTGCTTATTAGTAAGAAGAAATGGGTTACCCTTAGTTGAAGGTAACCCCACTAGGCGAGATTAATGCCTAAAGGCGAAGCAAATAGACAAAATCGATAACTTAAGCAATTGCTTAGCGTCTGTTTTCCCCATCTTAGACAGTTCGCAATCCGAGACTTATCGCCACAGAGGTCTTACGAAAACGTCTTTCGCCCCATTATTCTATTAATTTCGCCTTAAATCATTGTTGCCACCTAACCCTTCTTGATTGCACCGACAAGGTTTAATTTGAGTTTTAGCTAGTGATTCGTTAAACCTTATGGAAAAACCGATTGATTAATTTGCCTCGGTGCTAATCGAGTTCTTCACTCAGCGGCAGTTTTTTACCAGTGGAAAATTATTGTTTACTATGCTACGAGCTCTCTAAGTGGTTGATTAAACAAAAGACATGGACCCAAAATACTCTCTCTCAGATTCTGGATTCTGTTCAAAGACTTTAAAGTACCGATTAATATTTGAATAATTGTTATCGACTGAGCAACGAAAATTCAAAAATATAACGACAAAGTAGAAGCTTAATCAGTTACTCAATATTAAAAAAAATATTATTATGCATTTGGACCTGAGTACTGTTTAGTAGATGCTATTTAGTTAAATAAGTGAAGAAGATGTTATTTAGTTAAACATTGCTTTCAACTGCATGGTCATATCACAACGGGGGTGTTACCCTCCATTCGCAGGAAACTCACAAACCTGCTAACCAAATGAACCTCACGCAGCCTGGTTTTGGCCGGAATGACAGCATCATGAAGTCTTCACTTCGTTTCATGACAACATCATGAAGTTAAACTTCGGTGATCCTAGGAGAACCGTGCATTCAACCATAGACGCTGGCAGATGGGTATTTGTTTGGATCCAATCATACAACGCTACATGATGTCATGTTGACGGAAACTTTCCGTGTTATTGGTTATGTAAGTTAGGTTATGCATTGTATAATCCACTTGGCCTGACATAACAAATACTAATCTATGTATTATTAATATTATAGTAAGCTTTATTAGGTAAACAAAAAGTATATCATAAAATACAATGAAATTATAAAGAAAAACAAAAGATTAAGCAAAGATACAAGAACAAAAAAAAAAGAGAATGAGTTAATGTCCACCTAAAGGCGGGGTTATTGCCTGTGGCAATCCCTTCCACCCAACGTGACCAACCCTTTTGGTGAAGAATTGCCATATTCTGTATCTGGCATTGATTGCCACAAATCTATCAACAAGAGATTGCCACAAAATCTGGCAATTCTGTACCTTAAAAAATTGTGCCTAGCAAATAATATGAATAAGCTATTTGTGATAAACCAAGAGTTCTTTAACAACCACAAGCACATTCAGTATCCTTGGCATTAGTTCATCGTCTCATTACTCATCAAAGTAACCCATTTTCCTCACGATAAATAGCGAAAATATTTTGAGATTTTATTTCGAAATTAGTAGACAAAGTCGAAATCTCAAGTCGACCAAAAACTCACATTTCCCCATTAAAACAAAACGCAAAATCTAGGCGAAATTAATAGACAACATCGATAACTTAAGTAATTGCTTAGCGTCGGTATTCCCTATCTTACACAGTACGCAATTCGTGACTTAGCGCCATAGAGGTATTACAAAACGTCCTTAGACTTTAGAAGTCCACAAGGTATAGCAAAAGTGTCTATAAATTTCGCCCTAGTCTTGGAATAATTTAACCCTTCCCTAATAATTTTAGAGCACACATCTCTGAGCCGGCCGGCTTCCAGAAATCTGTAGGCATTTTGAAAATGCTCAATTTCAATGTAACGAATTTTTGAAACGCTTTTTTCCGTGTGCGCCGTTGGCAGAGCGCAGAAATACAATCACGCGCTAATGGCAGGGAGCAGGGGTGCGCCAGGGATGCTCAGAGGGATAAGCGAGGATGACAGGGAATAGGGAGAAAGGGGGGTGGGGGGGGTCAGGAATGAAAGGATAGAAGGGGAAGATTGATGAAGTAAGTGAGGAGGAGAGGGATGGGAGAAGAATAGAAGGGATGAATGTTAGAGCAGGGGGTTGAAAAACAGGGGTTGGTTAGGGGGTTGTCAGATGGGGAAGGTTGTTGAGGTGAGTCGGGAGGGGAGGGTATGGGATGAATTCTAGGGGTGAGATAGTAGAGGATGAATGGTAGGACTCGTGGTGAGAGGGGGGGGTTGAGATATCAGGGGATGGTTAGACGGAGGGCGATGGTGGTAAGTTAGCAGGGGTGGGTCCCAGGGTGAGGGGGGTAGAAGGGGAAGGTTAATAAGGGGATAATGGCATATGGCACAGGAGGTGCTATGGTTGAGGAGGGGGGGGGTGCTGCTGCTGCTGCTGCTAGGTGGAAGAAGAAGATTTCCCTTCCTATTTTAAAATAACTTCCCTTTTTCATTTCTCATTCCTCTTTACTTCGAGAAATCTAGACTTAAATTATTGTTTCGTCTTCCTTTCCTCCCTCTCTCTCTCTCTCCCTCTCTCTCTCTCTCTCTCTCTCTCTTCTGTTCTTCCTTTTTTTCTTATTCCCTCTCACACTAACAATCTTTCTTAATTTTCCTCTTGAACCTCAGTACTCACTCAAACCTCCTCTCTCATATTTTATATCCTCTCCTTCAGTATTCTATTTCTCTCTCTTTCTCATGTTCGTTTTCCATTTGTCACAACTCCCTCACTCTTTCATAACTCAAATCTCTCTCTCACTCACTCTCGCGTATTGAATTGGGTTCAAAGGAAAATAAAAGAGAACGGAATTTCGGGAAGAGAAAGGAAGGTCACTGCGCGCGTGTTCTCTCTTTTATTTTGCGCGAGGAAGTAAAGATAGGATGCGCGAGTTGTTGCACCTGAACTGCTCTTTGCTTACTCAGTATTTCATTTGTTTAACTTGAACCTTTAATTTGCGTAACTATTGTTTTAAATGGGTAGTATTTGGGTACTCAACCGATTAGTCTAACCTGCCAAATCCACCGTCGAATTCCACTACAAATATGACTCAACTATACAAATTCAACTACTTATACCTAATATATTAGCAGACCAACTTTATATTAGGTACCTATTGCACAATCAGATGGCTAGGCTAATGGGCCTAATGGCTGACTTAGTTGGATCGGTGAGATGCCAGCGAGCATCTAAGGAGAGATACAGAAAAATCGAATTAATAAAGTGATCGACTCATTGATTCTTACCTAGATTCAATCAGCAGCAACTGATGGACGGAGTGGACGATGATTATGGCCATAAAGCAATACCTACCGATATTAAGGTACAAAATATTCATCAGCTTTTAGTTCTGAAGCAATATTTACGTATGTTTTATTTTGTTCCCTATCTATCTTATTTTATATGTAGGTATCGGTCTTTTGAGGGCAAATTTTTAAATAGTATACATAATTTATTACGAAGAACGCGAGCATTATTATTAGCTAACAGAAGACTGACCCTTATCCGGTTTTGTAAAGACTGAGCCCGTGATCGATGGATAGGATTTGTCAAATTGCATCTTACAAAAAATCTCGTATAAGGGTTGGTCTTCCTTATTGTAATTCTATTCCATTATTTGACCCTTATTCAGTTCTTCCTGGTCCAGTAATCCAGTTGAAAACTAGAAAATCGTCAATACGCCACTGATCTTGAGGAAGAAGTGAAAAGTGCACTCTAGTGGAATCAAATTTGTACTACTCGAAATCAGCAATGAGTTTTATTTAAGAGAGACCTTTCGATCTTGATCGATGCTGTAATTTGAGATTTTATCTCTATATATAATAATTATTATAAAAGTATCTATCTACTATCATAAATTGAGATACATTATTTATTTTAATGGTTTTATATTTTTTAAAATAGGTAATATTTTATTGATTAGACATCTTTTAAATAACGTAAATAACCTCCGACTTAAATCTCGTTGAATCCGATGTTTTGTGCACATGCGTTGTGATGAAATTACAAACATGAAAAGACAAAATTCATAATCAGCTATTAAAACTCGCCCTAGTTGTAGCTGTTGTGTTCAAATAAAATAATTAAACAAAACAAAAGTATTAAAAAAGAAATTTGCATTAGGAATTTGAAATTAAAAGAAGTTCTGTACATTATTGTATTTCTACATCGTAGTAGAATTCATCTGTAAAAAGAGTTTAAATGTAAAATGGTAAGAGAAACTAGAACTGGCAAGTGTCGAGAGATACCCACTTTCTTTTATATATTTAGCATACTCTCATACTTTGATCATTTGCGTTATCAGTGAAGAAAGATGATAACAAAAGTGTTCCATTTTCTCGACTAGTAATCAGGTGCCAATGAAAATGTCTTCAAAAAAAAGTTAATATTATGAAATATCACTAAATTCGTATTCAATTTCATATTACATTTCTATGTGTTATCTGATCTTACATGATAAATAAATGACAGAGTAGGTATAGTTTAAATAGTGTCTTGTTAATGAAGGAAATAAGTAAAAGTCTCTTAAGTTGAATTTTATTTTGAGTTAAACGTAACAACTCAAACAAGTCATATTAAAATGCATTTTTTTCTATTAGGTACACTAATGTATTAAATGCATCAAATATCCTAACAGTTCTCCAAACAGCTCAGAACAGTTAGTTATTTTTGGACAAACAGCATTAATTTTTCAACGGATCAGATACAACTATCATGAAAATATGCATATTATGTTTGGTTTTAAAACATAATAAAATTCAAATTTATTTTCAAGAAGATGATTTTAAAGAACCTTACCTTACATCTGTTAGTTTGCAACATGATTTTTTTAATTAAAATTGCTAGTTATGTTCATTTTACCATGTTTTTTGGACCACATTACTACAGACCACAGCACATATCTTGGATCCAGAATCCATGATGATGATGATTCTATTAAAACAACATAGATATCTAATTTACAACTAGGAAATACACAAATGATGTCATATAAATAATAAATGAATCTGATATGATAAATGCTCCATCTGCAAATTTATTTAATGCTGAAATGAGTTTCTCTCATCAATTACAACATAACCTCATAATTTTGTTCTGGGCTTTATAGCTTTATGCTTTGTCAATTTTACTATTAGTTTTAGACTCCATCGAATGTTCTTAAATAATTTTAAAACTTATTGTTTCAGATTTTCTGAGTGACTGTCATGGCTTCTTATGTGGTTTCCCAGCCTGACAAAGACAAGGAATTGGTTCTTGGAAAAACCCATGATAAAGAACTTTTTGATGAATGTAATATATCCAATGGCAAACCATTTGTTGAAGAACTTAATAAAGGTAAAACACTTGTTGAAGAACATACAAAACCAGTCGAACGAACCTCTTGTCAGTAAAATCGGAAGCATGAGTGTTGTGAATTCTTCCTGCATTTGCATGAGCATCAACAATGTATGCACCTGCATTCACTTGAATGGAAACTTCAACAAAGTAATGATCAAAAAAGTGCTTACCATCATACGGAGGCCACCTTTGTGTGAACCAGGACCATCAACTTCTGGTCATAGTAGTGTCAAGAGGAGAAAGCTATTGGGCTCGGACAGTGAGGAAAGACTGAAAACATCTGATATTATTAAACTTTGTGAAAGTGGAGCTATGGACTCTGATGATTTAGACTCAGATGATATATCAGCTGATGAAACTAATGTGAGTGATTGTTTTTCTTTTCTTTTTAATTTGGGTTTAACATCACTTTCAACTGCATGAGTGAGTATTCAGTATTATTATTTTAAAATTGATGGGCACCATGTCTGCACTTGTAACCAATAAAATCTTCTAAAACTTTCAATTTTTTTTGTAGAAACTGTGCCTTAACTTTGGATGCATCTAAACTTATAGGTACCATAAAATTAGAGTGTGATGTGGGTTGTTGATGCTTAGTTTATTTCTCAATTGTTTTAGTACATGGCCACATCAATATTATGATAACAATTTCTGGAATATAGAAACTTGTTTCCTAGATGAGCAGTATGAGATCTTTTTGGCCTTTTGGCTAAGACCAAAAATATCTCTTTCTTATCATTTAAACTTCAATTATATTATTTTAGAACAAGTGAAATATAATTCACATCAGCCTTTTCCTCATTCTATATGAAATTTTCAGGATAAACAAAAATCATCCAAGACTGAGGATAGTGAAAACTAGAGAGCCAGAAAAGCCTGAAGATCTTGAGCTCTCATATCAAAACAAAGTTTCTGCTGCTAGTCCATCCTCTGCTGTTTCATGCAGTAGCTCTTCCTCCTCTGTTTTCTCTTCACCAACCATCCCGACCCTAGCATGTCTTCATCAAGTTCACCTGCTAGAGATGATAATGTTGAAGTCAGTATTTCTGGGCGCAATCGGTCCTCAGTCAGTGCGCTCTTCAATCTCCTAAGCAGCACTTTGAGAAATCAAAATGACAGCACACCACTTGATCTCTTTGATGCTGCTCCCGGGAGTGATGATGATGATGGTAAGTACAAAAATACTTTTCATCATAGCCAGACAGTGGAGGAATGACTCAACACTTTTACCACTGTCTTTACAAGGAGGCTGATAATTGACTAGGGCCCCCAGAATCAAGCCAATGCTGGTCTACTCCTTGTTTATAGTCTCCCAGCCAGACTGCTGGTCTCCTCCCTGTATATAGTCCCCCAGCTAGACTTTTACATACATAGTGATATGTAAAAGGATGGTCTTGTATGTAATAAATAATGTTATTGATACACCGTTTACCAATCAATATAATAATAATAAAAAAAATATATATATAAAAAAAATCTTTTTTCGACCATACCTACTTCAAAAGAAATATAGAAAAAATCTTGTAAATTTTAGAAGTATGTACAACAAGAGTGGGTTTATTGTTTCTAAATAAAACACAAGAAGTATTGGACAAGACATATGAACATAGGTTTGTTTACATTAGAGAGAATAAAAAAAAATCATATGTGGAGTTTACTTACGTATAATTGATAAAAAAATAATGTTCAATTATCGGATTAAGCTAAGTAGTTTCCTACACAAGGTAAACATAGGGAATTCAAATATGGGTTAAGTAGATTCCTATGTAAGGTAAACATAGGGAATTCAAATATGGGGTTAAGATAAGTAGCTTCCTATGTAAGGTAAACATAGGGAATTCAAATATGGGGTTAAGTTAAGTAGATTCATATGTAAGGTAAACATAGGGAATTCAAATATGGGGTAAGTTAAGTACCTACATTACTATGTAAGGTAAACATAGGGTTGACCTACTTATTGATAGGGGAATAGTGTTAGGAGACAGAAAAAAAATTAGTGAGGAAGTCATGCGATATATTTACGGCAGAAAGGACAGAGTTTCAAGGTCGCTTGTAGGGTCGTCCAGCAGCACGGGTTTGCGTTCTGTGGCGCTTATGCTGAGTTGGACGAGTGGAGGTGGGACGAAACGTCGGGACAATCGACGGGTCTCTTGCCACGCTGTTTATAATCTCCTCCATTGAGGAGCGTCTTTGAGGCGCAGGACTGGGGTGATCCGAGAGCGGGGAGGAAGCAGAGGGTGCAGTTGGTAAAGAGGGAGCAGCGTGGGGAACGGATGACGCTGTCGAGGTGGTAGCGGGAGCAGCATGTTGGCAACAGCAGCGGTGTGTAGCGTGTTCTGCTAGCGTCTCGAGCGCTGCAACCATCCGCTGGATCATCGCAGGAGCAAACTCGATGGGGGGAGTCGTGGGTCGGAGGGAAGGCGTGGTGAAGGCGAACTAGATGAGGGCGAGACAGGGACTGGTTCAGGAGGTGTGGGGGTTACTATTCGGATGGATAAAAAAAATATTTACACTGCACCACACACACACAGACTGGGAACACAACGAGGGAAACTTAACACGGACGGACTAGGGGTGTTTACACAGACATGAAAAAGATCGCGATTCAGAATTTAAGAAAAAATTGCTCTGAGTAACGTGGACTAAGTGTCGGAGAAGGTTGGGAAGGGACTGCTCGATAGGTGAAAAAATCAGGGGTATTTATAGGAAAATTAAGGATAGGGAGAATACATTGATCAAGGCATTTTAACACGGAAAATGTGGGTAAAGATAGGAGGTGTAAAAGAAACATGGGGAGAAAAGATAGTCATAAATGTAAAGAAATATGGGGAAACGTAGGGAAGAATAGGGTAGTAAACCATGGGGAATAGGTAATGGAGTACACAAAGGGAGGATACGTAATATCAGACATGGGGCCTGGTTTAGATTAGCAGGTTCACAAATATGGGGAGGAGTAAGGAAGTTTGAGGTGATTCATAACGTGAAAAAGATAGGGACACCCGTCTACCGGGCATTATTATTATTTATTTTTGTAAAAATTTAGGCATTTGCGGAAAGGCGATAGGCCGTAACGCATCAATAGAATGACTTTAACATTCACATTTTGTTGCCTCATACTCAAGTTAGTCTCTTTGGTAAAAGTCCAATTAAAGCAAACCATTTCAATATAAAGGCCATATGAAATATTTTACACAAATGAAAATAACTAACAATGGATGCAAATGCTAGCTAGATTACCATGCTAACACCATATTCATTGGACCACCAAAACTGAGCTTGTTGTGTTATTAATATTTTCAAGATATGAGATTTTCTCAGCCATTCTTATTTTGTAGCCATGAAACAGCAGACGCTTGTGGTCTGTGTTGTAGCTTGCTAAAATGCCCTCCCCTCTGATGGACGAAAAGTGACACTATACTTCCCATTTAGGTGCTGGGTGAACCCAAGCACCCCAGAAGGTATTCCTTACCAACAATTGCAACCACATTTTGATGCTCAGTGGTTAAGCACTCGCTTGCCATGCGGAAGGTACGGGTTCGATCCCCCGTGCCGACAAAAATTTGTACTCTTAATTTGGTTACAATTGTTTTTAAGGGATACCTTCCGATGCGCTCGTGTTGACCCAGCACCTAATTGGGAAGTATTGTGTCACTTCTCGCCCATCAGAGGGGAGGCATACTACGGGATGGGCAGGCTACAACACAGACCACAAGAGTCTACAGCAGCTCCTGTTTCATGGCTACGAAATAAAAGCGGCTTTTTTTTTCTTTTTTTTTTAAATGCAACCATGTTTTAGTTGCCTCTGGGATTCAAACCCAGTACCTACCACTGAGCTTGAAATTGAATTCATTCCACAGAGGATGATGATGATGACGAGGATGATAGCTGGATGGACTCCCTGGACAGTGACTTAGAGATTACAGAGGACATAGACAAGGTACCCAATCCAGAGGTGCTTAATAATCCACCCCCCAAACATACATGGTTCCCATTACAGGAAATTGTTCAGAGGTAAGTGTATCAGTACTTTATTTGTCTTAGTTTCAATTTCTTTCTCTTATCTATAAGGAGCGAATTCCAACGTAGAGACGGTTAACAGAATATTTTCTGTCTGAAATAATACATAATGCTTTTATTAAAGGTAAGTGTTCCCCGGAACCGCTTTCGCAATACTTCAGGGCACTTTACCTTTACATCCATGCCATTCCGGAAACGGAAAATTTTGGTCAGAAATTTTCGCTCCAGCCTGGATTCGAACCTGCAACCTCCAGGTCAGTAACCAATCCTTTAACCACTGAGCCACGGAGGTCGGCATTCTTTTTTTTTTATCACAATAATTACTGAAACTTGCCTTGCAAAATTTGTATTTGTTTTGGGAGAATTAAATTACCGACCTCAAGTTTAAGAGTCCACCGCCATATCGGATCTAGCTACTGAGGTCAGTTTTCTTCATATCACATGTTCAACATATTATGTATTATGTCCTTGTCAATCCGACCTCAGTAGCTTGATCGATAAGGCGGTGGACTTGTAACCTGGAGGTCGGTGGTTCAAGTCTCGGTTTCAGCGTAGATTTAGTAAAGCAAGTTTGAGTAGTTGTGATATCACGAAAGTGATTAACACAAATATGATAACTTTTTTAACTTAACTTTTAGTATGTCCTTGTCGCTGTGTAAAAAGAATCTTACCGTAATCAATTATACCTACCATTTAGTCCAAAAAACACGTCTTCTCTTCTTCTTTGTCTTTTCCCTTATGCCCTAACGAGCGTCGGGTTCCTCGTTTATCCAACGGCAGAAGTCATTCCTTTGCCTGGAAATTCTTTTGACCTCAGAAAAGGATTTCCCTTTTGCTTTTTTAACCTCACAAAAAACACGTCAACATAATAATATATATAAAAAACAACCCTGTACTTGCAGGCAGTACGGGAGTCGAACCCAGTTCCAGGGCCCGGCCCTGTTCCAGCAGCGCTACTGCAGCTCCCTGCATGCCATCCAGCGGCTGGAGCTCATGTACAAGCTGGCCCAGCATAGAGGCTGCGTCAACGCGCTCGACTTTCACCCTCGCGGAAACCTGCTGGCCTCCGCAGCTGATGACCGCAAGGTTCGAACCTCCTGTTGTCATTTTTTTTTTTGTAGTCATTTTCCTATAACTTCTCTGTTTTTTTTTTTTTTTTTTTCTTCCTAGAAGTATTATTTAAAGTTTGGTAAAAGTACTTAAGTAAGTCATTGAAAATATTAATGGTATCTAATATTTATTTATTTATTGCAAGAATGAATTCGCCTCTGATAACACAAAGAGGCGTAAACAACATTTTTGAAATTTTACAGGAGAGACAAAATGAGTTTTCTTGTGCATAAATTTTCTGTTCACGGTAGGGACATTATCACTTCCCTGTACCCGTGAATGACCATACGAACTTTTTCTGTTGCCAAATTTGATTATATAACTGTGACTATCAATTTACGCCTATTTGATTTGTCTGAAAAAGAGAAAATGAGGGATACGCCTGATTTCAATTTTTGTTGTATCTTTTCTTTGGATTATAATTGGATTGCGTCTATTTGTGAGAACAAAATATAGCACAAGTAGACTCAATCCAAGCAATAAAACCGATTTCAAAAATTTGTGGTTTACGCCTCTTTGTGTTATCAGAGGCAAATTATTACAGTAATATTTTATATTCAGATTAAGTTATAAACAAAAAAGAAATATACATGCAGGAATCTATAGAATCTTATCAAGAAGATTGATTTTAATTGAATTGATAAAATATTATTGTAAAT
Source organism: Bactericera cockerelli (assembly GCA_024516035.1). Lineage (NCBI taxonomy): Eukaryota > Metazoa > Arthropoda > Insecta > Hemiptera > Triozidae > Bactericera > Bactericera cockerelli. Next base: position 53,878,539 of record CM044955.1, read on the forward strand.
AATGAAAAATGGTATTACAAATAAAAACTGATAATTGTTTATTTATTTATTTGATGGGATCTACCCAATTGACAAACTGTTCCCTAACATTAAAATTAGAATCTTAACACTAAATACCTTAAAAAGAAATCAAAAACTTGGAGTGTCTGATGACTTTATTGAGTATTTGTTCAATCAATGCATTAAAACTCCACGACTTATTATTACCATGTATCTATTTATCTATGTCCTACTCCCTATCTATTGATCTATGTCATTCTTTCTATTTATTTATCTATATCCTACTCCTATTAATTTATTTATTTAAAATCTATTTATATTTCCCATCTCTTTTCAGGTCGTGATCTGGGATTGGGCGCGGGGTCGATCCCTCTACTCGTATCGAAGTGGTCACTCATCCAATGTCTTTCAGTCCAAGTGGTTGCATCTAGCTGGGTCCACCGGGTTTGTGGTGAGCTCTGCGCGTGATGGAATGATTCGGCTTGCTGACCTGGCTAAGGTAAGTTTTTTTTTTGCTTGGCATTTCTAGAAAATAACGTTTTATTTTTGTTTGCTTCATAAATTTACTATTTATTTATTATTATTTATTATTATTATTAAAGGGTTGGGTGGAAGAGATTGCCATAGGCAATAACCCCGTCCTTTAGCTAGGACATAATATGTCCTAACTAAAGGACATATTATTATGGATATATTTTGCTTATTTTTTTTCTTCTAATTATATTAATTTTGTCAATTTTGTATATTAATTTTTACCATTATTTGTTTGTATATAATTTTTTTGTTCTTCTAATAAAGCGTTTTTTTTTAACAATACTATATAATAAAAAAAAAATGAAAAAATCTCTTAAATCATAATTTTAATACATATTAATTTTAGTAAATTTAAATGATCAAGAAATAAAATAAATCAATTCCTTAAATTTGGAGTTCATTCAAACAAGATAAGTTTGTCCTACAGGGCTTCTTAAATTGTAAACACCATTGAAATTTAAGGAAAAAATATACGAAGTAGCCAACTAATTTATCGATTACTGACAACATTTGGCGAATTTTTTTTTTGCCTGAGTAGCTCGAATCTACAACCTCTAAACTGTAGGTCCTAAAAAGCTGAACTTAGCTTTGTGTAATTCCTCTTTGAAATAGACATGGTAATTGTTCCTCAAATTGTTTGGAGCTAAACTTTGAAACTCCAATTTACCATAGGAAGTAAAAAAAACCTGTTTATATATTTTTTAATCCGAGTTAGATTTACAGTTGAAAGAACCACTACTAGTAACCCTTATCCTGTTTCCAGGTAGGTGCCTCCACCCCCACATCTCTGATAGCCAAACACAAGCGCTCTGCTCACAAGTTGAGTGTGATGCGGGACACACCGCATGTGATCCTGAGTGTTGGTGAAGATGGGAAAGTGCTCTCGGTGGATATCAGGGAGAATTGCACAGCCAACAGTAGGCCGTAAGTATGACTCGAGGATAGCTGACACGTTGGAGATAATACCAAACTCAATATGTGCGAGCCCCTCAAATTAAATAAGACTCGAGGGTAGCTACCACATAGGAGATAATACCAGACTCAATATGTGTGAGCCCCTTAAATTAAATATGACTCGAAGGTAGCTGGCACATTGGAGATAATACCAGACTCAATATGTGTGAGCCCCTCAAATTAAATATGACTTGAGGATAGCTGACACATTGGAGGTAATACCAGAATCAATATATGCGAGCCCCTCAAATTTGATGGGTCAGTAATTTACTAGCAAAATGCATATAAAGAGCTAGGTTTTGCAGTTTTTTGACCTTGTAGTTTGTCAGAAGAAGAAAAATAAAGGACAAAGTGGTAACAAGATGAACATAGGCAATAATTGTACTCTTTAGTTAAAATATTTTTATTTAACTTTTTCAATGAAAACAATAATAAAAATCCACGATTTAGTAAGCAAAAATACATGTTCCAATATTTTTATTTAACTTTTTAAATGAAAATAATAGCAAAAATCCACGATTGAGTAAGCAAAAATACCTGTTCCAGTTTGACAGTGTTGCACAAGGGCTACACAGTCATGCCTCTGTACAGCGTTGCCAGCAACCCTCTCAACAGTCAGGAGTTCATCGTGGCGGGAGAAGACACCCAGGTGCACCTGTTTGACAGGAGATTCGTCCAAGGTCCAAGGAACTCCAAGGCTCTCAAGAGATTCGTCCCCAGTACCATCGTGAGTGTCATTGGTTGGGTGGAAGAGATTGCCGCAGGCGATATCCCCGCCCTTTTAGTTACATTTAAACCCAATTAGAGAACTGAATATAAGAGAACGATTTCCTGGTCAAATTAACCTTTCAGTGAAGGAAAATAACCTCTTTAAAACCTGGATATAAGAGATGAAAATTCGGGTCCTTTGAGTTCTCTTATATCCAGGTTCGACCGTTAATTTTCATTTCACTTTTTCTTTTTGCATCATTTCTATAATCTTGCAATTTGGTTGCAATAAAAACTATGCAATAGGACGAGCCAACTTTCAACTTGAGTTGGCTGGAGACCAGGCGCGGCCGGTGCTAAGGAGCTGCGGAACTGCAGCACCCCCAGACAAAAGAGAAAAAAAGAGGATGTTCTCGAGTCCTATCTCGTACACAATGAAAATCATCACACATTTCTAGAATAATTCATGTATAATTAATATGATTGGCATAGTTTACAAACTCAAACTCTTTAGGTACTGCAAGAGCGACTCTATAAATCCCATTTTAGTTCGGTTTGTGTGGCAGCACCCGCAAAACATTTTCTCACCGGCCGCGCCTGCTGGAGACCATCACTCCCCCCAGCAGTGGCAAGGCTGGTTACAACAACAACTACCTTATTATTATTATTATTATTATGGTTCCAGCGCACGGACGTGCACTGCTACATCACCAGCGCTGTCTACAACTACTGCGGCTCCGAGATCCTGGCCTCGTACAACGACGAGAAGATTTACCTGTTCAGCGGAGCCGACGCCTGCACCGAGGTGCCCAAGGCCGCCCGGGCGTCCAGAGCACCGGCGTACGCCTCACCCAACGACTCAAAGAAACCTCACACGAAACCGTCGTCCAGGGAAAAGAGTCCGCCCACTGCTAGTGATAAATGTGGTTCAGAGAAACAGCAAACAGCGTGTCCTAGTAAAAGTGATAAAAGTGGTTCAGAGAAACAGCAAACAGCGTCTAAAAGCACTGATCTTACCGAAAAAGTGACGGATACCACGACTGACCGCAAAGCATCTAAAACCACTTCGACTGGCTCCGAAATACCGACCCCCCCTCCGAGGCCAAAGAGCCCCCACAGCAAGAGCCCTTCCAAGAAGGGCTACGCCCACTGCTACGAAGGGCACCGGAACAGTGCCACAGTGAAGGGCGTCAACTTCCTGGGCCCCCGCTCGGAGTATGTGGTGTCGGGGTCGGATGATGGGTACATCTACATCTGGGACAGGAGGACCCAGGCCATTGTGAACTGGCTGAGGGGGGATGACCATGGGGTGGTAAGTGGAACTGTTTGTTTAAGTTATCATATTTGTGTTAATCACTTTCGTAATATCACAACTACGCACACTCGCTTTACTAAATCTACGCTGAAACCGGGACTTGAACCACCGACCTCCAGATTACAAGTCCGCCGCCTTATCGATCGAGCTACTGAGGTCGGATGGTAAGTGGAACTGTTTTTAACCCATTGCCTACCAAGCCGTGTTTATGAAACTTGCCCTGGGGACCAAGGGTATTTTCCTCAAAATCTCCTGTCTAGCATGTGGTGCAACACGCGGTCCCCCAGACAAAAAACCCATATTTCCTTGCCACTAAGGACCGTGTATATGTATAGCATATGTGCTAGACAAATTGTCTTGCATATATGCTATACATGGTACCCAAGAAGGTTAAAACGTGTCTAGCATATATGCAACCCCGGTACCCCAGGCAATACCAGTGTCTTGCAAATGTGCTACCCATGGTAGGCAATGGGTTAATCATTGTTTGTCCCGGTAGCTCAGTGGTCTAGGCGTCAGGCTGGTAATCCAGAGGTCGCGGATCCCATCCATACTAATGAATTCCGTAGCATGTCATACGCTAACGTTACGCGTTACATAACGAAGGTGCCAGGATAAGACTAAAGGCAGAATTAATAGACGTTTTTGTAATACCTCTGTGGTGCTAAGTCACGGATTGCGTACTGTGTAAGATAGGAAAAACCGACGCTTAGCAATGACTTGTGATGTAGAATTTGTCTATTTATTTCGCCCTAAGTTTCTAAAAATTTCATCGAAATTGGTACCCGAACCACTGACTTCCTGGTTTTGTCGCCTTATCCATCAAGCTAAAGGGTATTCTTCTGATGTGGTAACGTTGCTAGAGTAACTTGTAATGTAAACAATCTTGCGCATGAATCCGTGATCTGTGGGTCCGTGTATTTTTCATTTCTTTGAGTATGTGACAGCATAATATTAAAACTCTGAGGATTAGGTGGTAGAAAATGTTTTGAACATTTACCTTCCACTAACAAATCAATATTATTATACACTGACGATGCCGTAACTGGCGAAGAAGCGAACGTAAAATAGAAAATTAAGTTAAAAAAGCCAAGTGTTTTCATCTTCATTTTTTTTTTTTACTTAGAGTTGTGTATAACTTCCTGAGACCTTATGAAATTTCAGTATTATTGTCTGTCCTGGTAGCTCAGTGTTAAAGGCGGCACTCTGTGAATCCAAAGACTCCAGAGGTCGTCGGTTCGAAACCCAGCTGGGACATGACAATTTGTCCTCCCAATTCGGATTTTTACCACATAATAATATGTCTTGGGCTTACTGCTGGAATAATGGGACTTTAATAGTCCTAATGGGGCAGTATAAATAAGGCGATATTATTATTGCTTCCCAGGTGAACGTGATAGAGCCTCACCCCGACACACCTGTGATGGCCACTAGTGGTCTGGACTACAACGTGAAGATCTGGGTGCCGTCCAGTGAGCAACCGCCTACCTTCAAGGGCCTGAAGAAGGTGAGTTAGTCCTTCAATTGTTTTTCTTTTTTGTATGTAATTAATTCTAATGAATAACTTTCGCAACCAAAGTCGCAGTATATTTACACATACTTAATATAAAACAAACCAACATGTACATAATGTAAAAGTTACTTTACATGAAAAAAACTTAGAGTAAAATAAAAGAGGAGAATGACACAATTTATATAAATGAAGCATGTAAAATGATGAAGAAGATTAAAGCGCCTAAAAGGAAAAAATAAAATTATTCATTACATAATTGAACAGATAAGTTTCAATTTTACTTCCGAGAAATTTCTAATATTAGAAATCGGATGTATTGTTCGTTTTTGTAAAAAAAATATTTTTTTGCTCCGATTTCAATTTTTATAACTTTATTTGAGACTTTGACCACATAATAATGACAACAAAAACAACTGCTGGAGCATAGGGACTTATTAGTCTTAGGGCGAAATTAATAGACAAATTCTGTATCACAAGTCACTGCTAAGTGTTGGTTTTCCCTATCTTACACAGTACGCAATCCGTGACTTAGCGCCACAGAGGTATTACAAAAACGTCTATTAATTCCGCCCTAAATCTTGCAGTATATATATAAGTGTCTATTATTATTATTATAAATGTTTCATTTCGTAATTTACTATTTCAGGCTATTATTATTATAAATGTTTCATTTCGTAATCTACCATTTCAGGCCATCCTACTGAACGAGAAGAAGCGAGATCTGGTGGGCTCCATCCCAATGCACTCTCATCTGCGCTGGCTGTGGCAGGGCACCTTCGATTCCACCCTGGCTGATGTCGAGGATGCTGCCTCTATGGTGAGTAGCGGGGGTTCCGTCAGTGAAGTTTTCTAGTCGAAGATGCTGCCTCTATGGTGAGTAGCGGGGGTTCCATCAGTACAGTTTTCTAGTCGAAGATGCTGCCTCTATGGTGAGTAGCGGGGGTTCCGTCAGTAAAGTTTTCTATCCCGGACTTTATTATTATTCAACAGTTTTGTTCAATATTTATTTACATTTTTTATGTAAAGGTACAGTGAAAAGGTATAATTAATGAAAGGTAAACAAAGTTTGATCAAGGCTGGTGATAATGCCTTTGGCATTCTCTTCACTTTACGGGTTCGAATCCAAGCAGAGTCAGAATTTTTGTTGTCAATGGTGGAGTTAGAATATTATTCTGAAGAAAATTATGTGAACAGGAAAGTTGATAAATTTGAGGTGGGGGACTAAGGAAAGGAGGGAAACCCGAGCTTAGGTGAAGAAATAATTTAGAGGAAGATTTGAGAGAGAACAGGGATACCCTACCCAGAAACAAGTGGAGGACTAGACTTGATCAAATCAACGCCTACCCCAATTAGCTTGGAAAGAAAGAAGAAGAAAAAAGTATTGTGATCGGCTTATTTCTATTGATATTGAGCTGATATCATTTCTAGACAAATTAGACCCTTCTGATACCTACCTAACGGTACTCCACATACTATCCTGTGTCTTACACACCAACATCCGCGCCTCTCTCCCTGCTCCCCCGGCACTGGCAGACAGTACCGGGAGCGTCGATGCTATGATCGAATACTTGAGAGCTCTTAAACTGTACAACATGATCTAAAATTAGGGAATCGGCGCGAACCTGTCTGTCGACAAGGTTAAAAAAAGTTATTTTTTATCAAAGTGTATTTCCCCCTATTCTTTGTATATATTTTATTCCTTTTCGTTTCTCCTTTTTTTTATGTCTTTATTGTTTTTTTCTTTTCTTCTATTTTATGTTTTTTTTCTATCTTATATCTCTCACATTATTTTAGTTAGGCTTTTAAAAGGGTTGGGTGGAAGAGATTGCCACAGGCAATAACCCGGCCTTTAGGTAGGACATTTCTCTCTTTTTTTCCTTCTTGTATATTTGTTTAATCTTTTTGTTTTTCTTTATATTTCATTGTGTTCTACTGTATATATTTTTTGTTCTACCTAATAAAGCTAAAAAAAAAATGTATGTGTGTGTATGACAAAATATTTTCATACTTTTTTATTTCAGGACAGGATGGACGATGGTGACGAGGACTCAGATATTGATATAGACGATCCACGCCAGTGCACATCTTCATAGTACTATCCCAGCCACATGTAATTGCGACCGTTGGTCTAACTGTTTTTTATTTCGGCCCTTGTTACTATCCTCTTCGCGCGTAGCGTCAGCGCAAAGGGACTACCTGCCTTGCACTGACAGCCTCAATAGAGCACTACCTATCCTAGACATAGTCGGGGTAAGTCAACAACACCTCGAAACAGGCTGGTACTACTTATAAGGTACAATAACCCGTAATTAATTGCTTCAGAGCGATACGACCATGCAGTTGAAAGCGACGTTAAAAAAATAATAATAGTAAAAAAAAAAAAATGCAACAGACAGTTCCGTTTTAAAGTACCGAAAAAGAGAAAGACTATATATTAATATGTATCAATAAATGAAAAAGTACCGAAGAGGACCTGAAAATGTCACATATACCTTTTTGAGGTTTCACTATTTGAGTGAAAAAATCAGTTTGAAAATCATGATCAAGGATATTTTACTATTTAAAACTTTCAGTTGAACAAGAACTTGCTAACTCTTATTTTTAGTCATTTGAATAAGGTCCTGCGACATTATTCTCAATCAATTTAAACAACCTCAGAAGTCTATAAGGTAGTGGACTAGTAACCTGGAGGTCGGTGGTTCGAGTCCCAAGCATTGGAAAAATTCACAAGGCGGAATTGAACAGATATACATACATGGCTAAACGGATGATTTTCTTTGTGATTTTGTTATTGTAAAGGTTTAAGAATTGATTTATATTACTTTAAATGACCGGGTCGAGATTCGCGCGCTAGCTCAGAGAACGCAATGAGTTTCCACCAATCACAGCACTGCATGGAGTGGGTAGCACAGTATAGGATTCTCTATACAGCTCTGTGATTGGTGGAAAGTTCATGCCCGCTCCGAGCGCGTAGCTAGCTTGAGTATCTCGACCTGGCTATTAGAAGCGTTGGTACTATTAGATTTTTTGTTTTGTTTTTATAAATAACTAGCGGGTTACACCCGCCGCTTCGCCAGCCCATCAAACACACACAACGCACACACACACCCACCCACACACACACATCCACATACACACATCCACACACACCCACACACACGCACACACACGCACACACGCACACACACACACACACACACATACCCCACACACCACACACCACACACCCACACACACACACACACACCACACACACACACCACACACACCACACACACACACCACACACACACACCACACACACACACCACACACACACACCACACACACCACACACACACACACACACACCACACACACACCACACACACACACACACCACACACACCACACACACCACACACACACACACACACACACCACACACACACACACACCACACCACACACACACACACACCACAACACACACCACACACACACACACCACACACACACACACAAAATGTCATTTAGGTTTGAAAAAAAACCTGAATATTTTTTGTCGCCCATCTATTTTCTGGCCTTCCCCGGCGTAGCTCAAGAATGGCTCATCAGAATTTCGCGATCAATATGTCAAATGAAAGCCTAAACCCTTGCCTAAAACTTTCTCGCTCTGAGTTGATAGGTCGTCACTTCAAATTTCGAGAAAAAATGTCATTTAGGTCAAAAAACGTGAATATTTTACATGTTACCCATCCATTTTTTTACCTTACCCGGCGTAGCTCAAGAACGGCTCATCAGAAATTCGCGATCGATATGTCAATTGAAAACTCAAGCCCTTGCCTAAAACTTTCTCGCTTTGAGTTGATAGGTCGTCGCGACAAATTTCGAGAAAAAATGTCATTTATGTCAAAAAACGTGCATTTTTTTTGCGTCACCCATCTATTTTTTATCCTTACTCATTGTAGCTTAACCTCAGGGAGATATAATCTAGCCTAGAAGAATTTCCTGATCCAAGCGGACCTATGTGCAAAATTTCAGGTTTCTCGGTCAAACGGTGTGGATTTGTATAAAGAACATACATACATACACACACACACACATACATACAGACAGCTTTCTTTTATAGATATAGATATTGTACAGGACAGTTGAAAAATAAAAGTTTATATTTTGTAATTACTGAAAAAAGTTTTGATTCTTTTACTCACTCTTTTGCATAATAAATGGTAGTTTCTGATTATGTTGATGACATTAATTGCAAATGCCGAGAAGTAGTGATAGCCTTTGTTGAGGTTAGGAACGTTGACGACTCCAAGTGGTCCTGTGGGGTAGACGCATCCATCAAGAGGACCAATGAGGTCAAGACAACATCTGATCAAAACACCCTGTTAGTATACTTTACACGGGGTCTTTTATCGTCTCTTTCCACTGCTCAGACGGGATTTTTACCCTTCATTCGCTGAAAACTTACAAACCAGCTACACAGAATTAACCCCACCCAGCTTGGGTTTGTCCGGGAATAGCTAGTATCACGGCGCGACGGTTCGAATTCGAATGGTCACCCCATCCAAATTCTAACCTCGCTGGACGTTGCTTAGCTAGTGAGTGACAGAACGAGAGCTGACTGGACGCTTATTATCGTTCTAGTTCCAAGCGGATCACCGAAATTATTGTCTTTATATTGTCTTATTTTATAGTCTGGTAATTCTGCCACTGATAGTTACTTCTTCAACTAACTAATGCCATCCAAAGGGGCAATAGCTCGAGCATCAGAGGCACGCTTCCTCTCGGTAATGAGTTGGAAGAAATATTTTACCTTTGAAATATAGTAGTACCTAACATTACAGAACATATAAACTAATCATTGAAACCCCACGAGACAGACATCCTGAATACCGCGTAGATTCTATTCTACCCAGCCGGGATTCAAAACCGGGTATAGGACGGAGGCGCTCGAGCCCGGTGATTAATCTCAGATATAAATAATTCACACACACAAAATGTGAATTAAAAAAAGACCCTCAATCTAACAAAAAATCTGAAAAAGAAAGAAAAACATAGAATTTCATGGACGGTACAAAACATACTCGTTTGTACAGGAAGTATGGAAAAAGTCTTGCATGAATGAGTAGCAGAAACTAACCCAAAATTTTCTATAGGTACCAATGTAAACAAACAATTCTTGAGAAAAAAAAAATCAACATGGGATATAACTTGGTTTTTATTTTGAGTTAAAAGAATTATTTATGACTATGTAGTTGAAAGCAATGATAAATACTAAAATTTTAAACATCCTATTAATATTCAATTCTCACCAGATGTTGAACTTTTGTTTTGGAAATAAACATTATTTTAATTTTTCATAGGTAGATAATATAAGTATCTTTTACTTCTATTTCTTTCTTCTTTCAACAAGACATTTTTACAAACTTCCTGTATAATTTAATATATTTCTGTAAACAGTTTAATATATTTCTATAAAAGTTAGTAATAAACTAAGTTAAGTAATAGGCAACGAGCTTGTCGTATTTATGACACAAATTTTAAAAAGAGAAAGAAAAACATTCTTCCGATATCTTTAGATGAAATCGGAAGAAATTAAATATTGCCAAATATGGACCTCTTGATTGACACAGAATGGATTGTAACAATAATAACAATAATCGGGTATATAGGAGGACTGGGTAGTGCTCTTTTTCTCAAGATGTTATAAATTTGAGAGTTAAAAGAAAAGTAAATGGTATGTTAACGGGCTTCTAGGTTTTCCAATATGAAATCAATAATAGTATTATGTCTCAAACTCAATAGGTTAATGTTTTAAATAATAAAATTTAAAGAGTTAAAACCATATTGCAAGAAATTGTGTTAATATATAAATAATAATACTCTTTAGTGGGAGGTAACCACCAGGCGAAGGTAATGCTCGAAGCATTTTCTACCACCTAACCTAGAGTCTTATTATTTTGTGGTCACACACTCCATCACATACTCAAATAGAAAATTTCAAGAATTTGGTGGTATCTGATCCATGGATCCACGCGCTAGCTCGATTACATTGCAAGTCTAGAACCTTAGTTTTAGAGGAGAAGCCCTAACAAAATGGTACAAATCAACTGAATTTTACCAAATAAATTAGCAAGGTAAAATGAAGTGGGAAAAATATGAGATATAGAAGCAACGACTATGATTGTTAGTCCTCTTCTTTAAATATCATTAAAAAGAAGATGAAAATATAATAAAAGCATCTAAAGATATGTTATAGAATATGAAAACGAAAAAAATAAACTCAGATATAAATATATGCACAATCAGTTTTAAAATTAAATCGTAAAGATCTGAATTAAATAAATATAATCTAGGAGAGGTAAAGTTGAAAATAAGTAACGTTCAGATAAGTTCAAAGCCTTTTAAATGGTAAAACTTAATATCTTCTGTATACAATCTAATAATATCTAAATGTATCTTTTTTAAGTAAGAAAACACAGCGTAAAAAATAATGGTTACCATGTTATTATTAAACCGTAAAAAAAAACAATGAAGATGGAAAAGACGTCATCAAAGTCGAAAGAAGGCTCAGTACACTAGATGATGTATCAAGCAGTTTTTTTTCAAGAGGCAATATATTAAATGCAGAACTAAAGTTGGTAGAGAAATTGCTAAAATAAATTCTATAGATATTCTCTAAAACCTCTATAGGAATTACTCTACTCTCTACTTTAAGGCTGGTATGCAGACACGTTTTCTTTTTATCCCTATAGGGTTCACTGTAGGGTGGTCCCGAGCTTGCTATAGGGAATACTTCGACCTTGACAATTATTTCTTAAAGAAACATCTGAATGCGCATGCGCACAGGCGCTTCAAACAAACGTCTTTGCATAAAAAAATCAGCTGAAGGGACAAATCACCCAGGCATCCCTACAGTGAGGACTCTGCATACCACCCTAAACCTTTGTAAGAAACAACTATTATTCTCCTTTTATAAAAGAAGGAAAAAAATCGAAAAATATCGCATCTATGCTAAATATAAATTTACAAAATAACGTCATGTTCAACGGTCAAGCAAAAAATTAAACTGAAAAATACGTGTAATATACAATTTTTATATAAAATTTAAACCCAAAAATCTCTGCCAAAACACAAGTTTTCTACGAAATTTTGTCTAAAATGAACGAAAAAAAATACCAATTCCTCATAAATTATGTATAAATATTAAATAGAAAAAAGCTAGATAAAAAATTATATAAAAATTGGAATTTTGATAAATTGAGCTTCGTTAAATAAGGAAGAATGTATAAAGCAATGCAAGTGTTAGTACAGTCATAATAGGCTCATAATTTTAATGAACCATAATAGCCAATCAAGGGATACAATCAAATATCTCAAAATCCAATGAAGATGGAAAATTCGTATTTTCGCGTATTGTCCCGACTTCGGGAACAATTAGTTGGGAGGTCTGTAATTTTTCCAGGTGTCTTATAAGGTCACATTATTCATTTGTAAGTAGGTACTGTAGATGTACAGTAAAATATTGCACACAATAAATATTGCTGTCAAAACACGCCGTCTACAACAAATCCATTTTGATCATAAGTTTATGAAGTGCAGGCAGGGACAGAAAAACTTGCTTTGTTTAGACAGACAGGCCTGACGAGGGGCAATGTTGACAAAGTCCGTACTGATTCTGTCCTATTTCTTTCTTCACTGACTATTTTTACTAGCTAAGGAATCCAATTATTGTATTATCAATAAATTTATAATACAGCAGATAAAAAAATCCTATTTTTGACTAATACAATTATAAATAAATCCGTCTCTAATCAGTATAAACTCAGTATAAACAGAAAAGTGAGAAGTTGTACTAGATGTACATGAATATCAGATCTAGGTGTTAAGAGAAGTTAAGCAAAAAACAATATAAATACTCAAAACGGGAAAAAAAAAACAAATTTTGCAACAATCAACTTATACTGCACGGACTAAAGGCAACGGACTTCTGTTTGTAGACTGTTTCCTCTTAGGGTTATCAGAGTCACCTCTGTCACAAAGTTAAGAGAGTCTTCAATGTTTACAAACTAATATCAAGGTCACTCATGGATTCATCGCCTTAGGTAAAGGTCAGAGTAAAGACCTCAGAGTACATTAAAAAAATCGAGTCTTTCACAGCCTTTTTTCTTTTGTAGCCTGTGGTCTGTGTTGTAACATAATAGCGGCAGCCGTTAGCTACGCCGAATTTTTCTGATGGTCCTTGGTTATACTGCCGGGGTAAAACTAAAAAGTCCCTTTACTGCCGCAGTCAAATAGGTTTTATGCATTACATGTGTAAATTCATGTACATAAAGGTCACAGTGATCTCATTCCACCACAGAGTTGACCTCAGTGTATATATCAAGATCCCACGAATGACCTCAGAGTATACAAAGGTCACGCCAAGGTCACTCCTGAATAAGGCGCCGCAGTTGGTCGACAAGTGTATATATCAAGGTCACACGAATGACCTCGAGAGTATACAAAGGTCACGCCAAGGTCACTCCTGTATAAGGCGCCGCAGTTGGTCGACAAGTGTATATATCAAGGTCACACGAATGACCTAATGTATACAAAGGTCACGCCAAGGTCACTCCTGTAGAAGGCGCCGCAATTGGTCGACAAGTGTATATATCAAGATCACACGAATGACCTCAGAGAATACAAAGGTCACGCCAAGGTCACTCCTGTAGAAGGCGCCGCAGTTGGTCGACAAGTGTATATATTAAGGTCACACGAATGACCTCCAGAGTATACAAAGGTCACGCCAGGGTCACTCCTGTAGAAGGCGCCGCAGTTGGTCGACAAGTGTATATATCAAGGTCACACGAATGACCTCGAGAGTATACAAAGGTCACGCCAAGGTCACTCCTGTATAAGGCGCCGCAGTTGGTCGACAAGTGTATATATCAAGGTCACACGAATGACCTCATGTATACAAAGGTCACGCCAAGGTCACTCCTGTAGAAGGCGCCGCAATTGGTCGACAAGTGTATATATCAAGATCACACGAATGACCTCAGAGAATACAAAGGTCACGCCAAGGTCACTCCTGTAGAAGGCGCCGCAGTTGGTCGACAAGTGTATATATTAAGGTCACACGAATGACCTCCAGAGTATACAAAGGTCACTCCTGTAGAAGGCGCCGCAGTTGGTCGACAAGTGTATATATCAAGGTCACACGAATGACCTCTAGAGTATACAAAGGTCACGCCAAGGTCACTCCTGTAGAAGGCGCCGCAGTGCGTCGACGAGGCGCTGTCAGACTTTGATGGGCTGCGGCGTCTGCGCGAGCAGGTTGGGTGGAAGAACATACACGATGCCGTTGTTCGTGTCTTTCCGGAAGCTGGCGAGCTCGGTCTGGTCCGTGACCTCCACGCGCAGCTGGCGAGACTTGTTGCCCAGCATGCACTGGAAGCGGGTGGACACGTTCACAGGGAGGTCTGAGCCACGCAGCCTGGACATGACATGATGGTTGAAAAAAAAAAATGGTTTTTATATAAGAAAACAAACCACCACAAATCACAAAATTGAAAATAATTAAGCCATCTTAATTTCCGGTAGAATAATAATAATAAGCCCCAAAATCACCCAGCCATCTTAATTTCCGGTATAATAATAATAATAATAATAAGCCCCAAAATCACCCAATTTGGCCAAGGGCATTTATTTACAGATGAACTGCAAATGTTTATTGATATTATTGAGTCAACTCTGAGGTTACAATACAATACAAAGAAAAATACAATTCAGAATATGAAGTGCAATATAATTATATAATACAATACAAGCATGTACTGTTTTTCTTAGATTTTTTATACTTTTAACTTTCGACTTTTAACTTTCTCTCTCCTTGTCTTGCTCTCTCTTTTCCTGGTAGCTCAGTGGTAAATCCAGACGTCGTGGGTTCGAAACTCAGATGGACATGACAAGTTTTCCTCCCGTTTGGGATTTTTACCACATAATAATACGTCTTGGGCTTACTGCTGGAATAATGGGACTTAATAGTCCTAATCGGGCAGTATAAATGAGTCGACATTATTATTATTATCTTAGCACGAGATGCGCAACTGCGCAGTTCATACCTTAGGTTTTCATTAAATTATTGTTTAGTTTTTGGACTTCAGATAGCTGTCAGAACTAAATCTCTGTGTGAGATAGTTTTTTAATACTTATTTCTTACAAGAAGTAAATAAATAATTTTTCCTAGGGTTTTGATGGAAACATGTCCGAAATAATGACACTTCTCGAAAAGTCACTGGTAATAGAAGTCACCGTGTCTGAGTGAGTTAGCATGCTAGGCATTGCACGCACGGTGACCTGGGTTCGATCCCCAGCGGAGCAGGATTTTTTGCTCTGTACTTCGATGTTCGGGGTCTACCCATACCTCGTGAGGAAAAATGAGTAGCTGCTTTAATGTGAGCAGCGACCAGTGGCGGAATTATAGGCAAAAATAAGTTATTGGGATATTAAAGTAACAAAAAGTCCTATAATTCTACGCTATCCAATAAAATTGTGATATAATAATAATGCTTTTTCTTTGTGTTATTATGTCACAATTTTAGTGGGTAGCGCGGAATCATAGGACTTTACCGCTTTAATTTACAATATCCTGTATTATTTTTTGCCTATGATTCTGCCACTGGTCGCTGCTTCACATCAAAGCTGCTACTCATTTTTCCTCACGAGGTATGAGTGGACCCCGAACATCCAAGTACAGAGCAGAAAAATTCCTACACCACTGGGGATCGAACCCAGGTCACCATGTGTTCAATGCCTAGCGCGCTAACTCCCTCTGCCATGGTGACTTCCTGACATTTTAATATAATAACACAAGTAAACTCATTTATTTATTTATTAACTCACTGGTAATATCTCGAGGCGAGCACCCCCACCAGCTCCCCCACCCGATCTTCGCTACTGATGATGGTGAACACGAGGTCATTGCCCTTGTTGTTGTGAATGACCAGCAGCTGGTCGGAGCCCGGACTCACGCTCAGTCCGGTCATCTCGGTGAGCGACATGCCGCGCCGCATCGGCTTGAACTTGGCGCCCGAGTCCAGCTTGTACAGCGCGTAGTCGGTCACCAGGAGACACCGGTCGGCGCACCGGTGGAACTTGTTCGTCTTGCGCACGAAACCCGAGAACATGACCTGGGCGGGAGATTTTTCAGTTTAGTATTTCTAACATTTTAGGATGGGCGGGGTTACAATGACAATTATATCACAAAATTGAAAATAATTAAGCCATCTTAATTCCCGGTAGCTCAGTGGTAAAGGCGGCACTCTGTGAATCCAGAGATTCCAGAGGTCGTGGGTTTGAAACCCATTCGGGACATGACAAGTTATCATCCCATTTGGGATTTTCACCACATAATAATATGTCTTGGGCTTACTGCTGGAATAATGGGACTAGTCCATATCGGGCAGTATAAATAAGGCAATATTATTAATATTTATGTACAGAATTGCAACGAGCCTAGGGCAGTCTCCTCTGCCATCAATTCGTCCTTTCGCCACTTAAAAGATTAGAGGTTCGGTGGAAGAGAAAGCCACAGGCTTTAACCTCGCCCCTTGGTTCACTACATATTCTATTCTATTGTGTTTTTTTATTTTGTTGAATGTATTTTGTTGTTTTGTTGAATGTATCATATAGTTGACCAATGAAGTGTTAAATAATAATAATAATAGAGACTCACCACATTGAACTGGTCGCTATGCTTGAGGAACTGAAGACTAAAGACTCACCACATTGAACTGGTCGCTATGCTTGAGAGACTCCACGGCAGCATTGTAGATAATGTAGTTGCTGTTCTCCTGGGGCAGAGACAGGTAGTCTCCCTTCCACATTCTGTCCGCCCCCCAGCTCCCCCTCTTGCCCTCAGGGCGATGGCTGCCGACATCTAGACACACGATATGATGCTCATTAACCCTCCCATGGTAACATAAATTAATGGACACATTGGGTAACATTGGGTCTGACAGACCCACCTACTCAAAAATATTAATTTTGGAAAAACAAAATGATTACAAACAAAATAATTGTTTGAACATAAATTTTATTAAGAACTTGAGTTTCAAAGACAAGAACAATTTTTGGGAATATTTTGCTCCCATTCACATTATTTCTTAAATTATTTCGACAAGAATATTTTCCTTCCAATTAAAGGTGGGTAGATTAGTTTTTACCCTTGCAACTGAAACAGCAGGTACTAGAAGCGTCATGACGCCCCACCTACCCCAGAGCGCGGTATAAACCAAATGGCGTCAACAAGCAGGCGAGACCCAGATGTTACCATGCTAAGGTTAATGTCAATATAACTTAGTACTCCAACAACTTTCCAAATTCAAAAAGTAACTTCCACAATATTCCACATATTTTTTTTAAAATCAAAAGCGTCCGATAAGATGGTCATTCATCAAGTTTGAAATCGAAAAAGTAAGAATAAAAATAATAATAATATTTGACTAGGTTTTTTTATTTATTTTTTATTAGAGTTTAACGTCGTTTTTCAACTGCATGGTCAAATGGTCATACACGACGGGGGTTTAACCTGCATTCGCAGGAAACTTACAAACCTGCTACCCACATTGACCTCACCCAGCCTGGGTTGGGCCGGAATGTCAGCATCACGAAGTCTTCACCTCGCTGGACGTTGCTTAACTTCGGTGATCCTACGAGAACCGGTGCATTCAACGCGCCATCGACGCTGGCTGACTAGGTTTGTCATGTGGACTATCATTCTCTCAGGAGAGCTATGCTTAAGTGAATAATCTAAAGATCGATAAGGAGTCTCTTTATTTCATCATTTTTTGGAGACATTATTAAGTGGCCAAGTTCTCAAACGATGAGAAAAAATTCAAGCATTGGGTGGGAACATCCCACCAATGCATGTGTATTCCATTACTACGTTGGCATTATTAGCACCGCCCTTGATCAAGTTTTGTTTTCTTAATTTTAATATCTATGTATGTATGTATACTTTATTGTATACAGGGTGGACCAAAAAAACGTTGACATTCTATGTCATTTGTAAATAAAACTTGATCCAACATGTTTAATAATACTTCAGTAGACGTGTTGGATCCTATGTGGTCATATTAGTGGACGCCTGTTCCTTGCACGTAGGTGACCTGGGTTCGAATCCTGGCTGACTCGATTTTTTTCTACTGTGAATTTGGAACATAGGTTTTCAATTTTTCAATTTTTCACTTTTTTGTTGTTGTTGATGAAAACCACTAAAAACTACTAGAGATTTAAGAGAAGCTGTACCTTCAGTCTTAGTTGTGGCCACTCGGATCGCGGGAAGGGACTCAGAATCATGGCAGCTCGCCACCTGTCAAACAGAATCCGTAGGGAGGGAACTATATGCCGCGTGGTTACGCTTGGGTCCGGCCATCTGATGCTCTTGCCATAGTCCCGGCTGTTCTTGGCATGTCTGGAACAGAACCACAAGTAACAATCACATTACATCACATTATTTGGTGTCCCGGTAGCTCAGTGGTAAAGGCGGAACTCTGTGAATCCAGAGGTTCCAGAGGTCGTGGGTTCGAAACCCAGGCGGGACATGACAAGTTATCCTCCCATTTGCGATTTTTACCACATAATAATATGTCTTGGGCTTACTGCTGGAATAATGGGACTATAATAGTCCTAATCGGGCAGTATAAATAAGACGATATTATTATTATTTCTGGGGGGGTCTTTTCCTAAAATTTGTTGTAGATATTTACAGTTGTTTTGTAATCCGGGGCGAAGTTCATGACTTATGCAATTAGGCATTATCTGATACTTAGTTATAATAATGCTTTTTCTTTGTGTTATAATGTCACAATTTTAGTGGGTAGCGCAGAATCATAGGACTTCAGCACTTAAATTTACAATATATTGTATTTTTATGCATATGATTCTGCCACTGGTCGCTGCTTCATATCAAAGCAGCTACTCATTTTTCCTCACGAGGTATGATTGGACACCGAACATCCAAGTACAGAGCAGAAAAAATCCTACCCAGCTGGGAATTGAACCCAAGTCACCATGCGTGCAATGCCTAGCGCGCTAACTCACTCTGCCACAGTCTGATACCTAGTTCTGATCTTATTCAATGTCTGTTCATGGCAGTACTAAGAGGCAATGTAGCCTGTGTCGAGGGTACATTGCTCCGTTTTGACCATTTATTAGAAATTTTCGACTCGTTAATAATGTTCGAGACTTAAAAAAAAAACTTTTCCGTCCACTTTGAGTTAGAGAATTTTTTAATTTTCCATTAATTAAAACAGTTCTTACTTTCCATACTTTAAAAAAAGAAAAAGGTAGGTTTTTTTTTAAATGTTATTTTTTAAAGTATTTTTCTGCAACTTTGTTGCGAATTTTTTTGTACGATGAGTGTTTATTACTCGTAAATTAAAAAAAAAGGAACAAAAGCTCACTTGAATTTCTGACTCATCTGGGTGAAGTAGGTTTTCATCTTGTATCTCCGGTAGTACATCATGATAGCGAGAGCCGCCCTCATCTTCTTGTACCTCTGCCGACACATGGCGCCCCGCCACTGCTTCTGTAGGAGCGTCACTATACCCGGGATCAGCTCGGCCCTCATCTGTGATAATAATTGGAATTTTTACACAAAAGAAGCATCATTATTTTATTAGGTAACAGGAAGACTTTGAACAACGCAACAAACTTTTGAATAGTAAATGTGCACTATCACATCTATTGAAGGTTGTATATTTGATCCATGGCACTGACATGTGGTAGAGTTCCAAGTATGCAGGCAGCATTGCCGCGTTGAATCCCTATGGATATTCTCTGCAACAAGATTTCTTTGGCGCTTTTAGTGCCAGTGGCACGGATCAAATTATAATTGGAATTAATTCTGGGTCTATGAGATCAAACACTTCGGCCGAGGTGTGAAGAACCACTTATACAGAGAAAGAGACAACGCGGAAGAGGGTAAAGTTAGTTCCCGTGTACTTTCAGACAGAGCCAAGTTTAATATGATTTTCAAAAAGTTCATTTCTTATTACTTATTACAAATCAAACACCTCGGCCGAGGTGTGAAGAACGCCCTATACAAAGAGACAGCCCGGCAGAGTGTAAGGTATACATAGGTACAGAAAGTTTTTCTTTCGGTGGTCTAGTCCCCCATCACGAATGTGATTCACACAAATATGATAACCTAAACTTAAACAAGGGTTTGGTGAAAGAGATTGCCACAGGCAATAACCCCGCCCTTTAGGTGGGGCTTTAGCTGCTTTCTCTTTTTTGTTCTTGTTTCTTTGCTTAATCTATTTAATTTTCTTTTTTAATTTCATTGTATTTTACTGTATTTATTTTTGTTCTACCTAATAAAGCTTAGTATAATAATAATAAAGAAAAGAAAGCCCCGCCCCACCTTATGCTCACTACAACCATCACGCAGCTATGTTTGTCCTCTCTACAGCTTATGAAGATGTTTCAGAAACCTCAAATTATTATGATCATATCTATGTTTGCTATGTTAGCCCATAGATATTGTATGTACCATTTAAATAAATGAGAAAATATAAAAAAAAATAATAATAATAATTAACTATAACTTACGTTTTCCAGGGCGAACAGCGTGTTGGGGGAGCGGATGAAGACCTTGGTCTTGCCATACTTGACGTCATGGGCGAAGCCCTTCTCTTCTATCAGGACTCGGGTGCCGTCCTTGTCTGAGCCTCGGTAGTTGGGCCACGTGAACTCGGAAATCATCTTGTACCTGCGATTCAATACAAGTTATTTATTACAAATATTTATTTATTTAATACATGACAAGTAAATGGTTCAAATATATATAACAATAGTTAAGTGGCAGAGAATGCCTAAGGCATTAACTTCGCCCCGGATTACAATACATTGTACATTTAAATTTAAATATTTTTTTTCTATATCTTTTTTTGTAAATATTGTTATTTTTTTATCTTTGTGAATAGTTTATTGTTGTTTGTATTGTATAAAAAATAAAGTGTAAATAAATAAATAAAAAATGACGGTTTACATAATTCATAATATTTTTCACTGAACTTCTGCTAGTTTCTTTTGGCTGTCGTCATCCCACACTAAGGGCCACACCTATGAAGTATGGTCCTTGTGTCGAGGGAAATGATGATGCATTATTATGAATGGTGGTCTAAAGAGAAATACTCTGTTGGCATAATGGGACAACCTGTCTTGAGCTGACAGTCTAAATAAAGCACTACTTATACTTTATTTATGTATAAACAATTGGACCAAGCTTTATTTACATTTTTTTATATATACAATGAACATGGTGACGAGTTGTAAAATAAATATAAACAAAGCCTGATCAAGGGTGGTGATAATGCCTTCGGCATTCTCTTCATTCATACTTATACTCACCGCTTCAGGAATCGATCGTACGGCTGTCGGTGCGCGAAGCCGGCCCGCCGCACTCTCACATTCTCCAGCAGGCCCAGGTATCGAACCTGGTGTTCCACGCGCTGGTAGTCCAGGCTGACCGCGGACTTCTCCTCATTGGGCTTGATGCAGCGGACGTAGTGGGGCTCCTTGGATTCGAGTGAGCGCACCAGGGAGATGATGGAGTTGCGGAACAGCGCGCCCGCGGTGAGGGGGCGCTTGGTGGTCTGGAATAATAATAATAATCTTAATAATAATAAAAAAATTCTTCTCTCAACACAGTTTTTTTTAACTTTGAAAAAGGGTACCATTAAATCATTTAAAATCTCTATCATATTATAATTGTAATAAATAAATGGAAAATTAAAAAAAATAAAAAAAATAACCGTGCATTGGTAGTCAAGTGGTCAAGGCGCTAGTCTGGTAATCCAGGTAGCGTAATCAGTATCAGTATAAACAGATTCGTTTGTTCGAATCCCACCCAATATATGGATTTTTCTTCATTTGAGTCGGTGACCTGAGAGTTGGGTGGTAGTCCTGATACAGACATGTCCTTGTTTTATCTTTCCAACAGACAGACAAGCAAACAAACGCACAAACTTACCTTGTTGATATCCTGAGCGCCTTCGGGCCACATACTGGCGATCACCGAGTTGGAACTCGAGTACAGGAGCCGCTTGAAGTCCTGATACAGGGTGTCCTTGTTCTTGTCCATGAACCCGTGTACGGTGTAGACCACGTCGCCCGCGTAGTGCCGGATCTTGAACTGGGTCTTGTGAGCCAGATCCTTGTCGAGACTCTGAGTCTGGCGGGAGGAGAAGTGGGGGTGGGAGGCGAGCTGCCGCTCCATGGCTTCCAGCAGGAGTTCGTCCGTCACCTGGGGGGGAGGGGGGGGAGGGGGTGCACTATTAGTATCAACAGCTCAACTCTCGGTAAACACAAAGGGTTGGGTGGAAGAGATTGCCATAGGCAATAACGCCTAGGGGGTAAGTCTGGACCCAAGGGCCCGGATGGAAGACCCCTCCCGCCGGTCCCCACCTCGCCTCGCAAGGGATTCCTTGTCCGACCCAACTCGGGTCAGACAATTGAGGAACTAAAGGAGTCCCTCTGCGCCTCGGTAAACCCCTCTGAACTGGGTATTAAGGTTAACCGCCTTATATCCTCGAAGGAGGGGATCCGAGTGGAGGTAAAGGGAACTGAGGATCAGGTGAATATCCTCAGAGACGAAGTCACCAAGAGGGCCAAATTGGTCTGCGGTGACCTTGGGGATCACCGCCATCCGAGGATGGTCATCTACGACGTCGCTAAGACGGTAGATGAACGTTGTGTGATCGACGCCGTTCGTAAACAGAACGGCGTAACAGATATTAAGGTGGTTGGCCGTTACAAAGGGCGCAATGACACCTCTAACTGGGTCATACAGGTGGACCCCGAGACCCGAAAAAATATCCGGAGCCGAGGCCGGATATTCATCGGGTGGAGTAGTTGCAGGGTCGCAGACCGTGTACGTCTGACACTTTGTTACAAGTGTCTGAAGTACGGTCACATTGCGACTAAATGCTCTCATAGCTCGGGGCGTTGCTCTCGTTGTGCCGGGAACCACGACCGAAAGGTCTGTAAGATCCCCAAGGAAAGACAAAGATGCGCAGTATGCACTGATGCTGGCATCAAGAAAAACATAAAGCACGAGCCAGGCAGCGCCGGCTGCCAGACTCATGCAAAGAAAGTGATGTTGTTCAAACAGACGATCAACTATGGTTGATCGTCTACCCTCCTCAGGCAGTGAGCGCCGAATACGTATTGGTCAAATAAACATTGACAACTCACGAACTCCGACCGCAGAACTGGCGGAGGTGAGCAGGCAACTTGACCTCGATATAATATGCATAAACGAGGCATACACGACGGCAAATCCGAATGGAAGGCGGATTCCGTTGTTACAACGAAATGCCAGGGTAGCCCTTGGGAGAGTGAGTAATGACAATAGAGTATACGTAGCGATACTAGTTCAGAATCGGGAAATAGGAATGTTGGACATACCCGAACTCTCTGATGACCTTGTTGTGGTTACGCAGGTAAATACGCCTTCTGCGAACCCAGTCAAATTCGATCTAATTTGCGTGTACTTCAAGTTCAGCACGCCAACTGAAGAAGTACTCGCAAGACTGGAAGTCATCTTGGAGACCATAGGACAGGACCACTATCTGATAGTGGCGGATACAAATGCCAGATCCCCCCTTTGGCACGACCCAAATGGGGGGATGAGTCCGACTGGCATTTAGTTAGGACATATATTATGTATATATTTATTTATTTTTTCTTTATTTATTATTATTTTTTTGTTTTGTTATATTGTATTTTGTATTTTCGTTTGTAATTATTTGTATTGTATATGTCCTATTATCTAATAAAGTGTAAAAAAAAAAAAAAAAAAAAAAAAAAAAAAAAAAATAAAAGGTCGAGAGATTTATATCAGCACATGATCTTGCTGTTCTGAACCTACCAGGACACGCGGCGACTTTCCAAAACCACAATGGAATGTCGAACATAGACGTGTCCCTCACCTCCCGGAATTTTCCTCTGACAGTGGCGAACTGGAAAGTGCACGATCACGCGCTTACCAGTCACCACAGGCTTATCACCTACGATCTAGTGATTGAACCCTGCGAGGACGGCGGCTCCACCTCCAGAAGCTATAATCTCAGAGACGCAAATTGGCGATCCTTTCGGTCCGCTCTTATGGAAAAGATGCGATCAATTCCTGCGATGAACAATGATCTATCTCGCCGCCAAAAGATTGATTATATCACTGATAAGCTTACGGAGGCCTATAAGGCAGCCTGTGAGGAGTCGCTTCCCCTGGCAAATCCACCAAAGCACCGGCGAAAAATTTGGTGGAACCGTAAGCTCGAGCGGATGAAGAAGACGTGTCTTCGACTTAGGAAATCTTTCCAAAGAGCGACAGACCCGACTCTGAGAAGCACGAGGTTGGCGAACTTGCAGGGCTTCAGAAACCTTTACAAGGCCGAAATAAAGGAAGCCAAGAGAAAATCCTATGAAAGGGTTACCCTAGACGATCTCGAGACCAATACGTTTGGCATGCTGTATAAGTTGGCGGCTGGAAAGTTTAACTCGAGACGAATGCTAACGGCTGTAAAAAATAGCGATGAAACCGGCACTCTCGGCATAAAGGAAACTATTGAAGCCTATTTGAATACCCTGGTGCCTAGCGACCACCAGGATCCCGTGTTCCCGGATCTCAACTCCATCAGGGCTGGAAACCCTATTGAGATCACGGAAGGAGATATAGCCCTAGCTGTGCAGAGCATAAAGTCTAAAAAGGCCCCTGGTCGTGACCGGATTCCGGGCGAGACCATCGCGAAGTCCCTGGACCTAGTTGGTGGTGCTCTCCTGGAGTTAGGCAATTTATGCCTGGAGGAGGGGTACTTCCCCGACTCCTGGAAAATAGGAATGCTGAAACACATTCCTAAGGGGCCTGGCAAGGATCCTAACCTCTTGACATCGTACAGGCCACTGACGATGCTGACTGAGTTCTCGAAGATTCTGGAAAGAGTTATTAAGGCCAAAATACACGAGGCCGCGGAGGTGCCCATCTCCCCCGAAAACCAATATGGTTTCGTGAGAGGATCGAGCACCATCCATGCAATGTTGAAACTCACCAGAATAATTGAGGACTCGGATCAGCAATATGTTATGGCAGTCTTCCTTGACATCAAGGGAGCCTTCGACAATGTCAAGTGGGACAGGGTCCTGCAAAGACTAATAGAGATCAATATGCCTGCCAAGCTGATAAAGCTAGTGGCCAGTTATTTTAGCAACCGGCTAATAGTCCTGGACGCCGAGGGTGAGACCGTTCGCAAGTCAGCCAACATGGGATGTCCTCAAGGCAGCATACTGGGGCCTGAATTTTGGAACCTCGTGGTTGCGGACTTGCTCCGAAGACCGCAACCCGAAGGAACCAATTTGTTAGCGTATGCCGATGACATAGCTATCACTATAGAGGGCAACTCTCGGACGCAACTCGAGTCCAAGGCCAGACTGGCGCTGACGCAAATCGAGGAGTGGATGACCCTGAACCACTTGTCGGTCTCGATCGACAAGTGCTGTTATATCATGTTCAAGGGTACTTTCCACAGATGGGCAGGCCCCAGAGTCATGCTAGCCGACTCCAGATTAAAACGCGTTTACGACGTTAAATATCTGGGAGTCACCTTCGATGAAAAGAGGACTTTCAAGCAGCACGTAATAAACGTGACTGCCGCGGCCATCAGAAATTTCTCCATGTTGAGAAGATTTTTCTTCAATAACTGGGGAGATAGGCCCGGTGCACTCACAAAGATATATCGTGGGGCGATCGTTCCGAAAGTCACTTACGCAGCAGCAGTTTGGGGCGGAAGCGTTCAAAGAAACGACTTCTGCCGACGAAAACTGCTGACATGTCAGCGATTTTGTACAATAGCGATAAGTGCATCGTCAGGCACTGTCAGCCATACGGCCACCCAGATCCTGGCAGCCGAGCCACCGCTAAACTATGTGGTAAGTGAAATATGCGCCAGGGAAAGACTGGTAACTGGCTTCTCCACAGAAGAAACACACTTAGGTGAGCGATACACCTTGAGCCCGCATCTTAAAAAGGCTCTCAGAGATAAGACCCTGGAGAAATGGCAAGCGGATTGGGACGTCAGCACCACAGGGAGAAAACACTTACATGTTTTTCCCCAATGTGATGTCCCGACTAGGTTTACTACACCTACCGCTTAATCGCAAAATCACCCGAATGCTTACAGGACATTTCCTAGCATGCGGTGATTATAGACAGCGTATTTTACGACTGGAAGACGAAGACGGGAATTGTACTCAGTGCAATGAACCGGATACCATACAGCACAGGCTTATGGAGTGCACCGTATTTGCTGAGGCCAGATCCCACCTCAGGCAAACTCTTGAGTTAGAGGAAGGGGATGATATAGACCCAGGCGAAATTCCTAAGAGAATCAACGCCTGGAGAAGTCTCGAGTTATTCACAGCCGCTAACGAATAAGTGTTGTATATGTTGCATGTTTATATGTAACATTTATGTACGCTTAGTGTCGAATAGAGATATATATATTTATTATATGTCGAATTAGTGTAACGTTTTAATGTATAGAGATTTATATATCGAAATACATGTTTAAATGTTTCACGTTTATTGTTAAGTGTTTTCGCTCTATGTTTGAGTGTTAAATACTTAGTGTTAAGTCCTGAGGAGGACTGATTTGAGATCTTACGACAAGACGAAGTGTGGCGAACCCTGAAAGGGTCGGGGCACGGCTGCCAACAGAGATGCAAGATAGCACGATATAAAGGGGTACACCCAGTGTACGACCTTCCTTCCATAAAAACATAGCCTGTCCCGTGCGTAGATAGCTCGTCGATTGTTTGCTGGAATGTGCGCTCAGCCTGCCATGGGGGCGGATGGTGCACGGTGGGTGCTGGTTCTGGGCGGTGGTGTCGATTTCTAGATAACAACCTCACTCCGGTGAGCGTCGACGAGACGACCTGGACGGGATAAGAGCGGAAGCCCGGGCGCCGGTGGCAACACCAAGTCCAGACAGGTTTGTTCTCCGAGGCAATAACGCCGGCCTTTAGTTAGGACATGTGTATATATTTTGTTTATTTTTTTTCTTGTTTATATTATTAATATTGTCAATTTTTATATTTAATTTTTACCATTATTTGTCTGTATATACATATGTTCTACTAATAAAGAGTTTCTAAATAAATAAATAAAATAAATTGTGTCTACAGTTGAACCTGGATCTAAGAGAACTCAACTGTTTTTTAAATATTTTTCTATTCTTTTTCATGTTTATTGTATTTATTGTTTCCATTTTTTTTCATTGTTAAAATAATTATTTGTTTTGTACATTATGTCCATTTATATCTAATAAAGTGTAAAATAATAATAATAATAATAAGTTAAGGTGTATTCCTGTGTTATTAATATTATTACATCACACCGACCTCAGTAGTTTGATGGATAAGCCGGTGGACTTGTAATCTGGAGGTCGGTGGTTCAAGTCCCGGTTTCAGCGTAGATATAGTACAGCGAGTTTGAGTCGTTGTGATATCACGAAAGTGATTAACACATATATGATAACTTTTTTTTTTTAAATCAATTTTAGTGGGGTAGCACAGAATTATAGGACTTGTCTGTTCCTTTTCAGTCGAACCTGGATGTAAGAGATATGTAGGTAGTATTTATATTGCTATTATCTTGTGCTGGCGCTCTACTAGCTCACAGGTGATTTTAATAAGTAAGTGGTTAGTAGTTGGTATTTATCTTGCTATTACCTTGCCCACATTAAGACAGGCTTCGTCCAGAATGGCTATGATCCCCTGGTGCTGTCGCTCTACTAGCTCACAGATGACTTGGTTGTTAAAGAACTCTATGGTCTGCCACTCAATCCCCTCCTTGCGGTACTCCTCCTGCTCTTGCTTGAGAACCAGCTCTGAAAATCACACGTGATATAGTTTAATGAGTTGTCTGAAACCAGTCAGTGGGCCGACCTGACTGACCCGGAGGTCGCGGGTTCGAATCCCGGCCGGTGCGGAAATTTCTGACCGAAATTTTCCGTTTCCGGAATGGCATGGATGTAAAGGTAAGGTGCAAGTAATGCGAAAGCGGTTCCGGGGCACACTTACCTTTAAAAAATAAAAAAAGCCAGTGCAGTTAAGCACTCGTTTCCCACGCGGGAGGTCCCGGGTTCAATCCCCCGTGCCGACAAAAAAATTGTATTCTTAATTTGGTTAAAGTTGATTGTAAGGGATAACTTCCGGTGCGCTCGTGTTGACCAGGCACATAAATGGGAAGTATTGTGTCACTTCTCGCCCATCAGAGGGGAGGCATACTACAACACAAATTACAAGCGTCTACAGTAGCTGTTATTTCATGGCTACGAAATAAAAAAGGCTATGAAAGAATTATCTTGAAGAAGAAAAAAAAAATCATTGCAGAGTGGAGTTTCATAATGATTGAGAAATATAAAAATAAAAGAGCTGCATACTTTCAAAACTGAAACCGAGCTAACATTTCGAAACCATGTATGTCCCGAACTGCCTCTAAATACGTACCTATGAACAACTGTTGCAGTTTCTCGTTGCAATAGTTGATGCAGAACTGTTCGAAACTGTTGGAATCGAACACTTCGAAGCCGTATATGTCCAGAACGCCAATGAGGGTACCCTTGAAGCGGCCCTTGTGTTCGATGGCAGAGTTCACTTTGCCCACAATCCACGTGAACAGACGATCGTACACGGCCTGAAAAATAAATAAGAATAGACGTTAGTCAACGAGAAGTACCCTTTATTGTGTTTCAGCAGCGTCAGCTACGTCGAATTATCAAGCCCACCGGGAGGCGAGCGCTCGTCAAGTAGCGCCAGCCAACCGGCCTATATTAACACGAAACTGATAATCTCTAACCGGGTCAGTAAATGACAGTTTTAATGTTTTAGGTCGTGCACATTTTTAACAAAAGTATTTCCAGCTCATTGTGGTCTTCATTATTTATTTGAATGATTTCTTGCGTGACCAACCATTGTGAGGACTCTTGGCTTTCTGTTTAAAGGCTCTTTAGCCAGCGTCGATGACGTGTTGAATACACCGGTTCTGGTCCGATCACCGAAGTCAAGCAACGTCCAGCGAGGTGAAGACTTCGCGATGCTGGCATTCCGGCCCAACCCAGGCTGGGTGAGGGTAGCAGGTTCGTGAGTTTCCTGTGAATGGAGGGTAAAACCCCCACCGTGATATGACCATGCAGTTGAAAGCGACGTTAAACCCCAATTAAACAAAACCCTCTTTAAATCCTTAGAAATCGGATAGATAACTAGGCTGGTTAAGGGTTTTCTTTGTATTGGTCTTTTTCAGAGAGAGTAGAGGAGAAATTTGCATCAAACCACGCAGTAGGTAAATGCCAGTAAGCCAGCGAGAAGATTTTTAACCGTCTAAAAACCCCTTCATTTTTGTATTGTTCTTTCGTTGCTTTCCTGGAAACACCGTGTGGCATTACTTCAGGGCTCCTTGTTTCTGTTTGTCGCCTCGTAGGGTAGGGGTAACAGCCCATGGTCTTATATTCTCCCCCGAGTACCACACGGATACATTCAGCAGTATAACCGACCTCAGTAGCTTGATCGATAAGGCGGCGGACTTGTAATCTGGAGGTCGGTGGTTCAAGTCCCGGTTTCAGCATAGATTTAGTAAAGCGAGTTTGAGTGGTTGTGGTATCACGAAAGTGATTAACACAGATAATTATGATAACTTAAAAAAAAAAAAAAAAAAAAAAAACATTCAGCAGTATTGTATACAACGAGCATGGATAGAAGAGAAAAAAAAATCGGGTCCTTGAGTTCTCTTAGATCCAGGTTCAATTGTTAGATAGTTAGTTATCATACATGTGTTATAATGTGTTAATCACTTTCGCGATGTCACTCAAACTCGCTTTACTAAATCTTTGCTGAAACCAGGACTTGAACCACCGACCTCCAGGTCACAAGTCTGCCACCTTATCAATCAAGCTACTGAGGTCGGTAAAATTGACAATATTAGTAATATAAACAAGAAAAAAATATATACACATGTCCTAACTAAAGGGCGGGGTTATTGCCTATGGCAATCTCTTCCACCCAACCCTTTAGAAAAATTAAAAAAACCCACCTTAGCCAGCGCGTCCCGCCCGTACTCCGCCTCCTGGAGGGTGTGTGCCTTCTGCATGATCTCCCCGCGGGCGGCGATCACCCGCTCCGTCAGGGCCTGGGTCAGCTCCTCCTCCGCCACGCCCAGCAGACGGGCCGCCTTGCTCAGGGAGTCACTCCTGTTCACCGACACGTTCCCGCTCTCCTCCTTGAAGAATTCCACGTTGCCCTGGAGAGGAGAAGAGATAAAAAAATAAATAATAATTCCGTGTCCGTGAGATAGATATTGATACCTAAATCACGGTGGTGAGAGGTCAAACACCTCGGCCGAGGTGTGAAGAACGCCAATACAAAGAAAGAGACAGCCCGGCAGAGTGTACGGTTACGAAAAACATAGTTCCCATGCATTTCATGTACTTTCAGCCAGCGAAAAGTGCAACATGAATCTCAAAAATTGCGATTTTTATTATATGGACGCCCAGATCCAATGTCTAGGCTCCTTTCATGTCCATTGATTCTATTTGGTTTTAACGTCCCCTGACTTGAGGTAGACAGGACGGGGGTTTTACCCTCCATTCGCTGGGAATCGTACCAGCTACCCACATTAACCTCACCCAGCCTGGGTAGGGCCGGAATTGCCAGCCTCACATGTTCGGAGGGAACAGAATTTTCTATACGAAAAGTCTGCTCCAACCGGGAATCGAACTCAGGATCTCTGGACTACGGGCAGTAGTCACAACCGTTACGCCACGGATGCTGGCAGTAGAGATGAGGATTCATTATTGGTCCAATGCATCACCATACTTGGGTACTCGATTTGGTTACGGCGTGGCGAGGCGCTAGACCATAGCGTGTAGAATTAAGAAGTGTGGAAACCACCCGCCCCCCCGCCGACCTACAACGTGGCGTCCTCAGCGCTAGTATCGCAAAGGAGTCTCCTCTCCTCATCCCTCACCCGTATAAAATGTAAACATAAACATAAATATATCAAATGTAAACATAAACATAATGTTTATTGCTGGCAAATATTGGAGCTAATAATCCCATCAACCGAATGATGTGTCTCACCAAGAAGCTCTCCAATGGTTAAGACTTGGATGGGTGACCATTCAAATTCTAATTCTCGTGACGCTGGCTTTTCCCGGCCCCACTCAGGCTGGGTGAGGTCAATGTGAGTAGCAGGTTTGTGAGTTTCCTGCGAATGGAGGGTAAAACCCCCGTCGTGATATGACCATGGCAGTTGAAAGCGACGTTAAACCCCACTTAAAAAAAAAAAAGCTCTCCTATGAACCTATGAATATTGATATCTTTAATGAGTCTCCTGATTCTATTAAATCCAAACTATTAAACCTGTTTTCGTTGCACTCTTAGTTTACCATTATTTTGATAATTCTTGCCTTTATAATTTATTATTGTTAGGTTGTTTTTAATTTTTACTTTCCTTATCCTATAATAAGGAAAGTATTGTATTCGTCGAAAATTTGACCTACCCAGTTTTTCACATTTCTGGACGAATCATAGCCTCAGGATACCAAAAAAGTTGTTTTCAGCCATTGGTCCGTGCGTCTGTCTGTCTGTGTGTGTGTAAACAGGATATCTCGAGAACGGTAAAAGCTAGAGACTTGAAATTTGGTAAGCAAATTAATTTCATATACCAGACGAACCACGAAACTTTTGGTTGAAATCGGCCGCATGATGCGGCCGCAGGGCCGCAAATATTGGCCGCAACCGCCGTTTCTTGGAATTGGTTAAAGATACAAAAAAAGTTAGAGAACAACATTTTCTCGGATTAAAAAAATAATAGGGGTTTACTCTGATCATTTTTTTGATATCTTGAACTTTTTGGAACCCGGCCCCAATTTACCGGTATTTTGGGGGGACCCGCTTGGACTAACTTTTTTATTATTCACCCTAGATGGGGGTTGCGACATATCAAATCCAATAATTTTGAGGTGCTGATTACGAATTCGGCACTGATTTTTAACTATCTGTTACTGTTGAGTCACCAGTGGCGGATTTCGACTTCTTTTTGAGGGATAAGGAAAGTCGTGTGATGTTTACACCAGATTTTTCATTATAGTTAGGCTGTTTTTATCTTTCATTATATTTCAGTATTGTTAGGCTGTTTTTATCTTTTATTATCTATCAGTATTGTTAGCATTTTAGGATAGCTTTTATTATTCTTAGGTAAGTTTATTTTATTAGGGAACATGTAAAATGGATATATCCGTCAATTTAATAAATAAAGAAATAGACCGCGAGAAATATTCTACTCCTATGCGATGGTGTGGCGTTTCCATGCAACTGGGGTTCGTTTCCTCACTTCTCAATTCTACACGCTATGGCTAGACCTAATGCAGATGTCGCAGGAACTTCCCCATTTCAAGAACATCTATTCCTCATGGAATTTCTAGAAGTTCCTAGGAACTTGTTTTAATGGGATGGACGTTTCGAGAGTCGAAAGTTCCACCGTAAAATACTTCTACAGCCGAAGCGGTATTCTATTCTATTCCTACTCTATTCCATTTTTTTCCCTACTATATTCCATTCTATTCCACTCACCATATGTTGCAGGAACTTTCCGATTTCAGGAACATCTGTTCCTGATGTTCCTAAGAATTGCTAGAAAGTTCCTAGGAACTTCTGATTTTAATGGGATGGACGTTTCGGACGAGAGTCAAAGGTTCCGCCGAAAAGTGGTTCCACAGCCGAAGCGGTATTCTTTTATATTCATTCTATTCCTACTCTTCTCCATTGTTAACCTAATATATTCCATCAGGCGCGGCCGGTGGGGAAATCTTTTGGGGGTGCTGCATACCAGCATACCGGACTAAAATAGGATTAATATAGTCGCTCTTTCAGTATCTAAAGAATTTTAAGTTTGTTTACCATGCCCATTATAATAATTATGTATTAACTATTCTAGAAATGTGTGATAATTTTTACTGTGTACGACTTGAGAACATCCACTCTTATTTATTTTTCGTCTGGGGGTGCTGGCGTTCCGCAGCTCCTTAGCACCGGTCGCGCCTGTATTCCATTCTGTTCCACTCACCACCGACCTCAGTAGCTTGATCGATAAGGCAGCGGACTTGTAACCTGGAGGTCGGTGGTTCAAGTCCTGGTTTCACCGTCGATTTAGTAAAGCGAGTTTGAGTAGTTGTGATATCACGATAGTGATTAACACAAATATGATAACTATTCCACTCACCAGGTGCAGTATGGCGGCCACCACATTCCACAGCACATCCACCTCCGGGTGAGAGAACCCCAGGGTCCGGCACGCCGCCACTGTGGACCGGTAGTTGCTCCGGTCACTGCCGGCGGGCACGCTGGTGTCCCCCCTGCTGGTGTAGAGGTAGGTGGACGGGTTACTGGTCAGTCCCAGCCGGCGGAGCTCGGGGTCCGCACAGGCGGACAATACCTGGGGGTGGAATTTAATAAGAATTTAATTCGAAAGCAAAGCAAGGTTCCTATAACAATACTGGAGGTGGAATTTAATAAGAATTTAATTCGAAAGCAAATTAAGGTATGTAACTATAATAAACAAGAGGGAAAAATAATTGAATGCTGGATGACCAGGAATAGCGGTGAAGTGAACTTCTACGTCACGCAGTTCTTAAGCGGACATGGCTACTTCCTAAGCTATCTTCATAGGATGGGCAAGTTGGCAGAACCTAGCTGCATCTATTGTGCTGGAGAGCTGGATGACGTTGAGCACACCTTCTTCAGGTGTGACCGATGGCTGGCTGACCGCGACGCGCTGGAAGGAGACCTTGGGGTCACCCTGACACCTGAAAACATTGTGGGCCACATGCTGAGGCATCAAGATAACTGGCGGCGCATCGCACAATGGATCCAGACCATACTCCGGCGCAAGAAGACAGATCTCGACCGTCCTGCTACCTAATTTAGCTTGTACACCATAATTATATCTATTACAGGGCGAATAATTTGTATCACAATAGTTGGTTATATATTTATTTATATGTAAAACAAGGTGTCATCTTTTTTCATTGGAAGCACTGACAGTATGATTCCAGCATTGCCTCTTTGAGTGGCAATGCTGATTTGTTGAATTAAAAATTCACTGGCTCTGCTGTTTCCAGTTTTTTCTATGAGCTTTTTTCCAATGTCCTTGACCCAACGTTTGCCTTCTTCACAGAATATTCCCATGGTTTCTACTGCAAGAGCGATAAAAATCAAGCCCCTCGCAAGGCCTTGATCGCACTGATGGCAAACGCCCTGATGGTGTCACCATTGTACCGTGGACCAGAGGACAAAGTGTAGTCTGGGATTTCACGTGTACTGATACACTTGCCGATAGTCACGTGGAATTTACAAAAAAGAAAGCAGGTGCTGCAGCAGAATTGGCAAGCCAAAAAAAAAAAACATGCAAAATACTGCAATATAAAATCGAGGGGCGAATAATTATGTTACATGTATAATGTAGATTGTAGAGAACAATTAGTATAGTCATAATATACTTTGTAATGTTTATGATGTATGCCCCAATGGCATTATGCCATTTGTTCCGGGACATTTGACAGTTCCGGGACAGAGCTTAAAGGAGTAAAAAATAAAAAAAATAAAAACGGCGGGCACGCTGGTGTCCCCCCTGCTGGTGTAGAGGTAGGTGGACGGGTTACTGGTCAGACCCAGCCGGCGGAGCTCGGGGTCCGCACAGGCGGACAATACCTGGGGGTGGAGTTTAATGAGAATTTCATTCGAAAACAAATGAAAGGTCTGTCCCGGTAGCTCAGTGGTAAAGGCGGCACTCTGTGAATCCAGAGATTCCAGAGGTAGCGGGTTCGAAACCCAGCCGGGACATGACAAGTTATCCTCCCATTTGGGATTTTTACCACATAATAATATGTGTGGGCTCACTGCTGGAATAATGGGACTTTAATAGTCCTCATCGGGCAGTATAAACAAGGCGATATTATTATTATTAAGGTACTTACTAATAATGATTTTATTTTCATTATAATAATTTATACCTGTAAGTATTGCCACAGGCAATAACCCCGCCCTTTAGGTAGGACATTATTGTTATTTTCTTTTTTTTACTTATTTATTTTGTCATTTGTTTGTTTGTTTTTGTTTTTGTTTTTTTTTCTCCTTTTCTTAAATTTATACTGTTACCTGTAGGTACTTTGTCTTCCTAATAAAGCTTTTTAAAAAAAAAAAAAAAAAAAAAAAAAAAAAAAAAAAAAATCAAATATATAAACCCTATACCCAAATAAACCTCACCCAGTCTGGGTTATGCCGGAAATACCAACCTTACGTTTTCTTTATTCGGAAGAAACATGTTTTCTTTTTGGTTGGAAAATTCTGTCCAATCTGAGATTCGAACCAACGACTTCTGGGTCATACTTCACCATAGAGTTGATGGTGAATTTTTCAAATAGAGTACAATCTTGTTGAGACTTCCAGGTATCTGACAACATTAATTTCTTATGAATCAGCCTCACATGGATTTGTGAAACGTTCTCTAGTTTTCTGGCCCCACTCAGGCTGGGTCAGGTTCATTTGAGTAGATGGGTTCTTTTCCCAGTGAATGGTAGCTAAAACCGTTGTAAACATTTCAAGCTCACCTGAATCCAAATCAAAAATAATCAGCCTCAATTTTATAAGACCTTGTTTGGAATGTTGTATAAGTGGGACGATACGATGGGACTTTCTAGACCTAACCGCGGGTAGTACAAACAAGGTAATTGTTTTCTAATCTACCTTGCATCAATGGGACAGAAGTTTCAGTTAGCCTCTAACCTACTTAACCTGTCTCACGTGTCCGATAGGATCCGCGGACTTCTCAACAACACCGAGATGTACAATCAGACTTCATTGTTCTAACCTTTCCAGTTAAAAAAATAACTGGCGGGTCCATTTATATCAATTGAATTCTGATCTGATAGGAGTGCAGGTCGCAGCTTGGTGCAGGGTATGCGAACACAACAAGGCCTTCGATTGTTTGGTGGACGACTTGAACGAGCCATGTGAAATATTTCTTCATGAAACCGAAGAAATATTTTTTATCCAGTGTTCCGACATTTCATAATAACTTCATCAAATTTGAAAAAGTACGATGAATTTTAAAATCCCTATCAAAATCAAGAAATATTTTTAAAATTGTCAGTTTTAAGTGCATTATTTCAACAAACTACATACATATACACCAATTACACCATACACTACACACTGGACGCGGAAGGAGCCCAGAACAATGGTTCTGGGCGGTGGAAGGATTGACATGGGTGAACCCAGAACAAAGGGTTCACCCATGTCAATCCTTCCACCACCATGACATCACACATGGACTCGGAAAGTAAGTAAGTATGGAACCGAAGTTCTATATTTTTATTAAAAACAAAAAAAAAAACAATGATTTGGATATTTTTTGGTGGTGAACCAAGGATGTTGGCTGCATTTACATAAATATATACAAACAAAAACATAATTTAAATCAATAGTCATTAGCAATTTCGATGAATTCTATTTCCATTTCCAAGATAAACCGTGCACTGGTAGCCAAGTGGTTAACGCGCTAGTCTAGTAATCCAGGTAGCGTAGGGATCTGTTGGTTCGAATCCCACCCAGTGCATGAATTTTTCCTCATTCATTTGAGTTTGTGACCACATAATAATAAGACTCTTATTATTATGTGGGTTAGGTGGTAGAAATGTTTTGAGCATAAACCTCACCTGGTGGTTACCACCAAAACAACAATGGTGGACTGTGAAGTCTATAATTCGTACGGAATTACGATAGGTGGTACACAAAATTTAAAGTTTGAATTTTAAATACCTAGGTACATTAACATCGAAAAATCAACCAATTCAACACAGTTTTTTTTTAACTTTGAGAAAAGGTACCATTTTACAATTTTAAATTCTGTAATAACTTAATGTAATAACATGGAATTGATTGATTTATTTATTATTATTGAAAATATTTGTGTTAATCACTTTCGTGATGTCACAACTACTCAAAATCGCTTTACTAAATCTGCGCTGAAACTGGAACTTGAACCACCGACCTCGAGGTTACAAGTCCGCCGCCTTATCGATCCAGCCACTGAGGTCGGTGATTTATTTATATAAAAAAGTAAGTGAACTTCTGAACAAATGAAGGACTAGCTATCATTTATAACTTGGCGATTTTTTCTCTCGCAAATGTTTTCTTCTGGACATTCTTGCTACCTTAGGTCAACTTCTTATCAATACCTCCCCAGATATACCGTCATAGCTACATAAAAAATTACACACTCCCTGATACAATGTGTAATTAAAGTACCCATATTGCTATCAGACGCAATACTTTTTCTTCTACGTGTAAAATCAGGTCCAGAAATTGGAAGAACTCGGGAACCTAATAGACTAATAGAGATATCCTGCTTAAAAAACTCTTTTTAAACAGTAAACTTATGTTAGTAATATAAAATATTACCGGTCGGCTGTATTATAAAACAAAACTTCTCAAACATTCTATACCTTGTTTTAGGTGACTAATTCTCAATACGCGGTAATTTACAGCTAATACCTACCTTATCATGCGAAACATTGGCTGCCACATGTATGTATGCATGTACTTGAAACGTACTCCCTATGTTGGCTGCTACATATAGTTCTCATATTGCCATAAAAAGTGTGTTATCTCTCCTCTGAAATAATTCATATGAAGTCTATTGGGAAACCCATAGGGGAACATAAATACTTGTATCCAAGCACACCACTTTAAATATAGTTTGAGGAAGACTGAGGGAAATAAAAATAGAAAATTCCTTTTGGTTTTGGTTTAACGTCGCTTTCAACTGCATGGTCATATCACGACGGTGGTTTTACACTCCATTCGCTAGAAACTACTCATATTAAACTCACCCATCTACTCCTATTAAACTTACCCAGCCTGATTGGGGTCAGGATTAGTCAGCCGCATGAGGGGTTACCCATCCAAGTCCTAACCTCGCTCGACGTTGTCAGTACGAGTGACAGAACGAGAACTGGTGTAGTCAACGTGCCATCTGTCGACGCTGGCGCTGATTTCTTACATACGAGTATAGTTATGTGTTATCTCTACTCTGACAAATGTATGAAGGATACTGGGAAATTCATCAATGGGAGTAGTGTATAAAAGACTGGTCTCATGCAATAACAACTAATGGCTGTAAAATCCAAACGGCTGAAGTTGGTTTGCTGAAATATATATTTTTGGAACCGCCTCGACGACCGGCATCTTTTGGTACCACTTCCACCCCCCCAGCTTAATTTCAGCCCCCCCTAGGGCAGTTTATGTGTTTTGTTGAATTTACGCAATAGTGGGAATCGAAGTGTTGACCTGTAGACTCTGAGAACTGATATTTCATTGTTATATTTGGGATTCGAACCATAGACCTGCGGATTTGCAGCCTTAGCGATTGACATTAAATTACAAAGACCAAGTGTGTGTTCAATTCAGTGTCCAAGTTGAAGCGATATTATTTGTACAACAACAAAAAAAAAACCTCCGACATTTTTTGGATTCGAACCATAGACCTGTGAACTGTCGGCATAATATTATTTCGTCAAATGCTAATTTATTCATAGCTAGAAAAGCTAACTAAAGGTCTTTATCAGTTCTAACTTTGCAACTCAATTCTTCTTATCTATTGTTAACATGCAAACCGGCAGTTGCTATCAAATTTGACCCATGACCTCAGCCAGTGATCACGCCATATCAACGATTCTCTTTTGACTAGTAAACATATACAGGGTGATGCTAGACGTAATAAAAGAATTCAATTTATTTTTTTCCCTCTCGATTTAATTAATTACATTACATTCTTTGAGTTCTTCTAAAATTGAATTTATTTCGTTTACGTGGGCTAGATAATTGCCTGCAGCTTGTGACCTTTTCAAGAGTAAAAGTCTCTCTACTAACTCATTGGGATCATTAAAGTAAACAAATTCCTTATTACGATTACTGTCAAACATAATATTTGGTAAACCCGATCCCTGAAATTGTTGTATTTTACTTGACAAAGGTTCAAGTTTAGTATCCTTTATAATTCTCACGTAATTTCTTTCATCCAGATTGGTATAGTTCTCTTGATTTGGTTGTTTGAGAAACAATAATTCCATAAGTCCGCGAGTGACTGGATAATTATTTTGACCAATACGTATGTGTTCGTTAGGTGTCTTAAAAAATGCAATTTCTTTTTTTCCTAGGAAATATTTTCCATCTTTTCTTTTGATACCGGTAACTTTATCGATTACGATGGCTTGATCATCTAATGCTTTTAAAAAACGATCTATCAAAGAAGCTTTTTTTGTTGTCTTTGAATTCATAGGTATGAAATAGGTTGCGCTTTGTGTCAAACTATTCTGAGTGTTATCGGCTTCAATGGTTGGTGGTGGTGGTGATGATGTCTGCAGCATTGGTTCATTCATGGAATAATTTTGAGGTTGCTCCTGTTCAAGTGACGGAGATAATAGTGGTGGCGGTGGTGTTAACATTGTATTTCTTCGTTCCAGTAATGGTCCTCTTTTTAGGGCTTCCAAAGAAGGTTTTGGTGAGCTAGGCATTGATATACTTAATCTTGATGGTTTTAACTTCATTTTTAATGGAGAGCCTGTTGTTGGACTTGGAAAAATCATTTGATTGTATCGTCTATCGAACAGTTTTCTATCGTAACCAGGACTCGACTGTTGATATGACGTTGAGGTGCCTGGAAGTTGTATGTCTGGCGTTTGAATAGTCGATTGTTCACCTAAGGACCATGTATCTAGTGGACTAGCATATCGTTCGGAATCAGACGTTTGACCATCTTCATCATTGTATCTTCTGATTCTCGATGGACTGTCAAATTTCTTCAAGAGTTCAGGTATTCGTCTGAGCGAAGATATTGGTTCTCTTTTGATTGATGGGACACCTGATGATGCTGCTGTTCTCTGTTCTTGTAATCTCTTCAGAAAGTTGATTTTTTTCTCTTTACTTTGGGCAATTTTAGTCAATGGTTCTGATACTGGTTTCAAGAAACTTTTAATACTGTTTGATTGTTCATCTTGTCCAATTTTAAGGGATAATGTTTTAGCTCGTATTTCTTTCTGCGCGTCACTAATTTTTTTAGCGAGAATTTTCGCTTCACTCAGTTCTTTTGAAAGACTCATGTCTAATAAGTTCTACATTTGCAATCATTGTCTTTTATATCTATGAAGTATTTATCCAAGCCACATCGAAACCGCCCAGACTTGCTGTCGGATTCTTTATCCAATACGAGAAATCCATGTTTCGATTTCCAACAATACTGACACATCTCTTTAAACTTTTCAAAAGACAAATCAGAAACATGATCGGAATAAATATGTTTCAAGTTGAGGGGATCTTGTTGAAAAATACATAGAAAGTTTGCATTATCTCGAATCAATTGTTTACCAATAGCTGAATAAGTTTGCGCTAGAAGAATGATGTCAACGAGGAAATGTCTACCTTGGGAAAAAAATTGTTTAATATTTTTTTGTTTCTCAAAAGCAATGTCGTCCATTACAAAAACAGTATTTTTCTTTGTTTCACACGGTTGAATCATATCTTCGTCGTTTGTAAATACTTTGAGTTGCACCTCTTTGATTCCATTCAAAATTTTCTCTAAAAATTGATATTTTGGTTGTTGAAATGATTTTGAGTACACATAAACGTTTTCAAAGCGCAATCCGTTTGGATGTAACAAGAGAGCCAGCAGAAGATTGGTCTTACCCGATCCGCTTGGACCGACAATTAAGGCTCGTACATTGTTTGGAAAAAAATTTCCATTTTTTTTATTTTTTGATTTCACTTCGCTGACAAAGTCAAAATTTTCAACATTTAAATTTTCTTTACATTTTTTTGTTTTCATGATTACTGATTTTTTTTTCTTTCTTTGTTTTCCTATATAAACCAATGTTTTCACAACAATCACTTTATTGTTAATGATTCGCAGACGTGGAAAAGGTCTCTTAAATAAGTTGATTGATAAGTTACCATTTGAACTTCACATTCCGTCGTACAGATTCTGTGGTCCAGGAACAAGATTGGATAAAAGAAAAGATCAAGAAGGAATTAATTCGTTGGATTCGGCCTGTAAAGAACACGATCTCAAATACGCTGACAAGAAAGCCGATCGTAAGCAAGCAGATTGGGAATTGGAAAACAAAGCTTGGCAGAGAGTGTTGGCCAGAGATTCAAACTTGCCGGAAAAAGCTGCTGCCTTGTTCGTGACTAACGCTATGAAAGTTAAAAGAAAAATGGGCGCTGGTCTACGTCGCAAAAAGAAGACAACAATGACTTTTCGAAAACTAACTAAAGCTGCTGCGCTAGGAATGAAATCTGCTGGAGAAAGTGATAATCTCAAGTTGATTAGTAAACACGCTCTGATGGCTGCACGTAAAGCTATCCGGGGGAATAAAGTAAACAAGAAAATTCCGAGAAGACTCAGAATAGTCAAGACAATGTCAGGTGGATTCTTGCCGGCTGCTATCCCCATACTTGCTGGTTTAAGTGCCCTCGGATCCATTGCTGGCGGTGTTAGTGGTATTGCAAAAGCAATCGCAGATTTCAAGGCTGCTGGTTCTTCGGGTGCTGTTACTCCTATTAAAAGTGGACAGGGGTTGTACATAAAACCATACTCAAACTATTTTAATGTCTTGTCAAAAAACTAAATGATTTGCCTCGGAGAGCGTTGACAAACATTGATATTTTGAAAAAGATTCGTGAAATCAATGTTCCACATTTTCGAGGCATCTACAGTTTGAATCAACTCCCGTCAAAACCAAGAACAAATGAAGTGATGATTATTAATCTTGACAAATCAAGTGGACCTGGCACTCATTGGGTAGCCATGTTGAAGAAAAATAACTCTGCCTTTTATTATGATAGTTTTGGCAACTTGCGTCCACCTGTAGAAATAAGAGTATACCTTAATGGGTGTAAAATTTTCTATAACTATGAGCGAGAACAGAAATACAGATCAGTTAATTGTGGACACTTGTGTTTGAAATA
The DNA here is from genome assembly GCA_024516035.1 of Bactericera cockerelli. NCBI lineage: Eukaryota > Metazoa > Arthropoda > Insecta > Hemiptera > Triozidae > Bactericera > Bactericera cockerelli. The sequence goes on from CM044955.1 coordinate 53,920,675, forward strand.
TATTGTTCAGAAAACTATTGAATTATTTAACAAATAAATAAAAAAAACATGTCCAGCAGAATTTTTCATATAACTTCTAGACAATCTGAAATTGTGTGTTCAATATTTCCTCCTTTAAAAGTTTCAACAGATGCTGTTATTGGTTTGACACAATTTCAAACCTACAATAGTATTCCAAACATTGATCGGACAAACAATGTTTTCAGATATCAGGACGATAGTAAAGATTGGATTGACATTGAAATAGAAGAAGGAACGTACGAACTATTGGATATTGAAAGTTACTTGAAATCCAAGTTGGGTGAAAATGCGATATCTATTAAACCCAATGTAAACACTCTGAAATGTTTATTTTGGTGCAAGTATAATGTTGATTTCAAGGAGCGATCACTTGCCGATATGCTTGGACTCCCTAAAGAAATATACATTGCACACACTATGCTGACCTCAACAAATACTTTGAAAATTTCCAAAATAAATACAATAAAAATTGACGTAAACATAGTCAATGGTTCCTATCAAGACGGTGTGTCCAGTAATTGTTTGTATAAATATTTCCTGAATGTACCACCTGGTTTCCGGATCACAGAAGTTCCCAACAATGTTATATATTTACCACTCAATACAGATGAAATTGACAGATTGATTGTGAAGCTTGTTGACGAAAGACATAATTTAATAGACTTTCGAGGTGAAGAGATATCGTTAGAATTACATTTGAAAATATGATTGTGATGAAACGTGTGAAAAGCAATAAAAAGAGTGTGCCCACTCTCCTTAAGGTCATTCCAACAAGTGTTATACAAGTGAAAAGTAATAAAAAAAAAATAAAACTAAAGAAACTTACCAAAAGGAGTGTAAAAATTCTACAAAGCTTAGGCTATAGTGTGAAACAAAAATGAACATTGAAGACAATATTTTGAATTTGAACAATCGTGTGACTTACGATGAAAATATAATTCGTTATGAAAGTCATACGTATGGACCGTACACAAGTATCAGCTTGGACAGTACAGACAATATCATCATCAGTATTAACCAGGAAAGCTCATATCTGCTGCTAAGTGAATCGGGAATCTACATTGAAGGAAAAATCGTAAAAGAAGATGGAACCAATCTGGAGGCTAATAAATCCATTCAGTTTGTAAACAATGGACTGTGCTTCCTGTTTGATGAGATTCGCTTGGAAATGAATAGTGTTGAAATCGATTCTAATAAAAATGTTGGCATCACATCCACTCTAAAAGCATATCCATCATACTCAAGCGATGAAATGAAAAAATATGAGACATCAGGACAGTCAGTTGAAATTACAACAAGTTATACCTTTAGTGGATATCTCAAACTGAAATATCTATTGGGTTTCGCTGAAAACTATGATAAAATTCTGCTCAATCAACGTCTGGACTTGATTTTAATGCGATCCAAGAGTTCCAAGGATGCTCTATTATCTACGGGTACCGCTGCTGTAACAGATGCAAAAGTTCAACTCACAAAAGTAGTATGGAAGGTACCACATGTTCAAGTCAGCGATCCCATACGTCTGGAGCTGCTCTCTCAGTACAAGAGAAACATTCCGATTGACATGAGCTTTAGAAAATGGAGTTTGAATTACTATCCGAATTTACCAGCAAGTAAAGAGATCAACTGGACAGTAAAGACAAGTAATGCGCAAGACAAACCTAGATTTATACTTTTAGGGTTCCAAACAGACCGGGACAACAGCTTGACAAAGGATCCATCTATGTTTGACCATGTAAAGCTTAAGAATATAAAAGTCTATCTCAACTCTGTTTGTTTCCCCTACGAGTCTTTAAATATTGACTTTGAACAGAAGAAGTACATTCCTCTTTATCTAATGTATTGTGATTTCCAAGAGAATTACTATCGAAAAATCAGTGAACCGTATCTTAGTTATAAAGATTATTTAGCAAAAGCCCCCATTGTGGTTATTGATTGTTCAAAACAGTCCGAACTATGGAAACACAGCTCTACAGTAGATATTCGCATTGAATACGAATTAGCTGCAAATGTTACTGAAAAAACAACCCTGTACGCTCTAATAATACATGATGCAGTTGTAAGACTTTATCCACTAACCAATACAATCCAGAAAATAATGTAGATTTTTTTTTTTGTTAACTAATACACCCCCCTGTATATGTTTACTAGTCAGAAGAAAATACACTTGAGATAAACTTGAGAGGTTGTTCAATTATATCACGTGGCTAGCAAGAGCACATTGCCCGATATCACGTTGTCTGTAAGCTCACATTGCCCGATATCACGTTGTCTGCAAGCTCACATTGCCCGATATCACGTTGTCTGCAAGCTCACATTGCTTGATATCAGACGCAGAGGCAGATAAGGCAATCATATATAAAGCTGGACTTGACAATAATGTTATTCATTCAAACACATAGTCAGTAATATTACCCTACAAGTAGAAAAATATTCAACTAAAAAAAAAAATTAAGTTTGTGAAACATTCAGTGTGTGTGTGTGTATAATTAAACCAACCATTTATTAATATTATTTTGTTCTTATTATTTTATGTGAAATGTGTAAATAATTATAAAGGAACATTATCCGAAAAAAAAAGAAAAGTGTTTTTTTTATTTTGAATATGAGTTCTATAATTATATTGAAGGTGTTAAATAATAAAAGACTATTAGAATTATTAATCAAGAAAAAGTTTAACGTAAGTGATAAAGACATTAAATTTGAAGAAGACAAAATAGTTTTTAAACCTAATTATAAAATTGGACAGATAAAAATCAAGGAAAAGTTAGAAGAAGCAGAGGGAGATTTCGAAATCATCAAGGTTACCTGGCCAAACTTGAATTGTCGGGAAGAAGAAGAGTTAACCAATCTGCTGAAGAAGAGAAAATTAAACTTACAGTAGTTTGACTCTTTTTTTTTTCTTTCAAATTTCATGGTATGTAAATTAATTTATTTCTCAGTGTTATTCAAAATTTTATGAAATAATATTATGATATCATTAAGTAAACTTACTGTTAGATATATTAGTTTTTTCTTTTGGCAAAATTATGAAATCTTAAGCTATCTTGAAAATGTATGTCAAATTATTGCTGAGGAACACGTATGGATTCATGTTTATAGTAAAGCTATTTTTGATGGTGATAGCAGTGATTGTAGACTTTTTAATGATTTCTATAACAATACTCTAAAAGGTGAAGAAAATCAATTTAAAAATAAACTCAAATCAATTTTAGAGTCAATATTTATTCCTGAAAGCTTAAAATTTAAAATTTTGATTGAACTGAATGAACAATTTAAAAAATTTGCGGAATATTTATTTATAAATGTAACAAAGTCTGCAAAGTATTGTAAATTAAATTCAAAATGTAAGCATCATGAAGATCTTCATGAAGTGTGTCCAAAGATTTGTTACCTTATAAATTCTGATTATGAAAATTTTTCAATTTTTTTTTATGAAGAAATAGGTTTAGAGTTCTTGGACTATTGATTTTTACCTGATCGCTTTTAAATTTTTTTTTTTTTTCATTACTTTCATTTGCAATTTTTGAAAAAAACGATGGATACATTAGAAAAACTTGCATTAAGACAAAGTTTATTTAACTTTTTCAATTTTCACGCTGATGAAATTATAAATTATATCGAAAAAGAGACTTTCGAATCTTCCGTCAATTTTTTTTATTTTTACATTAAACCACGCGTGAAAAAATTAAATCTACCACCATTATTTTTTCATCATTTTCTCCATTGTTTTGAAGATTTAATATATTTGATTAAATGTCGTGGATATTCATGTTACCTAGATCGTCCTTGTAAATGTAATGAAACCCCAGAAAAGAATGATGATGACGATTGTTACCATAAACAACTTAGACAAGTTTTCTTACATAGCATCAAGGATGTATTAACAAGATTTGATTTATTTCAAGAGTTATGTCATGAGGAAATAACTACCAATAGATATAGACGAATCTATTATGAGGCTTGGAAAAAATCCATTTGGGAAATATTGTTTGATTAATATATAAATTTTTTTAAAAAATTGACACATAGATGTAAACTTGTTTTTTTTTTAAATTTCAAATATTAATTTCTATATAATTTTATCTCTTCTCAAGGTGTGAAATGGATATTCCCAAAATAAGAATAGCGTTCTGTACAATATGTAATGAACATTATAGTTTTACAAGTGATGCTCAAAGGAAGGAACATTTTAACTCTGTACGGCATCAAAGAAACATTTTCAACAGCTACCCTGACAATGTTACATTAATAGAGTCTGCCTTTTCAAATAACATTAGAACATATTTTGTCAAAAATGTTATTTACAAAGACACAAATCAATTTCTTCAAGAGTTTGTGAAAGACAAAATAATGGAGTTGAAGGATGAGATTTTGAGAAATTATCAAAGTTTTAAATTTTCGGCTCGATTATTTGTTTTTTTCAAACAAATCACCAAAAAAGACGAAATTAAACTTGCTTCGTTCAAAACAAAAAACCTAATAGTGTGTGAAAGTGTAGACTTTCATAATGTATGGCAGGAGGCTGTACAGAGTTTACTGTCGGAAATGCTTGATTTCGAATTGAAAGGAAGCGGTTGGACAATGGAATCCATCGGAGGAGTTCAGCTTTCTTTCCTCAAATACCAACCAATTCGCTGTGGAACCTTTATTGAGACTCCGGATTTTCTTCAGAAAAAACGACAAACTGTATTTAATGTCAAAATCAACGACAACTATTGCTTTAAATATTCAATGTTGGTAAAGTTTATTTCCGATTGGAAAAAACGTAGATATAAGGAAAACTATAGAGATCTTGACAGTAAATACAATTGGTCGGGATTATCGTGGCCAGTTAAAATTGACGAGCTCGATATTTTCGAAGGTAACAATCCGGGTGTAGCAGTAAATGTTTACGTAGTCGATAGAAACAAAGTGATCCAACCGTTTCGCATTTCCAGAGTTGATAATGTCCACAGTTCGAATGATTTACTTTTGCTTAGAAATGGTGACGTTTCACACTTTACATATATAAATAATTTCAATGAATTAATGCGTCATACGCTACCGGCAACATTGGAAAATAAAAGTCGAATTAAATTTTTTGTCTGCAAAATCTGTCTATCCATTTTTCTCATTGAAAAACATTTTCATGAGCATCAATGTGATGGACAGCAAATCGCGGATAGATTACCTTTCACTCTCGACAGTGTTCCATCATTTCTACGGAGAAGTAAACATTTGCATACCTTTGAGCATGGACTTGATAGTTTTAAGAAATGTATTCAGCTCGCTATTGAAAATGTTCAAACTTTAAATTTTGACGGTATACTTGCTAATACAAGTTTAAAGCAAGTAACTTGTTTTGAAAAAAATAATTCCTTCATGTCCATCAATGTTCTTGGTGCTGAAGAAGAAGAAAAGAAAAAGAATGTTTTCATTCTGAAAGTTTGCAAAGAGGAGAAGCCAATCCATGTTGATTTAATATTAACATGTGATGAAAAAGGCTTGCATCATTATTCCCTCATAAAAAATTTCAACGGTTTTATAACCAGATTTCACTATAAAGATAAAAATAAATATGTAACCCGGTTTTTCTGTAAAATGTGTTTTACCGCATTCGGAAATGAGGCGAGATTGGTGGAGCATAGAAATCTATGCGGTAAACAAACTCCTTGTGTTGCCATTATGCCGGAACCGGGTAAAAACATTTTAAAGTTTGAACATTTTCAGTTTGAACAAAAAATTCCTTTTATTATTTACACAGATTTCGAGTGCATTTTGAAAAAAGTTAGCTCATGTGAACCCTCATCAATTGATTCATACACTTTGACCACCCAACAACATGTTCCTTTTTCTTTTTCCTACTATGTGATTGGACCCAATACAAACAAGTTGGTTACATACACGGCTAAAGATGAAAATGAGGATGTTGTTGAAATATTTTTCAAGATGTTGATTGAAGATGTGAAAAAAATTGATGAGTTTTACAAAGAGCAAGTTCCACTCAACCTTTCACCCGATGATTGGCGACGTTTCAATGAAACCACCGAGTGTGAACATTGCAAAAGACCTTTTTCAGATACATTGAAGAAAGTAAGGGACCATTACCACTATGGTGATGGAAGACTTCGAAAGGTCCTTTGCAATAAATGCAACTTGAAATTTAGAAACGAAAAATTTGTTCCTGTCGTAGCACACAACTTCTCAGGCTACGACAGTCATTTAATCATAAATGGTTTGAATTATGACGTTCAAAAAATCGATATAATTCCAAATTCAATGGAAAAATATGTTTCCTTTTCAAAAAAAGTTAGCGACAATCTCAGTGTTCGATTCATTGATTCATTTCGGTTTTTGTCGAGCAGTCTTGACAAATTGAGTAAAACACTACCCAAAGAAAAATTCATACACACAAAGAAACATATTCAGTCCGATATTGATTTCGAATTATTGACTAGGAAAGGAATTTTTTGTTACGAATATCTCGATAGTTATAGTAAACTGTTAGATAATAAGCTGCCGCCTCTTGATGAATTTTATTCCTCTCTAACAAACAGTTCGGTAACTCAGGAAGATTATGATCATGCTCAGAAAGTATGGACACATTTCAAGTGTTTAAACTTGAAAGAATATTCGGAAATTTATCTGAAAACTGACGTTCTCCTGTTGGCAGATATTTTCGAATCATTCCGAACTCTGTCCCTCGATATATACAGCTTAGATCCTGTGTGGTACTACTCCCTGCCTGGTCTTACAATGGACGCAATGCTTAAGAAAACAGAAGTTGAAATAGAACTTTTGTTGGACTATGACATGTACCTGTTTTTTGAACAAGCGGTTAGGGGTGGTATTTGCCAATGTATTCAAAAGTACGCCGAGGCAAACAATAAATATATGGGAAGCGATTTCATTTCAACTGAGAAATCCTCCTATCTCACCTATTTAGATGCCAATAACCTCTATGGCTACAGCATGATTCAGAAACTTCCTTTGAAAGATTTCAAGTGGTTGAGTCCACAAGAAATTGATAACATTACCGTTCTAGATCTTACTCCACAAGATGATGTAGGTTATTATTTTGAGGTAGATGTGGAATATCCCAAGGAATTGCATGATCTACACTCGAATTTACCTTTCCTCTGTGAGAGTAAGAAATCTCCATCGTCCAATGCTCACAAACTGCTCACCACTTTGGAGAATAAAAATAATTACGTTGTTCATTATTTAACCCTGAAACAGGCTCTTGAGCATGGCCTGAAACTTGTAAAAATTCATAGAGGAATAAAATTCACTCAAAGCAACTATTTAGCTCCGTACATTAATCTGAATACAGAGCATCGAAAAAATGCAACCAATGATTTTGCCAAAGATTTCTTCAAATTGGCCAACAACGCCCTCTACGGGAAATTAATCGAAGGTGTGCGTAAAAGGATTAATGTACGGTTAGAAACAGAATGGAGACTATCCAGAAAACATATTTCAAGTCCATTTTTCGAAGATTTTAAAATATTGAAAGAAAATCTCGTTCTTTTTACAATGAAGAAGACGCAAATCCGATTTAACAAAGCAATCTTTGCAGGGGTTTGCGTCCTCGACCTCAGTAAGACCTTGATGTATCAATTTCATTACGATATTGTACAACCCAAATTCAATCCTGAGAATGTAAGGTTATACTCTACATGGACACTGATTCATTTTTTTATCAAATTTTTACAAACGATTTATACGAGGACTTTTCGAGCCTTTCCGAACATTTAGATACAAGTGCATACCCGGCGAATCACCGATTATTTTCAATTCAAAATAAAAAGGTACTCGGAAAGTTCAAAGATGAATTGGATGGTAAAATTTTGAAAAAATTTGTGGGCATTGCGAGTAAACTTTATTCGTATCAAGTTCACGAGGGAAAAGTTGTAAAGAAGGCTAAGGGTGTTAAGAAACATGTCACAGAGCGTGAAATAAAGTTTGAAGATTTTGAAAGGTGTATGCGTGAAAACATACAACTTTACAAATCTTTTCACAACATAGTTTCAAAAAATCACTGTCTATCAACGATTAAGCAGAACAAACTTGTTCTGAATAATTATGATGATAAACGTGTTCTGATGACTGATAAAATTAACACCCTACCGTTTGGTCACTATAGCCTCCAGAACGAGTCTTCAGAAATGGATTTGGAATAAATGTATATTATTTTTTTTTACTTTGATTTAAGTTAAGTATAAAAACAATGCTCCCATGTATTTTCATATCTATTACTAGTTTATCACTCCAACAAGTGACATCAAATATATCGCTAAAGTAATTTTATTCTTTTTAAATAAATATGGAAAATACATTTATCGCTGACATTCAGTTTTTTCGTGGCAATGAAAAAGAAGTTATTGTGAAGAGTTTTTCATTCAGTAAACTTTTTGATAATGACTTTGTGCAACATTTTGTGTTCAAACCACCCTATGAATTTACCAAGTTAAATTTACTCCGTAGACGAGAAGCTGCTAATGTTACGCTAAATTATCATCATTTGAATTGGGATGATGGTTTCATTGATTATGATCAAGCAGTGAATATTATTCGATCATCTTTGTGTAACGCAACCGAAGTCATTGTCAAGGGTCTAGAAAAAGAAAATATTTGAATTTGAACTTGTATTGTTGTCCAGAAAATATTATGTACAACATTGCAAACATTAAATTGAGTCCCAACTTGAAATTATTGAAAGTTAACTTGTCTCTGCAAAACCCTCTTCCTCCAGTATCAAGTATAAATGTAATCGCCATGAAACATTGGTTGAGTGAATTATTGAAAAATACATTAACCTTGTCCAATGAAGCGATTGGAAAATTTCAAGAATATGGTTTCTTCTTGTTGAGACCGAGAGATTTATACTTTTTACCTGTAAATTTTTTCATTTACGCTCTTGGTCAAGATACTTTGGAAAATAATTCCTACCGACTAGCGCCTCATATTGTACAGAACCCTTATTTTAAGAAATATATTTGTAATGATAGTGGATACGACACTGTAAATTAATGTTTTCTCTCTTATTTGTTTTTTTTTCCATACCCAGTTATAAATGTATATTTTCTGATTTCTCATGCCTATTTCTATTATGTTTAGATAAATAAATAAAAACATGTATTTTATCACTCAAACTTTTTTGTACATATATGTGTATTTTCATAATAATAACAATATAGAAAAATTTAAAATTAAGTTACAATTAACTACATAATTATAATATTTCTGTTTTCATTTTCATTTTTTTCTCCTCCTAATTCTGCAGTAGAAGAGAGGTGGTGGGAATCCATTGATTTTCCTCTGGACCAAAGCCTAAATATTTTACCAAAACCTTATTGCCTTTACGTTGGAGAACCTTTTCTACAAGATATACATCTGGGTATGAGGTTTTGAGTAGCTCTTGTTCGTAGAAACCACCAGATATTGGTTTCCCATGTAAATCTTCTAGGTGATATACCCTGGGAAAAGTACTGCCCACCTTGACCACTCTAAATACCTCATAACTCCAGTTGGCTTCGTAACCTTTTTGAAACAAATGTTTCACTTTGGAAATACGTACAAGATCACCTAGTTTAAATTTACTAGTATTACTATTGGCTATAACTTGTTTGGGTTTATTCAAACGTAAAGCTATGAGACTCTGATTTTTCACGTTCACATCTTGAGGGGCCATTCCAATAGAACGATGCTTGGTGGCATTGTAGGTAGACACAAGAGTTGGCAAAATGTCCAACCATCTGTACGAGCCAAGGTAATTGAATTCAATCCACATTTTGCTCTTCAACGTTCGATTAAAACGCTCTACAATGGCAGCTTTCGTGGGGGAAAATGTAGCGTAGTGATTAATGTTGTATTTTTGCATTAGTTCACGGAATGGACGACCAAAAAATTCTTTGCCAGCATCCGTTTGCAAGTGGGTTGGGATCATAGCGGGTTTAAGCTTTTCTAGAACATACTTTTCCATCTGTTTGGCAACTTCAGCACTTGTTTTGTTTTTCAATGGTGCACAAAAAGAAACCTTGGAGAAACAGTTGATACAGGTAAGTATGTATTTATATCCATTATTTTCTTTAGCATAAGGAATCATTTCCACCAAATCAGCTTGGTAAAGATCATGAATATTTCGAAGTAGAGTTCTCCGGTGGGGAAACAATTTTCTAGCCGGACGATGTAACTCCAAAACCAAATCACGTTTTGACATTATACTACTGGAGTGGGAAGAATAGACGCTTTTTCTTCAACTTCACCAATGGGTTTTTTCGGTGTTTTTGATTTTACAAGAGGCTCCAATTTCTCATACAAGAGAGGTTCAAAAATGAGATTTTTAATTTTCAAACCTATACCACTGTCCAACTCTTCAACTATATTCAACTTGATGTAGTTTTCAATTGTCTCATTCGAGATCTTAATTTGTTCTTTTATAGAGGTTATTTCCACATTCATTTTCTCCATTATTTCGTTGCGAAGTTGTGTTATAACTTTTTCTAAAATGTCATCCGTGATTTCACCGCCTTCACTCCAACATGAAAGAAATGCTGACAATATTTTCTCAGTATTGATTCTAGTAAGTAAATTATTTCGCAACTGTTGTAAAAATTTCTTTTTATTCAACTCTTGAAGAAGGAAATTATTGAAATTCTCAGTAAACATAGTCGATAGTTCACTTCGAATTTTTGCTTTCTCTTCATCAACTTTTGTTTTAAATTCTGTTTCATGAACTGACAGCGATGATTTAATCATTTTAGTCACTTCAGTTTTCAAACTTTTTTCTTTTGCACTAACAATATCCTTGAAATCAGACTCATGACTTTTTCTATAGTTGTAAAATGTTGTTGCGTATAGAGCTTTTTTGTCTAAAGTATTCAGATCTTTTCTCAATGCGTCAGTCAAACTATGAAATTGCTTATAATGTGCATTTACTGTATTTTTTAGTTCCAAAAGAGGCGTAAACTTATTATCCAACTCCAGTATCCGTTTCGAAAGATCTTCTTTCACCTTGGCAAGGTCCACATTGATCTTCTGTTCTTTTACTCCAGCCTCAACAATGTAGTCATCAAATGTTTTTTTCAATGTAAATGTTGATTGAAAAATCTCATTATCCTGTTTTCTGTCTTGTTTCACTTCGTCTAATGCTGATTTCACGTCATTCACATTTTTATCATTGATTGTTTTGTATTCGGAAAAGGTTTTCTGTTTCAAATAAGTTTTACTTGCCACATCTATTGGTAGAAAATTATTCTTACTGACGTAAAGTGATAAATTGTCAAATGTTTTTCTTTCAACAAAGTAAGATATCAACTTCTGAACATGTGATTGACGAGGAAATTCTCTCATAAATTTCTTTACTTCCTTCTCAGTTTGACTTTCAATTTCATTTTTGGATTTTTTTTTCTCTTCAGGTTGTTGTTGTTCTTGAATGTTATGTCTTTTTAATGCTCGTCTTATGACATGATGGAGCTCACTCTCACCAAAATAGTTTACCGGATGATTCTTCATAACTAATTGTTTGATTCTGCATACAAACTATTTATATCCTCTCCTTGTGGGCACTTTGTAGGGGACACTTCTTTTGACGTTACTACTACTTGTTGTTGCTGTTGTAGTTTGAGGTTGCAAAACTCTCTCCTGCTCCAAGTTACTACTTGTTGTTGTTGTTGTAGTTTGAGGTTGTAAAACTCTCTCCTGGTCCAAGTTTGGCATTTCGAATAAAAATTCTTCCAAAACATTTCCTCCATTATCGACTGGTACAAAGTTATAGGTTGCTTCATTGACGGTATTTAGATCATTATTAGTTGGGATGGTGGGTTTTTTTTTCTTACCAATATAAGGTTTCTGGAAGAGCGGACGGATATCGATTCCATGGTGGGTTAGCCAATACATCAAATGAATTGGTATGTCTTGTTTTTGACATTGGCATCCATCAATTTTACAAACCATTATAGATATAAAAAAACGAACTAAAATTCGCGAACCGCACTTGAGGTCACTAACTTTTCAACTGATTTCCAAGCTCAGACATTCAAAGTCACCTTGGATTTTCTTATCTTATCTGTTGTAACGGTTAATCATATAATACCGGGTGGATTAACACTATAAATACTGGTGAAATAAACCGACTAGGCCTTAAACATGTTTCAACATGAGAATAGTAATGTTGCTACCCAGTTACTGCTGGCAGCTCGTGAGTACGGAATGTACTTGATCAGGAGATGTTTGATTTTTCAAAATGTTTCTTTCCTGGATCAGTATGATGTGCACAGTTGGGAATCAAAAGCAAGACATTTAAAGTTAACTTACGATGATTGTACTGAAATTTCATCATCCAATGTATTCAATTGCACAGAGTACTTGATGGGTAATAATTATTCCATTAATTTCCTGTCTGCCTTGGAAACATTATGTACAACCATTGAAAATAACTCAAAAGAAGAAGAAAGAAATTGGTTCATTCCAACTATAATCATCATATTATTGATGAGTGTTATTCTCCTTTTCATCATAATAAAAAGTAAAGTTATATGCAAAAAAGAATAAATAAATTACGTCTAGCATCACCCTGTATATGTTTACTAGTCAAAAGAGAATCGTTGATATGGCGTGATCACTGGCTGAGGTCATGGGTCAAATTTGATAGCAACTGCCGGTTTGCATGTTAACAATAGATAAGAAGAATTGAGTTGCAAAGTTAGAACTGATAAAGACCTTTAGTTAGCTTTTCTAGCTATGAATAAATTAGCATTTGACGAAATAATATTATGCCGACTTGGTCTTTGTAATTTAATGTCAATCGCTAAGGCTGCAAATCCACAGGTCTATGGTTCGAATCCCAAATATAACAATGAAATATCAGTTCTCAGAGTCTACAGGTCAACACTTCGATTCCCACTATAAAAAGAATAAATAAGGTCTACAACCATCCTGTATATTTTGACTAAATCCACCCAGTATGAAATGGCTGGGGTCAAACATCATATGACCTAAGCCTGTTTACCTGAGGAGATAAGAAGAATTTAGTTGCAATGTTAGAACTGATAAAGACCTTTAGTTAGCTTTTCTAGCTATGAATAAATTAGCATTTGACGAAATAATATTATGCCGACAGTTCACAGGTCTATGGTTCGAATCCCAAAAATGTCGGAGGTTTTTTTTGTTGTTGTACAAATAATATCGCTTCAACTTGGACACTGAATTGAACACACACTTGGTCTTTGTAATTTAATGTCAATCGCTAAGGCTGCAAATCCGCAGGTCTATGGTTCGAATCCCAAATATAACAATGAAATATCAGTTCTTAGAGTCTACAGGTCAACACTTCGATTCCCACTATTGCGTAAATTCAACAAAACACATAAACTGCCCTAGGGGGGCTGAAATTAAGCTGGGGGGGTGGAAGTGGTACCAAAAGATGCCGGTCGTCGAGGCGGTTCCAAAAATATATATTTCAGCAAACCAACTTCAGCCGTTTGGATTTTACAGCCATTAGTTGTTATTGCATGAGACCAGTCTTTTATACACTACTAATGGGAGAAACCATGAAATATTATGTAACCTACTTGTATATTCAAGGACAGTTATTTATTTTAAATAGGTTGGTATATACCTATTTGAGGAAAATTGGGAAGAAAAAAAACTGATTCATACATACGTGTGACATCTACTCTGAAGTGATATAATAGGTAGATACGTATATTAAAAAGCTTACTGGAAAACTTATCATAGGGACAACACAAATATCTACATTAAACTAACCTAACCCACCCAGCCTCTGTTGGTACGGGAATAGCCAGCATCGAGTTGGAGCCTTGGGATCACCCACAAAGTCCTCAACTCGCTGAGCGTTGTTTAACTTCATGATCTTACCAGAACTGTGCTGGTGTGTTCAACATGTCGACGACGCGCGACGTGGGGCTAATTGGTCATTTTCTTCTAACGTATTATCTAGGATTTAAAAGTAGGATCACACGATATAGTAGAGCGACATATACAATTATACATGTATGTAAATCTCCCTTGTCATAGCGTGTGATCGGTCTTTGTTTACATGACCATAGAACTATTTATCTAGGATCTAAAGGTAGGATCACACGATATGGCAGAGCGACATATAGTATGGCAATCTCCCTTGCCATAGCGTGTGATCGGTCTTTGTTTACATCACCATAGAATTATTTGAGTCTATGGCGACAAGTTTTTGCTATGGTGCCATAGACGTATGGCAGGATTTATGGCATTCGTGACGTGAGTGCTTCATCACACACATGGTCTACAATATGATATGGTGACGACTGGCAGGCTTGTCTATGCCAAGGGGGAAGACATACAATGCCATAGAGTTTTTTTGCCACATTATATGGCATCGTGTGAGTGCCATATACTATAAGTGCCATTCGTTTTTTTTCTCGCCATAGAAAATATGGCATCTGTGCCATATAGTGTGATCCTACCTTAAACCCACGGCATCACGGCATGGTAGTGCGCCAAGGCAAGTTCCGGTTGACAGCACAAATCACACTTCTGAATGATATTGTAAAACACCAATTTAAATAAATAAAATCTCGGAAATTGGCCAGCGTCGATGGCACGTTGAGTACACCAGTTCTAATTCAGTCACTGAAGTTAAGCAACGCCCAGTGAGGCTAAGACTTGGATAGGTGACCATTCAATTTCGAACCTTCATGATGCTGGCTATTCCCGGACCCACACTCAGGCTCCGTGAGGATAATTTGAGTAGCTGGTCTGTGAGTTTCCAGTGAATGGAGGGTAAAACCCCCGTCGTGATATGACCATGCAGTGTTGAAAGTGACGCGCGTCGTTAAAACCAAAAATCCCGGCCCAACCAGACTGAGTGAGGTTAATGTGGTTAGCTGGTTTGTGAGAGTATGAAGGGTAAACCCCCCGTCTCGAGTGACCTAGATGTTAAAGAGATGTGCAGCAATGAAAAATCTTGGAATATGTTTTCAAGTAAGAGTAAGACAATAAATAAAATACTTCTGATTTCTAACATTAGAAATTTCTCGGAAGTAAAATGTACATTATACATTTTTTTTTTAAATACAACATCAACACTTGTCAGCTTTTTAGGGCTAGAAAAGCAATTACAGATGCGAATATATTTGTTGTGTGTTTATGTACTTGTACAATCATATAATATAAAGGTAGGTATACATTACATACTGATAGCTTAAAATACATATCATGTAGATACTTTCGACCATATGAAAATATCAGTAGGTATTTCTTTTTCTCAATTTTATCCCATGAATCAGAGTTTCCATTATAAAAATACATCATGAGTCATGACTTGACATGAGTTGAGAACAATCAATTATTATCATTGGCTCAGGTTTAGATGATGTTACGGGTTACCGAGCAATAGACAATTGGGCCGATCAAAAACCATAAAGCAATTGAACCGGGTTCAAATTAGTTAAGGCTGGGGTAACTCTGCGAAAGATCTGCACCACCTAAACACACCCTGTGTGTTAACTAATTAAAACATAGCTGAAGTAGAGAGATTGAGTTTCAATTATTCGTTGGTGGTCAATTGGTTAAGCCGCTAGTTTAGTAATCCATGTAGCATAGGGACTCGTTGGTTCGAATCCCACCCAATGCCTGGATTTGTGAGTTCGCGTAATTTGTGACACTACGATTGTGATTAACACAATTTGATTAAATAACCATTTTCATTACTTTTGTATATTTCTTGTTTTATACTTTGTATATGACTTTCTACTACAACAAGACATAGTGTACAGATAAATAAATTGATTTTAATTTTTTATCGTAAGGCTTTATTTTTACTACACATCTCAAAGTGAGAAGACATAATTATGTAATAAACTTGATCAGGAAATGTGATCAAGATTATTACATACAAACTTCACTATACATATGCGAGTATAAGTGTCTTTTATTATATCTATTATTCAGTATGAGTATCTCGCCCCAAACATTAATCATTCATTCATTCTCTGAATGAACGCTATAAGCATACCATCAATCAGTCAATAATTCATTCACTGAATCCCTATGAGCATTTCATCCATCATTCATTCATTCACTGACTGAACCCTATAAGCATACCATCGATCAGTCAATAATTCATTCACTGAATCCCTATAAGCATCACATCCATCATTCATTCACTGACTGAACGCTACGAGCATATCATCGATCAGTCAATAGTTCACTCACTGAATCCCTATAAGCATCCCATCCATCATTCATTCATTCACTGACTGAACCCTACAAGCATAACATCGATCAGTCAGTAATTCACTCACTGAATCCTTATAAGCATTTCATTATCATTCATTCACTGACTGAACCTTATAAGCATACCATGCCATCGATCAGTCAATAATTCACTCAGTGAATGCCTATAAGCATTATTATTATTATTCAACAATTTAGATCAATCTTTATTTACAATTTTTATTAGCAACTTATATATATTATTAATCCCATCCATCATTAATTCATTCACTGACTGAACCCTATAAGCATACCATCGATCAGTCAATAATTCACTGACTGAGCCCTATAAGCATACCATCCATCATTCATTCACTGACTGAACGCCGTATCTCTATTGTGGTGTACCTGGATAGAAAAGATCATCCGAGTGATTCATGCGGGATCGTTAGTCATAGACAATTAGTCGCCAACGCTGCAGCACTCCCTAGCCTAGCCTAATAATGCACTAGGTGAGATAGGTACCTGATCTCATTAACACACAGACATAGCCACCATTAGCCAGTCAGTGTGCACTTCATATAGATATAGGTAGGCAATATGCACTATACAGATATAATAGGATGCAGACACCTGATATTAGTTTTAATCAACATAATTATAGATACATTAAGTCAATCTGCATAAACGATTAAATGAAAATTAAATGTAGTGCATAAAGCATATACATATAAAAGGTATTTATATATGCGTTAGCATATACATATAAAAGGTAATTGTATATGCGTTATGAGTTATCAATACCTAACACTTAATTCAGATATAAGTTATCACTAACACTTAGATAAATATGCATAATTATATACACCTGAAGTAAATCATCATTAACACACAGATATAGACACCTAATATCGTTGAAAAACATCAGGTATAGGTAACGATTCAATGTGCAATTTTGTGTATGTATGAATCATTCAACACAAATAAACACAGTCACTTTGCATTGAATAAACAAAGATAGAAACAGCTAATATGCATGACAGATACAAACACCTGAGTATGTATAGTTGTATAGGTACGAGGGGAGTGAGAAATGGATCAGACATACCCCATCACTCAATGGGCGTAACATATAAGTAAAACATGGAAACAAAGTCATATGAACAATAAAAGTATAGTATGTTAGCTGACACTGATTGTATCAGACAGACACGGCGAAAACTGAGTTACGAGAGCTCCTTATCATAATGAACTAAGATGACTTAACGTAAATTGTTATATTTTTTATAACATTATTGTTAACCAACTTTAACACAAAGTATATCTAAGAATTATTTATTAGTCTACTGACACTAACCAATATTCATGACATACTGCACATTGCAATAACATTATCTGTTGACCAAGGACTTTTGATCAGTTCCATTCCTAACTTTCATCCAATAACCTAAGTTTATCCTGGTAGTCAAGTGGTTAACGTGCTAGTCTAATTTTTTTGTCGGCTCGGGGGATCGATTCAACTCTTTTTTTTATATATATAATGTAATATTGACAATTACCTGTCATTTTGTTTAATTTTAATTTTATTTCAATTTATTTGTAATTTTTTGTACTGCTTTGCTTTCGTGAAATGGGAGCTTCCCCCGTCGATTTAGTAAAATAAAATAAAAAAACTCACCTGGTAGAAGCTATGGAAGTTCCGCTCGCCCGCCTGCTGCAGGATGACCCGGGACTTCTCCAGCAGATAGTTCCTGATGTCGCCCCCCATGGGGTCCCCCTTGAAGTCGAAGTGAATGTCCATGTACTTGCCGAACCGGGACGAGTTGTCGTTCCTGTTGGTCTTGGCGTTGCCGAACGCCTCCAAGATGGCGTTCGATTGGAGGAGAACATTCTTGACTCTGAAAAACAAAGAATGTGAAGTGGTCAATCTCTTGAAGGAGAAATAATTCGACAAGGTGAAGTGGTCAATCTCCTGTAGGAGAAATAATTTGACAAGGTGAAGTGGTCAATCTCCTGTAGGAGAAATAATTTGACAAGGTGAAGTGGTCAATCTCCTGTAGGAGAAATAATTTGACAAGGTGAAGTGGTCAATCTCCTGTAGGAAAAATAATTTGACAAGGTGAAGTGGTCAATCTCCTGTAGGAGAAATAATTTGACAAGGTGAAGTGGTCAATCTCCTTTTTTTTCTTTTTTTTCAACAAATACTTGAAATATATTTATTTATATATAATCATTTCCTTCCTTTTTAATCACAAAGTTTCAGTAGGGTCCTGAGTGCGTTAGCATGTGTTGGAACCTCCTGTAGGAGAAATAATTCGACAAGTTGATTGAAGCTGTCTTTTTAGGTGAAATAGCAACAACAACATCAAAAACAAGAGTTTATCTCACTCTCTTGTTCTTTCGACTAAAGAGAGGCACAAAATAATATTACCATTGACCATAGTTAAAAGCATCGATATCTCGTCTTGTGGTCCCGCCTCCAAGAATTTCTAAATCACACCGTTTTAGTTTGAAAATAGCTATCGTTCAAGTATCCATTATTGTTTTTACAATGACCTCATTGGTCATTAATGATAATAACACTCGACCCTATGTTTGATTAATATCGGCTCCACTTTCGGAATTTAATTGAATGACTCTCATATGTCTCATATTTTCTTTCTTAAATCGATTTATTAAAAGCTTTCCAAAACAATCAATTAATAAACATTAACATAACTCACAAAGAATCACTTATTTACAAAATAGTGCCTAATTGCCCCTAATGTATTCAATTTAATTTCTTAATGACCAGCTTTCGTGGCTTTGATTGAGAAACGTCAAAAAACTTAATGAGTGTTTCTACAATGTGTGTTTTGATTGATTGGTTTTTAGAATGAATCATTTTATTTGAAAGGATCTCAAAGAGCTGTAATTTTCAGTTTGGCAACTTTAGCGTTTCTGACTGCTACATACCTGGTACTTTAACTATGTGCTAAATTTTGCGTCACTGTACTTCATGATAATCTTCCCTCACCCAGCCTGAGTGGGGCCTCACTCACCTCTCAATCTCCTGTCTCCCACCCAGATTGGTGACGGCCGCAATGTACTTCAACATAATCTTCCCTCACCCAGCCTGAGTGGGGCCTCACTCACCTCTCAATCTCCTGTCTCCCGCCCAGATTGGTCACGGCGGCAATGTACTTCATGATAATCTTCCCTCACCCAGCCTGAGTGGGGCCTCACTCACCTCTCAATCTCCTGTCTCCCACCCAGATTGGTGACGGCCGCAATGTACTTCAACATAATCTTCCCTCACCCAGCCTGAGTGGGGCCTCACTCACCTCTCAATCTCCTGTCTCCCGCCCAGATTGGTCACGGCGGCAATGTACTTCATGATAATCTTCCCTCACCCAGCCTGAGTGGGGCCTCACTCACCTCTCAATCTCCTGTCTCCCACCCAGATTGGTCACGGCCGCAATGTACTTCATGATGATTTTGGAAGCCTCGGTTTTCCCGCTCCCGGATTCGCCACTGATGACGATGCAGGTATCGCGCCCCCGCGCCTTCATGCCTCTGTGCGCCGCGTCTGCTATGGCGTAGATATGCGGCGCATTCTCGAACATCTCCCGGCCTGGGGACCAGAGGAACAGGAAGGCACATTTTTAAGAAAGTCAAAGAAAAAAGTGAGTATTTTTTTACTTTCCTTATCCTAAAGAAAGGAAAGTAATTAAGAAAGTGGATGGAAAAAACACTTACTTTACTGATTAAAAAAAAAAAAAAACCGAAATTGAAACCTAAATTTATACGTACTGCTCAGTTATAATATGATTCAGACCAGTATATCATTCACAAGTGTTACTTATGTCACATTTAATCCGCCTCACTAAAATTTGCCATACTCGACACTTGAACCACCAACCCTAAGTTTACAATTCTGATATCTCAACAATCGACTACTAAGATTTAAAAAATATGCAAATAAAAAACCATGAGTACATGATAAGAACTTGTTCTCACAAGGTATTATTTCGAGAATTTATCATTCTCAAGAAACGTTCCAACATCATGACGACAAATTTATGCAAGATCTGTCGTCTCCGCTATTTATTTTGCAATATACATCAACACGTATAGTAACAATAAACTATAATATTTCGCATAAAGACGTTCAATATAGGACATCAATCGCGACTGTAAAAAGTTGAGGTTAGAAGCAAAAGAGTTGCTGCATCAAAGTTGACATTGCGGCAAAGTTGACTCACTGCCAGGAGGGTGTACTTTAAGAACTAACATACAGGATGACTATACGTTTTATTTTTTCATAACTAATTATCCCATCTCACAAATGACCTGAGAATCCTGATATAATAATAATAATATCGCCTTATTTATACTGCCCGATTAGGACTATTTAAGTCCCATTAATCCAGCAGTAAGCCCAATACATATTATTATGTGGTAAAAATCCCACATGGGAGGATAACTTGTCATGTCCCGGCTGGGTTTTGAACCCGCGACCTCTGGAATCTCTGGATTCACAGAGTGCCGCCTTTACCACTGAGCTACTGGGACAGACTGTTATAGTAATTCAACCTCCCTGGTGTAACGGATGTGACTACTGCTCCAAGTTCGGAGGTAACGAGTTCGAATCTCTGGTTGAGCAGAATTTCCTAACAAAAGAAAATCTGACTCCTCCCAAGTAAAAACATGTTGCTTTTTCTGGCCCAACACAAGCTGTGGGTCAGCTGGACGAGCTGTTTCCATTCCCAGCGCGAGTGGAGGGTAAAACACTAGTCCTGAGCAATAATTCGGGACGTAAAAACCTAACCTGATATGACTGAATCCTATTAAGTCGACAGAACTGTGTACATAATAATCTGTCCCGATAGCTCAATGGACAAGGGCGACGCCTTGCGTCAGTCTGATAACTCAGAAGTCGCGGTTTCGAAACCCAGCCGAGACATGGCAAGTTATGCTCCCATTTGAGATTTCGACCACATGATAATACGTCTTTGGCTGAAGACCTGGAATACCGGGACTCATTAGTCCTAGTGGTCGGGCAGTATAAACTGTATAGGTAAATAAGGCGATATTATTAAAATTACAATATTGTTTACAATTTTTACTAGAGAATAACTTTGCGGGTATATACATGTTATATACCAGGAGACCAAGGCAATCGAGCATCGATCACCAACGTTTCACCCTGAAAAGGATCCGAGGGGAAGAAAAGAGGGCGACTCGGGGAACGATTAATGCTCTCTGGATACCCCTCGTCAGTCCGTTGCTAGATCTCGTGAAGTATTGATATAGCCAGGGAGTTGCGTGTCTTGCGTCTACCAGTTGAAATTACGTGTTTGTGAATTAGCCATCAATCATATCATCACCATAATATTATCTTTTATCAAATCTTTGTAAATAAAATAAATCTTTTAAAAACTCTTATTCTGTGTTACTCTATTTTCTAATTTACCATCAATGAACCCCCGAGAATCCGTGTGTTCGGAGCGCCGAGGACGGCTTGGTCGTCAGGAAGGCCGTGTTATATACCAGGAGACCAAGGCAATCGAGCATCGATCACCAACGTTTCACCCTGAAAAGGATCCGAGGGGAAGAAAAGAGGGCGACTCGGGGAACGAGTAACTGCTCTCTGGATACCCCTCGTCAGTCCGTTGCTAGATCTCGTGAAGTATTGATATAGCCAGGGAGTTGCGTGTCTTGCGTCTACCAGTTGAAATTACGTGTTTGTGAATTAGCCATCAATCATATCATCACCATAATATTATCTTTTATCAAATCTTTGTAAATAAAATAAATCTTTTAAAAACTCTTATTCTGTGTTACTCTATTTTCTAATTTACCATCAATGAACCCCTGAGAGGACGGGGAAATACCAGAGGAGAGTCCGTACCACGGGTCTCCCTCATACATGTAGCAAAGATATACTTATTTGACTACTAAAATTAATTGAGTCAAAACAACCTTACATCGATTTTTGACATTTTCATTTTAACAATCTCTAAGCCACCCAGTATATTTGTGAGTGTTGAAAATGATGATACTTGTCAAAGTTACTTA
This sequence comes from Bactericera cockerelli, assembly GCA_024516035.1. Classification (NCBI taxonomy): domain Eukaryota; kingdom Metazoa; phylum Arthropoda; class Insecta; order Hemiptera; family Triozidae; genus Bactericera; species Bactericera cockerelli. Next base: position 53,942,953 of record CM044955.1, read on the forward strand.
TTCACCTCAAAGATCAACTATGGATTGGATTTAAATCTTGGTGACGCAGAAGATACTGTACAAGCCATTACAAGCATGCTAAGAGTTAGAAGATCCTATAACCATGGTAGGAGTAGATTATTACAACCTGACCGAATCTCAGGTTCAGAAGACACTAAAACCAAGATCAAAGAGATTATCTAAGAGATCAAACACACATACCAATATGGGACCCAGGGGAAATTTTTCAAGGCATTATAAAAATATAAGTATGTACCTATACAAGATGTAACTTTATTACTGAAATTCAAGCCGTAGATATTCCAACTGACCGACCTCAGTAACTTGATCGATAAGGTAGTGAACTAGTAAGCTGGAGGTCGGTGGTTCAAGTCCCGGTTTCAGCGTAGATTTAGTAAAGCGAGTTTGAGTAGTTGTGATATCACGAAAGTGATGAACACAAATATGATAACTTTTAACTTTTTTTTTGTTGATATTCCAACTGTATGTTTGTAATTTACTGTAGAAGCAATTACGAAGCTATTCCGGGTAATCCTCTTAGTACTAGGTGATAAAAGGAGACTCGGTGCCAAATTCGGAGTCATTTGGTACCGCTGCTTCGTAGTTCTGTCTGTGGTTTATGAATTAATGTAAATAAATGGATTTTATATAGCAGTCAAACCTGGATATAAGAGAACTCAAGGGGTCGGATGTTTCTCTTTTATCCAGGTTTCTCTTATAAAGAGGTTATTTTACCCAATATTGGTATATTTGACCTGGAAATTGTTCTCTTTTTTTTAAATGAACATTTATTTAAAGGGAGGTCTATTATTTACGAGATTTTTCTTATACCTATCCAGTTCCCTTATATCTAGGTTTGAATGTATTAAGAGTACGTTAATTGTGTACCTACATGTCAATTTTTTTCTGAGTAAATAATAAGATTATGATTTTATAAAGAGAAATACGAACCTACGATATTTACTATACATAGCTGGAGGACCAAAGATGCTCCTAAACCACATATTTCACAGATTTCTCTATCCGTTCTCACGATCTCGTCTGCAAAGCTGTGTGTTTGTAGTCCTGGTTTCTACTTTCTTGTATAAATTTGCCAGTTTTCATATTGTTATATCTACCCGTATTCACATCGTTATATTTGCCAGTGTTTACATTATTATACATATTTGCAAGTGATTATATTATTGTTATATCTACCTGTATTCACATCGTTATCTTTGCCAGTGTTCATACGAGTATTGTTATACATACTTGCAAGTGATTATATTATTGTTATATTTGCCCGTATTTGCAGCGTTATTTTTGCAAGTTTTTATATTGTTATATTTGCCAGTGTGTACATTGTTATACATATTTGCCAGAAGATTACACATTGATCAGTAGGTGTTGGGTCCGAGGCAGTGTACTGTAGGACGTCCTGACTCATGCAATCAACACAAGGTAGCGGTACCTGGTATATACATTATACAGGGTGCTCCCGGCACATGGTTCATTTTAAAATATAACCTGGATATAAGAGATACCTTGATATAAGAGAACAATTTTCAATTACAATTCACCTCTCTATAAAAGGAAAAATAACCTCTTTAAAGGACAAACATTGATTGACATGGTTAATTTTAAAATATAACCAGGATATAAGAGATACCTTGATATAAGATAACAATATTCAATTACACTTTTCCTCTCCGTAAAAGGAAAAATAATCTCTTTAAAGCACAAACCTGGATATAAGAGAAAAAAAACCGTCCCTTGAGCTCTCTTATATGCAGGTTCTACTGTAGTACGAGTATGTATACAAATGAAAATGAGAACATTGAGTTCTATCACTATCTATCACATTCTATCACTAATCCCAACACCTACAAAGCTAAAATTTTGTATGAACGCTCCCCTTGCCTTCACATGGGTTGGATGGTAAAGATTGCCTCGGGCAATAATCCCGCCCTTCGTATTTTATATACATAAATTTCAATAAAGAGTTTACTTCGTAAAGTACTACTACTAATAGTACTAATACTACACTCAAATGGGACGCCCAGACACGGGTAAAACTCCAGCGATACAGTTGATACACAATAGTATTAATAATAACAAATAATAATGATTATTATGCTTTTTTGTGGTGAAGCACAAGGCCTTTTCACAATTTTTGTGGGTAGCGCAGTATTACTAAGAGCCTCCTTCACATTTCGAATTATTCTATTATATTCATTTCTTTTTACTCTGGTATTGCCGCCACTGGTCGTTACTCATACAAGTAACTACTCATTTTTCTTCACGAGGTATGAGTGGACCACGAACATCCAAGTACAGAGCAGAAAAAATCCTGCTCGGCTGGGATTCGAACCCAGGTCACCATGCGTGCAATGCCTAGCGCGCTAACTCACTCTGCCATGGTGACTACTTCAATAACTACTAATAATAATATTTTAATTAATTATTATATTGTTCCCACTCAAGTTGAAGTGGTATTCAAGACGAGTGCAGTGTTTCTCAGAGCAGAACGGAAATGAGATCTAGAATCTTCACTCCAGCAAGACTCAGAACGGATCTAGAGTTCATATGGAATATGGAGCGAAGAGTGCATGTAGGAAAGAAAGATTATTTAAATAGGGAGTAGACGACAAGTCTGGCTGGGAGACTATCAATAGAGTGCGAGCAAGTAGTCTGGCTGGAGAACTTTAGAAAGGGAGTAGACAAGTAGTCTGGCTGGGAGACTATGAATAGAGAGCGAGCAAGTAGTCTGGCTGGAGAATTTTAGAAAGGGACTATACACCTAGTCTGGCTGGGAGACTATGAATAGAGAGCGAGCAATTAGTCTGGCTGGAGAACTTTCGAAAGGGAGTAGACTACTAGTCTGGCTGGGAGACTATGAATAGAGTGACCAAGTAGTCTGGCTGGAGAACTTTAGAAAGGGAGTAGACAACTAGTCTGGCTGGGAGACTATCAATAGAGTGAGCAAGTAGTCTGGCTGGAGAACTTTAGAAAGGGAGTAGACAACTAGTCTGGCTGGGAGACTATCAATAGAGTGAGCAAGTAGTCTGGCTGGGAGACTATCAATAGAGTGAGCAAGTAGTCTGGCTGGAGAACTTTAGAAAGGGAGTAGACAAGTAGTCTGGCTGGGAGACTATCAATAGAGTGAGCAAGTAGTCTGGCTGGAGAACTTTAGAAAGGGAGTATACAACTAGTCTGGCTGGGAGACTATCAATAGAGTGAGCAAGTAGTCTGGCTGGGAGACTATCAATAGAGTGAGCAAGTAGTCTGGCTGGAGAACTTTAGAAAGGGAGTAGACAAGTAGTCTGGCTGGGAGACTATCAATAGAGTGAGCAAGTAGTCTGGCTGGAGAACTTTAGAAAGGGAGTAGACAAGTAGTCTGGCTGGGAGACTATCAATAGAGTGAGCAAGTAGTCTGGCTGGGAGAACTTTAGAAAGGGAGTAGACAACTAGTCCGGCTGGGAGAACTTTAGAAAGGGAGTAGACAAGTAGTCTGGCTGGGAGACTATGAATAGAGAGCGAGCAAGTAGTCTGGCTGAAGAACTTTAGAAAGGGAGTAGACAACTAGTCTGGCTGGGATACTATGAATAGAGAGCGAGCAAGTAGTCTGGCTGGGAGACTATGAATAGAGTGAGCAAGTAGTCTGGCTGGAGAACTTCAGAAAAGGAGTAGACAACTAGTCTGGCTGGAGAAATTCAGAAAAGGAGTAGACAACTAGTCTGGCTGGGAGAACTTTAAATATAGAGTAGACAAGTAGTCTGGCTGGGAGACTATGAATAGAGAGCGAGCAAGTAGTCTGGCTGAAGAACTTTAGAAAATGAGCTCGTACACAACTAGTCTGGCTGGGAGAACTTTAAATAGGGAGTAATATTAGCGTTCAATATTAGAGTTGAGATATTAAAATAAAAAACATTCTGTAGAGAAACCGACCTCAGTAGCTTGATTGATAAGGCGACAGACTTTTAACCTGGAGTTTGGTGGTTCAAGTCTCAAGTTAAGAAGATATTTAGTAAAGCCGAGTTTGAGTAGTTGTGATATCACAAAATTGTGATTAACACAAATATGATAACTTTTTTTCCTCCTGTAGAAAAAATGTGTAAGATACAAAATATGTCGAATTTTCAAGTATAAAAATGTGTAAGATACAAAAAATGTGTAAGATATAAAATATGTCGAATTTTCAAGTATAAATGATGATGTTCAAGAAAGGTCATTCTTGTCGAGTTCCACTGCTCCACCCTGTATACATAGTCCGTCTTTATACTTTAATGTGTGCTCAATTTATTCGTAGAGCTATCTGACTGCACAATTCATGCCTGCACAATGCACATCTACGTACCGGTAAGTTCACGTGCGTGGTGGTAAGTTAGGTAAGTTTCTGGTAGACTGATGGTGAGTATGGGTAGAGCAGTCACGCGTTGTAATAAGCGCACGCATCAGTGACGTCTCTCATTATAACTCTGGGATTTTCACTTGTTTGTTCGTTCGTATATAGGTTGCCACTATTAACATGTGGTTTTGATGGATTTTTGTAGGATTATCAATAACAATATGTATGAGAATTCATAATATCTAATATGTACGAGAATCAATAATACCTTATATGTATGAGAATCAATAGACCCTTTTTGAAAGTTCGCCAGTAGTAATCCTGAGATTCCTTAAGCCAAAAATTAAAAAAAGAAATCAGTATAGAAAATCTTGACTCTTTCGATAGAAGAACAACAACTAGGCGTGGTTAAAACATTTCTTACCACCTGACCCTCAGAGTATTATTATTTTGTGGTCTGTGGTCATATACACAAATTTAATTGTGTATAATTGTGTCTTGGATATCCGAACCAACGGATCTCCATGTTATACTACTTGGCTTACCAGACAAGCGCCTTGCCCACCTTAAATAACCAATGCCATTATCAATACTATTTATAAAATTAAAAACATCTCTCCAAATAGCAAAATGTTATTATATAAATAATATTCACCCTGGCTGAGGTATTATATAGAGTAGGTTGACCATTATTCTAGCTGGTGTCAAGTGGTTAACGCGCTTGTCTGGTAATCCAGGTAGCGTTGGTTCAAATCCCACTCAGTGCATGAATTTTTCCTCATTAATTTGAGTTTGAGACCACATAATAATGAGACTCTGAGGGTTAGGTGGTAGAAAATGCTTTGAGCATTAACCTCGCCTGGTGGTTATCTTCCACTAAAGAGTGCTATTATTATTATTATTATTATTATTAGCTGGGGAATTAATACTAAAGAAGTAAAGATGTTTTACTGATAATAATTGAACTACACAGTATAAAATATTGAAAATACCGATACTGTGGCAGTACCCAATACTTCAAGTAGTGTGCCAAATCTCAATTGTGGTCTATGAACCTATACATTTTTAAATATGTCAATACTATCGTATACACTATACAGGGTGTAACAGACTAAATGTAAAATCTCTTAAGGGGTGGTAGTATAGATCATTTCCAACCATTAATGTTCTATAACACTTTTGATTTAACTCAGTGGTTCTCGAGATATTATTTTTTTGAATTATTTTTACAAGTCCCCTGCCGCTCGACAAAGAATGGCATCTAACTCCGTAAATACAGTAGATGAAGCAATGGATTTAACTTTTTCCATAAGATAACAATATTTTACTATTATTTAGACTAGATTTATTCTTAAAAAGTGCACACGTACTGAAAAAAATCGGCAGCAGCGGAAAATTTATCGCGAACATGAAATCCACCTGAAACTTCAGCCGCCATTTTCTCAAAATACTGCCCTCATAAAGTATTGGTTTCATTTATGTAAAAACTTGCTTGAAGTCTTATCTTTCAGAAAGTATGACACATTTGATATAAAACTTTCATTTTTTATTGAAACCAAGAGAAATAAAAAAAAAGTCAGTCAGTACTACTAACTGTACCTACTAGGCTACCATCCTACTTTTACCTAGGGAACTAATTTTTTTCTTCAATTTGACAAATTATGGTTGCCATTTATTTTCCAACGGCCCAAAAGTTTGCCTCAGTAGACTCTTAACTTGGAGGTCACTGGTTCGAGTCTCAAGTGTGGCAAATTAGTATGTACGTATCCATGTATGATACTTTTAGCTGTGGTGCTTCAGAAATCAATATTAATCGTAATTGTTCATTTGTTCATAAGAGGAAAGGGTCTCAATGATAAAATGGTTTGAATGAAATGAAACATAACAATGTACCTACATAGTTAACACCCACAGGTAAAGGTGGTACGGTAAATACTGAACATTCATAGGTTGGTACATAGAGGTACAAATTATTATGTTAGTAGGTACCGAATTTTAATAAAACACATGGAATACTAAAATATTAATGCATGGAACTGTGTACCATGTACCTATTACCTATATGAATGTATTTGATTTGCAACAAGATGGCATAGATTATGGATTATGTTCCAATCACTGTCGATCTTATTATACTGATCCGATCCATGTTGATCGAATCCAAAGATGCTGAAATCTCAATAGAATATTTCAATTCTAGCAAGATACAAGAGACCTGATGGACCTGATGGATATTTCAATTCTAATAATAATAATATTAGACATTCATCTTAAGTTCAATTAGTGCTGCAAGTATAATGGGTTTGGGAAAATGTAAAGAAAAAAATAGTTTAGTGATTTATTTATAATGTCAGCGTAAGACAGGTGGTCCCATTATTCCATCAACAGTTCAACAAGCACCTCTTTATTAAGTTCAATAATTTAATACCAAAAGATACAACAAGATATAAGTACATTTTTTTTATTTTTTTTTTCCGTAGCCAGCATGAAACAGGAGCTACTGTAGATGCTTGTGGTCTGTGTTGTAGCCTGCCCATCCCGAAGTATGCCTCCCCTCTGATGGGCGAGAAGTGACACAATACTTCCCATTCAGGTGCTGGGTCAACACGAGTGCACCGGAAGGTATCAACTCACAAACAACTGTAACCAAAATTTAAATACAAATTTTTGTTGGAGCGGGGGTTCGAACCTAGGACCTTCCGCATGGCAAGCGAGTGCTTCACCACTGAGCTATTTGTGCGCTCATACATAGAAGATTCAGAAGAGCCCGATTATACTGCCCGATAAAAACTAAAGAAACAACAAACAGTAAGGTGTTCAAGCGCTATTTTGATAAAATGAAATTCTCAAATATATATACGAGTAAAGATTCATGCACTGGGTGGGATTCGAACCAACGGATCTCCTGGATTACCAGACTAGCGCCTTGAGCACTTCCACTACTGCCCGTAGTCCAGAGATCCTGAGTTCGATCCCCGGTCGGAGCAGATTTTTCACACAAAAAATTCTGTTCCCTCCGAACATGTGAGGCTGGCCATTCCGGCCCTACCTAGGCTGGGTGAGGTTAATATGGGTAGCTGGTATGATTCCCAGTGAATGGAGGGTAAAACCCCCGTCCTGTCTACCTCATGTCAGGACGTTAAAACCAAATAAAATCAATGGACATGAAAGGAGCCTAAGACATTGGATCTGGGCGTCCATATAATCCTCTCACCACCGTGATTTAGGTATCAATACCTATCTGACGGACACGGAATTATTGTTAATATTATTATTATGAACCACTAGTTACTTAGGTATTCTGCTCAGGTACGGAAATGCAACACAACTCTAGCGTGCATGCGTCTTTGTTCTGGTCGTCTAGTTCCTGATGCATCTGATGCAACTCTCTACTTACAGCTTTCTTTTGGTATAATGAGCTGGACCCATATGTATTTCTGTAGTTGCGAGAACCGCCTCCGAAGGGTAACGGTTGTGACTACTGCCAATGGATCAGAGTCTACAGCACAACAGATTTCGTTTCGTCACTGAAGTTAAGCAACGTCCAGAGATGTTAGGACTTGGATGGATAGGTGATATTCAAATTCGAAACCTTGTGATGCTGGCTATTACCGGCCCAAGCCTGGCTAGATGAGTCTAATGTGTACTTTCCAGCGAATGGAGGGAAAAACCCCTTATCGATATAACCTCATAGGGACGTGAGACCCCAAAGGCATAACAAAAAAGACGTTGAGCCAAAAATTATCATGCAATGTAGCCAGCCCCCGTGACGTGACGGTTGTGACTACTGCCCGTAGTCCAGAGATTTCGATTTCCGGTTGGAGCAGACTTTTCGAAGAATATGCTGTTCCTTCCAAGCACATGAGTCTGGAACTTCGGGCCCTACCCAGGCTGGGTCAGGATAATGTGGGTAGCGGATACCATTCCCAGGGAATGGAGGGCAAAACCCCCACCCTGACTAAACATCTAAAATCAGGATGTTAAAACTAAAATAGAATAAACTGGTCACAATAGATCTAATTAGGTCGCAGTGTTAATTGTAAGAGTTTCAACGAAAACCCTGCAACCAGGTCAGATAATAAAATACATTCTCATAATCATTTTTCCAACAGTACCAACACTGCAGGTACGTGACAGCAGCTGATACTTTCCCTTACTGAGTTTTATAAAGATTATTATCTTCACCAGGATATGAAAGGTCACAGTTATTAGTATTTGATCTATATAAAATAACAAGGTTTTTAGAGCAAAAAACATAGTTCAGTGTTTTCATTCCATCTTCTTGAAGAAAATCATTTTCCGCCATTCTCGTAGATAATATAGAGAACATGGTTAGTATCATTTATCATTTTTTTTTTTTGAGTTCAAACGACCTCAGTAGCTCGGTCGATAAGCGTAGTCGTGACCTGGGAATCGTTGGTTCGAGCCTCAAGTACGTCAGAAATTTAGTAAGGCGGGGTTTGAGTAATTGTGATTATTATTATTATAGTAAGCTTTATTAGGTAGAACAAATATATATACAGTAAAATTCAATTAAATTATAAAGAAAAAAGAACAAAAACATTGAGCAAAGATACAAGAACCAAAAAGAGAATGTCCTACCTAAAGGGCAGGGTTATTGCCTGTGGCAATCTCTTCCACCCAACCCTTTTTTTTGTTTTTGTGATCCTGCGGAAACAACATAAAAGAGGAAAGTTTTCTAGAATTCTCGGCTCTCCATTTAAATTTGCCTCTAATATGATCTCTATTTTGGACAATAGAATGTACCGACCTGTATGTCATTTTGTTAAAAAAAAAAAAAAGATCAATAAAATACCACAACACCAGAAGTTTGAATTTGACTGTCATGTCTCTCCTGCTTTCTGTATGCGACCAAATATTATTATTATTGGTTAAAACTTCACGATGCTTGAATTTTAACTTCTACATGTATGTATCGTGTATGCTTTTTTGTGCTATTATAATGATTGGATAAATTATTGGATACTTATTATCAATGTACACAAATAAAATTAATTGTTCAGGTGTCGACACATAGATTTACATAATGTTTTTTTTATGTTCACATACATTAGCAATTTAGCATCCTGAATCATTCGGTACCATCATCGATATCATAAGCAACCACCATATCAATCATTATCGAACAAAAACCTCTTTAGCAACATCAACAACAACAACAAACTATATGTAACACAAAACAACAACATTAACACTAAATAAATTATGATCATCATATTTTTTTACTTCCGACAAATTTCTAATATCAGAAGTAAAATTTTTATTCGGAAGTATTTTTTTTTTTTTTTTAAACAAAATCAACAACATTAATAACATATAAAACAATATTAATTTTATATGTACAGTTGTCTCGTAATCTGGGGCGAGTTAATACCTTAGGCATTCTCTGCCACTTTAACCCGCATCAAATCAAGAGCGGCAAAAAAAACCATTATCATCATTGATGATGGTGCGCGCACGATGATAGCTCAGTGGTTTGTTAGACGCTTATACATATACAATGCGGAAGGTCCCAAGTTGGAATCCCAGAGCCGACGAAAAATTGTATTCAAAATTTGATTACAGTTGTTTGTAAGGGATACCTTCCGGTGCGGTCGTGTTGACTCGGCACCTAAATGGAAAGTATTTTGTCACTTCACTCACTTCTCGACAATCTGCGGGGAGGTATACTACGGGATGGACAAGCTCCAACGCAGACCACAAATGTTTCAGGGCTACAAATACAATATTTTTCTTATTATAGGATAAGGAAAGTAAAAAGGCTGCGAAACATTCTCCTTTAAAAAAAGAATCATAAAGATCATCACTATCATAACACCTAGTATGTATATTGCAGCATTCCTCAACACAGCTTTAATTAATATCTCATCAATGAGAAGCACTGATGAAATTTCCAATATTAAAATATTAATTATTATTAGATATTAATGAGTGGAATTGACTGTTTTCATTTCCAAACATAAATCAGTCACCCGGCGATATGTTTGATTGGAGGTCTGACTTACGTAAGCATGAGTATAATAAGTTGATTATTAATGAGAGATTTTGTAATGAAGGACGTCCCTCGTCACGATCGTTGTGGGTAGCACAGAATTAGTGCACTGGTATCAAGTGGTCAAGGTGCTAGACTGGTAATCCAGCTAGCGTAGGGATCCGTTGATTCGAATACCACCCAGTGCATGAATTTTTCTTCATTAATGTGAGTGTGTGACCACATAATAATAAGACTCTGAGGGTTAGGTGGTAGAAAATGCTTTGAGCATTAACCTTGTCTAGTTGCACTGTGATGGTTGGAAACCTCAACATGAGGGACGGTCTGGCCTCAGCTTTGATCTTATTTTATAAAAGCGCACGAATATAGCTCAGGTGTTAAGGCTTAAGCACTCGCTCGCCATGCGGAAGGTCCTATGATCGAACCCCCGCGCCGACAAAAAAAAATTGTATTAAAAAATTGGTTACAGCACCTAAATGGGAAGTATTGTGTCACTTCTAGCCCATCAGAGCGGGGGCATACTACGGGATGGGCAAGCTACAACACAGACCACAAGCGTGTACAGTCGCTCCTGTTTCATGGCTACAAAATTAAAAAGGCTGTGAAACACTCATGTTTAAAATAAAAAAAAAATAGGTCTCTAGTGGACCTTGGTCTAGTTTGCACCTCATTCAAGGTTCTCGCGCGCCTTGTTCACTCTCAAGTATCCACTCATCCCTTATCTAACTCTATATTTTCTTCTTCTATTGTATAGTCAACGTAGCCGAGTGGGTATTGCAAGTGCACTACCCACTAGTTTGGGGTGAACTGAGTTCGAATCCCAGCAGAAATTTTTCTGCTCTGTACTTGGATGTACGGCGTCTACTCATACCTCGTGAGGAAAAATGAGTATCTGCTTTAATGCGAGCAGCGACCAGTGGCGGAATTGTGGGCAAAATAAGATATTAGGATGTTGAAGATATGGAAAAGTCCCATACTTCTGAGCTATCCACTAAAATTGTGATATAACATCACAACGCAAAGCAGATTTAATAAATTCAAATTAAAACACATTCACACACTCAAACATTAAATCCTGGAGAAAAACTCTACATAAGACACCTCTACTTTCTCATGTGCGTCTTGTCTTGCACGTCTGATAAATTGGGCGCTATAAATCAAACAGCTAAATGAGTTGATTTGATTTATAGCGAACCATTTATTTGGCTAGCACATAAATCACTGACAAAACAAGTAAAGTTAGCAAATAGCCAGCGTCGATGGCATGTTGAATACACCGGTTCCCTTCAGAACACCGAAGTTAAGCGACATCCAGCGAGGTTAAGACTTGGATGGGTGACCATTCAAATTCTAATTCTCGTGACGCTGGCTTTTCCCGGCCCCACTCAGGCTGGGTGAGGTCAATGTGAGTAGCAGGTTTGTGAGTTTCCTGCGAATGGAGGGTAAAACCCCCGTCGTGATATGACCATGGCAGTTGAAAGCGACGTTAAACCCCACTTCAAAAAAAAAAAAAAAAAAAAAAGTTAGCAAAAATTCTAGTAACATACAGGGTGCCAACCTCCGTGGCTTAGTTTTGGTTAGTTTTGAGCATTGGTAGTTGACCCGGAGGTTGCGGGTTCGAATCCCGGCCGGAGTGGTAAATTTTAATTCTAAATTTTTCCTTTTCCAGAATGGCATGGATGTAAAGGTAAAGTGCCCTGAAGTAATGCGAAAGCGGTTCCGGAGCACAACCACCTTTGTAAACATTAACAAAAAAAGAACATACAGGGTGCGGCCCGTAAAGTTTCTTTTTGAAACGCTAGTAAAAACCAAAGTATTAATTATATGGATAACATAAAAAATCTTTGATCAATGAAAAGACAGATAAATGTATCGGTTTTTATTTTCAAGTGGTATCATTTAAATATGGTTGAAAATAATTCAAGGGGTTTTTAAAACACAATATCTAGAACATGATGCCACTTTTTAGCCGCATCTTGGCAGTATAAACAAGATGTATAATATTCCAATTTAAATTCTACAGTATAAATATTGCAAGTTGCGGTTAAGGTCACAACAGTATTCGCATTAGAATAAAATTATGTTATAAATATCGCAAGTCGTGTGGTAAGGTCGCAAGATATCTCAAGGCAAAAGATGAGAACAAACAGTACATTCACTTTCAAGATGCCACCCTAGAAACCGCACTCAGATTTCTGTGACTACTTGACTAGTAGATTTTTTTTACGGGCGACTTTTCTTTTTTTTTAAGGAAAGTTGGTAAAATCTGTAGACGAACACTAGATTCTACCCTGGTAAACAGTGTGAGTACGCGGACATTAGTGTATCACCCTAACTAAAAGCCACCTCTCCAACTAAACATAATTATGATCCTGGAACCGTTCTAAACATTACATCGGGTAATTTGACAGGATAAAAAAATCTGACAGGAATCTGACTCTCTCTCTCTTTCTCTCACACAGTCTACTTTCACACTAACACACAGCATCTCCAGACTTAAAAGTGACAGACCTTAGCCAAATCGAATATCGACTACTCAAATCAATCAACTGTTTTGAGTCCCAAATCCCTGGCACGTTCAATGAAGCTTACAAAAACAGGTGATATCCCGGTTATTGTCTGGTGATGTGCAATTAGTCTCGCGCATTACATACATAATTAGCTGCTCATTATCTGAGCCGGGCTGCGGTTCAATCAACCACAACACAAACATCACATCCCGCTTTGGGATGACTATACTTGAAGCGTTACAGGATGACAGTTTCAGTTTGTTTCAGTATCCGGTGTTTACTACTTGATTTAAGTTCGCAATGTACGGCAATGCCTCGAGTGTAGTGTAAGGTTATGAAAATTAAGTATAGAGCCATGCCTACTCCAACTTGTGTAGAGCCTCAGTATCATCAGAAAAGTGAGAAGTTGTACCTACTCAGTAAGAACGAGGAGGTTAGGTCAGAGATTACATTAGGTATATAACGATTTCAAATATTTTCTTTGTTTAGGTATCAACAAGAAAATTAGTTTTATATGTTGCCTGTTATGGTATTAGCCAAAGATCAATGATATCAGAAAATAACTAGCTCTCGTTCCAACAACCACTCTCACTCTCATAATCCCCAAATCTCCTTCTCAACCGTCACACAACGCACTCTGATTGGTTATTTCGCTCTAATCAACCAATCAGAGTGCGTTGTGTGACGGTTCAAGGGGAGATTTGGGGATTATGAGAATGAGAGTGGTTTCTCAAACGAGGGCCTAGACAGTTATGTCAAGCTTTCAGCTTAATGAAGAAAATGGCTCTCCTCAGATGATAGTAGATCTGAAAATCTATGCCTGCCTTAGCTTTCTCTGTGTTATGTTTCAGTTAATATAATAGAATATCAGCAATCATCTTCCAAGACAGAAAGGCACGATATTATCCATTAAAATTATGTTACCGTTTGGGTTGTGGTATTGGTAACATAAAAGTAAAGTTTAAAGGAGACGAATCGGTGTATCTTTACTGTACCTATGTGGCATGAAGGCAGAAGGCCCCTTATGAATAGACTTTTCTTTCACATCAAGAAAGTAATAATAATAATAATGAGTTTTATTGTGAAATACACAGTCTCTTCTTTTTCCTTCCTATACAAGTACATTTGTAATGGTCTGGTAATCCAGAGGTCGCGGGTTCGAAACCTGGCCGGGACATGACATGTTATCCTCCCATTTGGGATTTTTACCACATAATAATACGTATTGGGCTTACTGCTGGAATAATGGGACTTAATAGTCTTAATCGGGCAGTATAAATAGGTCGTTATATTATAATTATTATTTGTACTTTTCAAGATTTTTTTGTACTTTACAGTGCCTTCTGAAACTATGCGTACTATAGATCCTAATTCTATTACCTAGTTTAGTATACATGCACTCTGACAAACATCAGGTTTTCCGTTGTTTGGAAATGAGTAAGTAATACGATTTATGAGGTAATTTCAGTTGATGTACCTATTACAGAGGTATGCGTAGACATTGAATACAGATCATTTGTAATATTTTATGTGCTTGTTGAATTTAATGCACTATTTTCATGTTTTGTGGTTTGTATTTTGTACTTTTGCTGTTGTTATTCTTATATTCTATTAGCGACGTAAGCATGGTGTTGTTTCAACAGCAACGGAAGCTACGCCTAGAATAGTATCGAACTGGGTTGGTAAGTAAAAGTTTAGAGTGTTATGTTTCCTTTTAGCTTTTTGGATAATAGCTAACACAAACAATAGTCACTTCCACAATTAGGATCTCCGAAATAGAAAGCATTTTCACACCTTTTGCTTTAGAGTTGATTCCCCCAAAAATGAATATGTGAATAGAATATGTGGTTAACTTGTACGTACATATTTTTTGAAACACCCTGTATTATACTGTACTTCTGCAAATATTTACTTACACTGGCATCATCATATCAGCATCTTTTCAGACTGAGAAATCTCACAAAGTTAAGTTAAAAAGTTATCATATTTGTGTTTCACTTTCGTGATATCACAACTACTCAAACTCGCTTTACTAAATCTACCCTGAAACCGGGACTTGAACCACCGACCTCCAGGTTACAAGTCCGCCGCCTTATCGATCATGCTACTGAGGTCGTTGAGAAATCTTACAACAAGCCATGCCATTCTAGTTGCAGAGATTCTCTGCCCCGAAAATTCCGTTTCAGAGAGGATTTGAACCACAAACCTCAAACTAAGAAGCAGAGATCTCATCTATTTATCCGGGTATTGCAAAGATAAGCTCTAATTGGAGTTTTAGCAAGTCATAAGAAATAATTGATAAAGTCTAAGTAAGGTGGTCCAACCAAATTAAAGTACCGATTAAAATTTAATCAACTATATTATCAAATGTACATCGAAAATTCAAAATTCAACGGCCAAGTAGAAGCTTAATAGGTCAATCAAAATTTAAAAGACCATTTAATTTGATAAGCAAATCGCCCTTTGTAGTAGCTATTGTATTTTAACATGCAACTCGGCTTAGTCCGATAGGAGGTTAGGTCAGAGATTAAGTTCTAGGTACAACAATTCCAAATATGTATTTTATTAGCTTGATAAGCAGAATATTGAAATGTAGCATGTTAGGTGATAGTGGTGATTTTAATTGGTATCATGTTATCAGTAAAAATATGCAACTTGGAATAGCTGAATGGTCAATGGCATGTTGAAATCACAAGTTCTTGTCAGATCGCTACAGGCAACGTTAAGTGAGTAGGTCTTGGAAGGTGATCTGATCACATAATTCTAACCTTCGAGATAGTGGCTGTTTGCGCCAAACCCAGGCTGGGTGAGGATAATGTGGTTGAGTGGAAGAGCTCACATGTGAGAACCCTGCCACTTAAAAAAGCCAAAAAAATGTGGTTTCCTGCAAATGGATTTTTCTTTTCTCTTTTTGTTTTTTTTTTTTCGTTGGTGTTAACGTCGCTTCTAATTGCATGGTCACATCACGAAAACTTCTGACTAAACTTGATGTTGAAAAACGCTAGGCAAAAAAACAGTTGGATAGATAATGAGTATCAGTATAATTAGTATAAACAGAAAAGTGAGAAGTTGTATTAGATGTACATCAGAACATATCTGGACAGCTGTTTCGAGCTTATTTGCTCTCATCAGCAGGTCTGAGCAGGTAATAGTTCTAAATATCCATGCGGTAATAGTTCTAAATATCCATGCCATCAACTAACCACTATATTTTATTCCGTATAAACAGAAAAGTGAGAAGTTGTATTAGATGTACATTGTACATGAATATCAAAGGACTTACCTTTATATTTGGTAACATAGTCGTTGCCGAATATGTTCAGTGTCCTGTAGGGGTTGACTGAGACGCACACTTCTCCTATATACGTGTAGATTTGGCCATGGTTGAATCTGAAATTTGGAAGAGAGAAAAATATTAATCATGTTGGATCAAGTTTTATTTACAAATGACATAGAATATACGTACATACAACTATACATACATAGATATTGAAATTAAGAAGAAGAAGAAGAAAAAAAAAAGTTATCGTATTTGTGTCAATCACTTTCGTGATGTCACAACTACTTAAACTCGCTTTACTAAATTTACGCTGTAACCGTGACTTGAACCACCGGCCTCCAGGTTAGAAGTCCGCCGCCTTATCGATCAAGCTACTGAGGGCGGTGTTTTTTGTTTTAAGAAAACAAAACTTGATCAAGAGGGCGGTGCCAATGCCAACGGCATTCTCTTCTTTTTTAATTGAATATTAATTTTCTTCTCTCATCACATGATGACGGTCATCAACGTCATCATCACAAGA